>CM030325.1:1031052435-1031266514 GCA_002915635.3 Ambystoma mexicanum | reverse complement strand
GTTTCTAGATATTTTCACCATCGCTTCATTGCTATGCTACATTTTATTTGTAATAAAACTGTTCCTCCCCTTGGAGAAGTGCAACACTTCTTTTGGAGAAAAGAATACCAAGCCAGAGGAGCGCCACATGTCCACATGCTTTTATGGATTAAAGATGCTCCTAAATTTGGTCAAGACAGTGATGCCACTGTTTTACAGTTTATTGAAAAATATGTCACTTGTGAAATTCCGTCAGAATCCACAAATAGTGATCTTCATGCAAAATCTTACAATTCCAAAGACACAAATGTGGCAAATATTGTCGTCGCAAATACAAAAACAAAGGGAAATACTACACCAAATGCCGATTTGGTTTCCCTAGACCAGTTACAAATACAGGTCAAGTGAACAACCTCATGTCTTCAGTTAGACATAGTGTTAAAGGTAAGTCACCTAAAAATACATATTGCATAAAAAGAAAAGAAGAAGAAAAATATATCAATGATTACAATGCAATCATTGCCCACTTGTGGAATGCAAACATAGATGTGCAGTACATTGCAGACAATTCTACTGCAGTTGCACGATATGTCACAGCATACTTAACCAAATCAGAAAAGACAGAGCTCCAAGACCTCTGGAATGACCTGTCATCAGATAAAACAGTGTCTCAGAAATTATACAGCTTGGGCATAAAATGCTGTCCCATAGAGAATGTGGATCCTATGAAGCAGCTGATCGATTAACTGACTGCATTGTATGGTAAATCTGCAAATATAGTATGGCTAAGTCTTGGTCCAGCTAAATCTAGAAAAGAGTTCTAAAATCATACGAAGATATAGAAACAATAGCCAAACATGATCCCAACAGCCAAGACATTTTAAAAACAATTTATTGGACACATACTACCCAAACAGGAGTACCACTTTGGAAACCATGTGTCTATACCACATAGCCCAAAACTACACATACAAAAATAATATAAAACCTGATGAGCAAAACCGTAAATACAAAGTGACAAACTGTGATGGCAGCTTAGTAAAACTCACCAAACCAAATTTAATTAATCATATCAAATTGTCATTAAAGACTCCTCAACATAAAGAAATATATTACATGTCCCTGCTACAACTCTTCAAACCATGGAGAAAAGAAGAAGAAATACTAGATACCTATGACTCATATGAAGACGCTTTCAAAGCCAATGAAAGCAGTATAACTGATGTAAACTTTGCACAGTACAAAACAATGTTGCACAATGAACAGCAACACGAAGAGGAACTCCAGGCCCAACTAGATAAGGACACTCCTGACAGTAGTCAACCTTCTGTCACAGGAAGCCAAGAACCACTGGGAGAACCACTAATAACAAATGAGGCAGAATTAGCTATGATAGAAGTAGAAAACACCATGTGTCACTATGAAGATAAAGAAGACTTAACTACACTACAATCAAAACTAAACAAAGAGCAACGTAGCATTTTTCAAGAAATAACAAAAGAAATTGCACATGGTGTGCAACATGAAAACAAAGAATGCACCTGCCAAAATTACAAACCTATACTATTGTATGTCAGTGGTGAAGCTGGTTCTGGCAAAACATTCCTAATCAAAATCATCAGTAAGTTCCTTCAACAATTGACAAACAACAAACTGTCAGCTGTTGTCACTGCCCCCACAGGTTTAGCTGCCTACAACATAGGTGGTGTCACTTTACACCGATTACTACTCCTGCCAGTAGAACACCAAAACAAGTTAGATTATTACAAACTTTCTGCAGAAGCTGCAATGGAAGTACGCAGAGTATTGAAACAAATGAAAATGCTACTAATAGATGAAGTGAGCATGGTGTCCAACCTAATGTTGGCTTTGATTCACCTCAGATTACAAGAAGTACTCAAAACAAACTATGAAGAGCTCTTTGCAGGAAAACACATCATTGTTTTCGGAGATCTTCTTCAATTGACACCTGTAAAAGGTGAGCCTATTTTTAAAACATTAGGACACAAACTCTGCCGTAAAACTGTTGGCAGCATTGGAAATGTCAACCTTTGGCAACATTTCCAATACAGAGAATTAACAGAAAACATGCGCCAATCTGCAGATCTCACTTATGCCAACATCTTAAAAAGTATCAGAGTTGGTATACTTTCTAGAGAAGCAGAAGCAATATTGAAAACCCGGCACATTCATGCACTTTATGGTGATAATGCATGTGCTACAGATGTTATGGAACAATTAGCCCACAAAAATGTCAATTGTATGGCCTTAATGCCAACTCTTGCAAGCTGTTTCAAATTCAATGAAATAATGTTAAGCAAAGAAATGCAACCAATTATGGAAATTAGCGCCACAGACAAACTAGATGTACATGGAATGACACTACCCATGTGTGACCAAGCCACAGCAAGACTAAATAGTTTAGAAAAATCAATCTCAAACACAGCAGGCTTGGAAAAGATATTAAAATTATCCTTAAATTGCAGAGTAATGCTTAAACGTAACCTTGACGTGGACCAAGGACTAGTTAATGGAGCACTGGGTACAGTTGTTGGCTTTCAAACATACCCACGTGACAACAAAATTCAGTTTGTCAATATTCTCTTTGACAAACTTTCAGAAGTAAAAAGAATAGGACGCTCAACAGCTCGATTCCTTCTCTTCAAAGACATGTATGTACGCAGAGAACAATTTTCTCTAACTCTTGCATACGCAGTCACCATTCATAAATCACAAGGTCTTACTCTAGACAAAGCAATGATAGACATTGGTAACACAGTCTTTAAAGAAGGCATGAGCTACGTAGCACTGTCACGCCTACGTACAATTGACGGTCTATTTCTAATAAACTTTGATGCAAGTAAAGTAAACGCTGATATTCCTTGCATTTTAGAATACAATAGACTTTGTTCACTATACACCCCCATCTACAAACATATCCTGTTCCACAAAAAGGAAAATGTTCTAAAAGAAAACTAAATCAAACAGAAATGCAACAGGATGTCACTGCAAATCCTCCAAAGAGACTAAAAGAAACTAAAACTTCATCAAGTACCACAAGCAAAAAAGAATCAATTAGGGAAAGTAAACCAGGTACTTCTTTAAAGAAGGAAGACAAACTCCAAAAAAAGCAGTTAGATACAGAACTACCTGGACCATTTAAATTCTCAAATATAGTTGGTGTAAGTTGCTACGCAAATGTAGCAATGAATATTCTATTTCAATTACCACCAATTGTTGACAACATTTACTTACACAGTACAGACCCATTGTGTTTGCAAATGTTAGTACTTCACAGAAATGCAGCAAACAATCCTGACAACACGTATAGTGTTTTTGGAATAAGACAACAATTGGACTACTGTGCTGGAATGGTGAAATTCACTATAAACTCACAGGAAGATCCACAAGAATTTCTAATGTACTTACTATTAGTACTGGAAAACAAAAACATACCTATAAATGAAATCTTCCAGATTTCATACATGTGGAAACATACATGCACTCTCTGCAACAATGTGACACAAGAACAAATCCCCAATGAGCGCTTTGTCTATATATCAATACCTAATTGTGAATCCGTTCCATTTCAGCAACTTGTACAAAATGCAAACCACGGTAGATTATGTTCTACCTGCAATTCGGATAATCGCTCCACGTTACTAATACAAACACATAGTAAATACGTAATACTAATGCTTCTACGTTACAATGCAGATGGTACGAAAAACAACTGCAAGCTGACTGGATTCACACATGGTCAAATATCACTTGGTAGGAAAACCTTCACAACAATAGGTATAATCTACCACGCAGGAGCCACAACCAACTCAGGGCACTACACTGCATATATAAAAAAAAAATGTGGATGGTTTGAATGTAATGATAGTACCGTTACTCTAAAGCAGAGATTACCAGCTAATCTTACAAACGCGTATTTAATGTTCTTAAAACCAAAATTTGATAACTGAACTGTACTTAAACCTTAAGTACACTTGTAGTAAAAAAATATAAACTGTCACAATATTTCAAAACCTATCTAACTGCCCAAAGATTCTACAACAACTAATCAGATAAATTAATACCACTCAAATAGAGCAAAAAATAGACAGTTAGAATACGCCAATTGGTATCTAACTGTCCCAAAATTTACAAATATGCAAACAGATAAATCAATACCACGAAATTATATCAAAACATAAACAGTTAGAATACGCCTACTGGTATCTAACTGGGCCAAAATTTTACAATATCCAAACAAATACCTAATATCTTACTGCTCACAAAAACTGAAACAATCCAATGCATAAAGCATTAGGCAGAAAGAACAAGTAAACACGGAAAACAAACAAATAAATAAACTGTAGCATAACAGAAAAAGGTTTTTTTTTAATCCAACATGGATTTTTTTTCTCCCACAGACCCAATGATTTTAGCAACAAACACAGAAACTTTGCAAATTGCACAGTACTCTGGTTTGTAATCTACTAAATATGAGGGTCAATAAAAAGAAGAAAATGTTGATTGTACAATGTAATAAGTCATTATAAAATACTAATACTAACATGCTATTTTCTTTTATTACAGAAATGAACAAGAAAAACATGGACTCCCGTTACTAAACCAAATAGTACGTATAACAAGATAAATACAACCATCGCAGCATATCACACCCATACAAGCTTATAACATTGTTCCTTATAATTAGTTTTGACCCAAAGTTAAAAGCCACTATGGGTGTGATATGCTGCGGTGGTTGTGGCCAGGGCATACACTCTTGGGTGCATGCCAAATGGCCATGCACCCAACATTCTATACCCTGGCCACAACCACCGCAGCATATCACACCCATAGATGCAAACATTGCAACCATTGTTATGTTCGCGACAGGGGGAAGGTCCTAGACACATTCAACTTGCCAGAGGACAATACAAACAGCGTCCTCAGGACACCCCATTTTCTTTATGTACGAACATTTCTAGGACACCGCGATTGTTCTTAAAACATTTTCACCTTGCCAACGAACAATACAGACAACGTCTCCAGGACACCCCCTGCAAACATTCCAAGACCCCACGAAGTGTTCTTAGAACACTTTCAAGTTGACACCGAATCCATTCTGTTTATTTACGAACATTCCAGAACAGCCGTGTTGTCCGCAGACAAATCGAACACAACAAAAGCGTCTAGCACATAAATAAAATACAACTTTGAACCTATCTCATACTCCCCCATCCTCCCAAAGACTTCTACACACCAACACACTCTACTAAATACACATTTTGAACAAACTTTCACCGCACTGTCTGCGGACGTCCGCAAATGCAAGATGGCGGGCGCGACCAGAAAATCTGACGCGCATCACGCACCACGCCGCCCAATCAGCGAACACGTCGCATGTCCGCGGACATGACGCAAGCGCGCTGGGCCAATCGGGGTGCTGTCCGCGGAGCGAACAGGGAAGTCCGTCCGCGAAGTCGAACACAGATATCACTAATTTTTTTGCCTTACATTTTGGTCATTTTTAAAAAACTACTGGACGGATTTACACCAAATTTGCAAAAGCACGCTTTCGGGACCAGGCCGCCGCTCCTGCCGCAAATTTGGTGTAAATCCGTCCAGCGGTTCGGGCTGTAGCCGTGCGCAAGTTTTTCCCATTCAGTCTATGGGAAAAAAAAAGTTTGGGACCCCCCTATAACTTTTCCCCCCTGGACGAATCCTCACCAAACTTTGCAAAAGAATTCAGAATGGGCATATACTTTTTCAGCAGTTCGCGCTGAGGATTCGTCAGGAAGTGAAGTTATAAGACACCAAAAGTCCCTCTTCTATGGAACACCAACTTAACCATCCACTACACCGCCCACCCTGCTCTTGCCCCGTGTCTTTCTCCCCTCCCCCCACCCCCGCTCTTGCCCCGTTGTCTTTCCCCTGCCGCCCACCCCCGCTCTTGCCCCGTGTCTTTCTCCCTCCCGCCCACCCCCGCTCTTGCCCCGTGTCTTTCTCCCTCCCGCCCACCCCCGCTCTTGCCCCGTGTCTTTCCCCTCCCGCCCACCCCCGCTCTTGCCCCGTGTCTTCTCTCCCCCCCCCACCCCCGCTCATGCCCCTGTGTCTCTCTCCCTCCCCCCACCCCCGCTCATGCCCCGTGTGTCTCTTCCTCCCCCCACCCCCGCTCATGCCCCGTGTGTCTCTCTCCTCCCCCCACCCCCGCTCATGCCCCGTGTGTCTCTCTCCCTCCGCCCACCCCTCTTGCCCCGTGTCTTCTCTCCCTCCCCCCACCCCCGCTCATGCCCCGTGTCTCTCTCCCTCCCGCCCACCCCGCTCATGCCCCTGTGTCTCTCCCCCTCCCGCCCACCCCCGCTCATGCCCCGTGTGTCTCTCTCCCTCCCCCCCACCCCCGCTCATGCCCGTGTGTCTCTCCCCCTCCCCCCACCCCCGCTCATGCCCGTGTGTCTCTCCCCCTCCTCCCCACCCCCGCTCATGCCCGTGTGTCTCTCTCCCTCCCCCACCCCCGCTCATGCCCCGTGTCTCTCTCCCTCCCCCCACCCCCGCTCATGCCCCGTGTCTGTCTCCTGTTGCCCCCCACCCCCCGCTCATGCCCCGTGTCTGTCTCCTGTTGCCCCCACCCCCGCTCATGCCCCGTGTCTGTCTCCTGTTCCCCCACCCCCGCTCATGCCCGTGTCTCTCTCCTGTTGCCCCCACCCCCGCTCATGCCCGTGTCTGTCTCCTGTTCCCCCCACCCCCGCTCATGCCCCGTGTCTGTCCCCTGCTGCCCCCCACCCCCGTCTCTCGCCCCTGTCTGTCTCCTGTCCCCCCCACCCCCCGCTCATGCCCCGTGTCTGTCTCCTGTTCCCCCACCCCCCGCTCATGCCCGTGTCTCTCTCCTGTTCCCCACCCGCTCATGCCCGTGTCTCTCTCCTGTTGCCCCCACCCCGCTCATGCCCCGTGTCTGTCTCCTGTTGCCCCACCCCTCATGCCCCGTGTCTGTCTCCTGTTCTCCCCAACCCCCGCTCATGCCCCGTGTCTGTCTCCTGTTCCCCCCACCCCCGCTCATGCCCCGTGTCTGTCTCCTGTTGCCCCCACCCCCGCTCATGCCCGTGTCTGTCTCCTGTTGCCCCCACCCCCGCTCATGCCCGTGTCTCTCTCCTGTTGCCCCCCACCCCCTGCTCATGCCCCGTGTCTGTCTCCTGTCCCCCCACCCCCGCTCATGCCCCGTGTCTGTCTCCTGTTGCCCCCCACCCCCGCTCATGCCCCGTGTCTGTCTCCTGTTCCCCCCCCCCGCTCATGCCCGTGTCTGTCTCCTGTTCCCCCACCCCCGCTCATGCCCCGTGTCTCTCTCCTGTTGCCCCCCACCCCCGCTCATGCCCCGTGTCTGTCTCCTGTATCCCCCCACCCCCGCTCATGCCCCGTGTCTGTCTCCTGTTCTCCCCACCCCCCGCTCATGCCCGTGTCTGTCTCTGTTCCCCCCACCCTCCGCTCATGCCCCGTGTCTTCTCCTGTTGCCCCCACCCCCCTCATGCCCCGTGTCTGTCTCCTGTTGCCCCACCCTGCCCGTGTCTGTCTCCTGTTCCCCCACCCCCGCTCATGCCCCGTGTCTGTCTCCTGTTCCCCCACCCCCCGCTCATGCCCCGTGTCTCTCTCCTGTTGCCCCACCCGCTCATGCCCCGTGTCTCTCTCCTGTTCCCCCACCCCACGCTCATGCCCCGTGTCTGTTCTCCTGTACCCCCCACCCACGCTCATGCCCCGTGTCTCTTCTCCTGTTGCCCCCACTCCCCGCTCATGCCCCGTGTCTGTCTTCTGTTCCCCCACCCCCGCTCATGCCCCGTGTCTGTCTCCTTTTCCCCCCACCCTCATGCCCCGTGTCTCTCTCCTGTTCCCCCACCCCGCTCATGCCCCGTGTCTGTCTCCTGTTCCCCCCACCCCCCGCTCATGCCCCGTGTCTGTCTCCTGTTCCCCCACCCCCCGCTCATCCCCGTGTCTGTCTCCTGTTTCCCCACCCCCGCTCATGCCCCGTGTCTCTCTCCTGTTGCACCCCCTGCTCATGCCCCGTGTCTGTCTCCTGTTGCCCCCACCCCCGCTCATGCCCGTGTCTCCCTCGTGTTCCCCCACCCCCGCTCATGCCCGTGTTTCCCTCGTGTTACCCCCACCCCCGCTCATGCCCCGTGTCTCCCTCGTGTTCCCCCACCCCGCTCATGCCCCTTGTCTCTCTCCTTTCCTCCCCACCCCCGCTCATGTCCCGTATGTGCCCTGTACCCCCGCTCATGCCCTGTGTCTCCCTCGTGTTCCTCCCCACCCCCTGCTCATACCCCGTGTCTCCCTCATGTTCTTCCCCACCCGCTGCTCATGCCCCGTGTCTCTCTCGTGTTCCCCCCACCACCGCTCATGCCCTGTGTTTCCTTCCTTTTCCCCCCACCCCCTGCTCATGCCCCGTTTGTACCCTGTTCCCTCTCACCCCCTGCTCATGCCCATGTGTCTCCCTGTTGCCCCCCAACCCCGCTCATGCCCCGTTGTGTTCTTTATACACCCCGCTTCCCTTTCCATGGTGTCCATCTTGGTAAAGATTTTCCTTCCTACACCGGGACTGCCTGCGGCGTCCCGGTTTGGGAAGAAAATCTTTTTTTTACCACCCCGGTTCCCACTTGAGGACATAAGATGTTAGTGGTCTTCATCTATTGAAAAGGATGTTATGGTCACGTTGTACTAATAAAAACCTTTAAAATTTAGTTAAAAAAAAATGTTACAGGGACGTTATGGTTAAGTTGCACTAATAAAAACCTATGAAATTCAATGAAAAAACTTTGTTAAAGGGACGTTATGGTTAAGTTGCGCTACTAAAAACCTATGAAATTCAGTGAAAAAACTTTGTTAAAGGGACGTTATGGTAAAGTTGCGCTACTAAAAACCTATGAAATTCAGTGAAAAAACTTTGTCAAAGGAACGTTATGGTTCCAAGTAAAACCGAAAAACCCTTGAAATTCGCCAGTTATGGTAAGCTAAGCAACCATAACTCGCGCCACCACCGTGCACTGCTAAGACTAACACCCAGGACATCAAAGATGACATCACAAATGTCATTGATGACATCACTGATGACATCACATGTGTATGTACTTTTCATGAAATATGTGTACAAGGGATTCTTATTATAATGTTGCGAAACAAGTGTCAAGGATCATTGCAATAAATATCATACCCTAATTAGTGCATTGAATGATGCATTGATATAAATAGCATTCTATTATGGGGTTCTATCTAGTATAATAAGCTACTGATACAGAAACATAACATGGTGTGCAGTGTACAAGATGAAGGTATAATATTCGTAATGTTAATATGTTGAATAATGAAATGATAATTATTTTCTTAATAGATTTTTGTGTACTGTGAATATGTAATACGTAGCTAATAAAACATTACTATAGACAAACACAAAGACACAAGACACATACCAATATGGGTATATACAGGGAAAGTGAAGTTAGCAAAAAAGCACAAGTAGTAGCAGAAACAATTCATAACTTAACTGATTATTTTCATGCAAATAAATGATTGCTCTGTTTCAAAGCTGCTATTCACCCTATGTATATGTATCACTTGATGTGATTGGACCCACAGGGAAAGTACAGCCATAAAAAAAAAACAACAGAACTATCAGAAAGTGCTGATAAGTCTATTGATTATCTTTATGCACAAAAGGATTGCTGTCTTTCAAGCTTGTGTCTTCCCGTATGTATATGTTTCATATGATGTGACTGGACTCTAACAGAATTACTGTAAGAACCTACTTGAAGGATACATCTACAAATAAAATAAAATGTTTAGTTTCTGACTGTTACTGATGAAAACCATGTGGCCTAGATATGTCAGCAAAAGAAAAAAGAGTGAGCCAGACATGTGATGTCATCAGTGATGTCATCAATGACATTTGTGATGTCATCTTTGATGTCCTGGGTGTTAGTCTTAGCAGTGCACGGTGGTGGCGCGAGTTATGGTTGCTTAGCTTACCATAACTGTCGAATTTCAAGGGTTTTCCGGTTTTACTTGGAACCATAACGTTCCTTTGACAAAGTTTTTTCACTGAATTTCATAGATTTTTAGCAGCGCAACTTTACCATAACGTCCCTTTAACAAAGTTTTTTCACTGAATATATATATATATATTTTCTTTAACTACTTGTCTTCAGTATTACTCCTACGCACAAGACACCAAGATTATGTTTTGGCTTGAACTGTCTCTGCCTACAACTACCGAGAGCTGTCGCTCCTGTCTGTCCGCGGTCCATGTCTGGATGGTTAATATCTGGCTATGTCTTCGTGGCAAGAACAAGGAGGTTCTTATTGTTGGTAGTCCTCCAGATTCCTCACCCTGGTCTACTGCTTTTGATATTGATATTGATATTGATATTTTATTTCTATCGCGCTCGTTCACAAGTGTTTCAGAGCGCGACAAGGCAAGGGAAGGGGAACAGGGGAGAACAAAAACAACGATCTTACTAGGCCCAGTGACATTGAGAATGCGCAAATGCAGGGTAACAGGCCTGTCGTACTTGTCCCCTTCCACTGCCTTCCGCAGTGGTCAAGGACTGGATGTAAAGCTTTCTGCTTCATTGTACATGCAGCCCATGTCGATCGTAGTATGCCAAGCAGTCCATTTCCGACTCTGGATTCTATGTAAAGTACTACCCTCTCTCCCTCCTTAGCTTCACCCTCTAGTTGTATGCTCGCTGATCTCAGGTTCTCTGGATTACTGTAAAGGTCTCTATCTTGCACAACCTCTGTATCTCCTTCATCGCCTACAAATTCTACAAAACTCTGCGGCGAGTATGGCCACATGGTCTTGCAGTTATTCCTCAGCCTCCACCAACCTGAACTGCTGCTGGTGCCTAAACGCATCAAGTTTAAGGGACTTTGCATTGTCCATCGGGTCTTTTACAAAATAGGCCCTGAGTATCTTCAGAATAAATTCAACCTGTAGGTTCCCTCTCATCCTCTTCGTTCTGCTGCCACCCTGTGTTTCTCCGTCCTCCATTTCAAGGGCTCCTGTGCAGGAAGTCACTCCTTTTCAGTTGCTGCATCACAACTGTGGACCTCTCTGCCTCTATCCCTTCACAGTGACCATGATCATCTGCCATTCTAGCGTGCTTTGAAGACCTTTCTGTTCTTGGCCTAATCTTTAATGTACTCTCCACCTCTTTCTTCTGCCTTGCTTGGAGCGCCATGATGACCTAGTTGGTGAAGGTCTGTGCTCTAGAAATGATCATAACATAACATCGCCAGCTCTCGCCCAGCTCCACTGGTACCCCATACTCCAGAGAATTGCCTTCATAGGATGCTGCATTGTTTTTAAACTATCCACCACAAACCCCCATCTTACCTCTATGACAAACCCAAACCCATCACCCAAAAAAACACCAGATAAGCAAACCAGCATCTCCTAAACATTCCATGCACCAAAAACAAGCATTTACCCACTCGGCACCCACGGCGTGGAACACCCCACCTCTCCACGTATGCCCTGCACCCTCCATCACCACTTTCCAAAAGACCCTCAAAACATACCCGTTTCCCCACAAATAACCCTGCACCCTCAAAGAAACCCTGATAGCACTTGTCTATCCTAACCTTCTTATCCTATCCTGAAAACATTTTGTAACTCCTGTTTCACCTCCCACCTTTTCAACCTTTGAACTATGTAAGGCATTCCAAGACCGTTTGGGTAGGGACGGATCTGAACAAAAATTCAAATAAAATAAACCTGAATGTTCCCCTGGCCCATCTGTTCTTAACCTCCACCAACAAGATGGCGGTGCAGTAAAAGTCCATGGAGCATTGGGTCCAAGATTCCAAAATCTCCTAATAAGGGAAGTACTTACTCTAGGGGGCGGGGAAGAGCCAGCCCAGTCATTGTGCCATCCTCCCATGGTTCCATGGTGGTGAATGCTTACCTATGATGCTGCAATATTTCTCAGCTTGTCTCATTTGATTCACCCCAATGGGCAGAGTGACTACTTCCCTATCTTGTGGGTGGAGATGTTGACCACTGCTCCCCTACAATGAGCTGGGTGTCGTTCATGGAGCCCTCATTAGTAACATTGGCTGGAGGGGTAGACTAGTGAAGATCCCGAGGTCTTGTTCGCCAGTAACGGGGGAATACAATGCTGGCTGGCAGCGCTCATCTTCCACCAATGACGCTTGATCCCAGGAAATAGAAATGACCTGTTTAGTCCAGCATCTCTACCTGCCCCTTCAGACACCAGCAATCCCATCTCTTCTGTGAGATGACTGTGTTTTCTTTGCACCAAGGGGGGGGGTTCATCTGCCTGGTGGGGGCTGCAGCCTCTTCGTATATCTGTGCAATCAGCACTTTTCCTCAGACCCTGTTACAGTGACCACAAAAGATGGTGTCCGTTTGGTTCATTTATCAAGTACAAACAATTATATGATATGATATGATATAATAGTCTATTTATATAACGCCAATACACAATGGGCCTCATTACGACCCTGGCGGAAAGTGACTGACCGGACCGCAACAGCGTAAATAGCGTTTCCGCCATTGCACGAAGGAGCAAAGTGCGGCTAATTACGACCCATCGGGCACGAGCATTACGCCATGGCGGAATCCGAAAGGCTGCGATGGCGGAAATGACCCAAAACGGCCCTTACCGCCGCCGTACGCTGCACCAGGTGCAATACCGCCACCCATCTTAGCGGTCACCGTAATGAGCGGTCACCGTAACGAGCGGGCACCGCAATTACGGGCACCGTAAATATACGGAAACGGAAGTAAAAGCATGTGGCCGGAACGGGAAACAGCACGCCGCACAACTATAAAATCCGAATCCCAACACAACCATTAAAAATCCGACCCTGACACACATCCCAACCCGTTAGCAACCCCAGTTAAAAAAATAAATATGGGAAAGGTAGCCAAGAAAGCGTGTGATCGCAAGCGGCAGGTACACTTCTCCGAGAGGAACTGACCGTGCTCACCGAGACCTCCAGGAAAATGCCGCCGTCGTCTTCTCCAGTCAAATGACCAGGACGGCCCTTGCCAACAAGAAGGCCATATGGGCCTGGTGGCACAGCGCGTAAGTGCGGTGGGGAACAACACCCCGCACGCCACAGCAATGTCGCAAGCGGTGGGACGACCTGCGGATCCGCGTACGCAGCATACTTTCTGCGAACAGGAACATCGCCACAGCTACCGGGGGGGTTCAGAGTCGCCCATCAAGTTGACCCCCTGGGAGGATATCTGCGCCTCCACCATAGGAATGGAGAGCATAGAGGGAGTCGGAGGGATGGAGAAAGGAGTGCCGACATCCGGAGAATCAGGTAGGTTGGCCAAGAGAAACAATGCGAAATCCACAAAAACACGAACATGTGCAGTACCATGTGACCCCATAGTGCAATACATACTTTGCCCTGACAGCGCCCTCTAAAAGTCAGAATGAATAAACAAATCAATCAAGATGCCATAAACAACCCCTACATGTGCAGCATGCACCCCCTAACTGCAGGCAGCCAAATGAATGCATCCTCAATCCACACGAAAATGAGACCACCTCCAAGGCCCAGTCCCAAATCAGCCTCATGTACCACCCCAATGCATTTGATACGTTGCCATTCCAAATCCGACAGACCCATAACTAACGCTCGCCCCTCTTTACTCCACCACAGGGTCCGATACAACGACGAGCTGCAGGACACCCCTACCAGCACGCCTGCAAAGAGGGCCAGGACCAACGTCCCAAGAGCCTCCACCTCAGGTGCAAGGATCAAGACACGGCAGCAGCAGGAATCAAGTGGCAGCTCACTGGAGGGGACTGCAACAGGCACCCCAGCAGCCAGCAAGTCCACAACCCCAGCACCACAGGTCCCCCAAAGAAACGTATCTGATGGCACTGCCTCTGTGGTAGCAGCACCATAGTGACACAGCTGTCATGCCAGCATGCTCCGACACGGAAAACAGTGCTGGCGACGTAGGTACCATCCATGACCTTTCCCAATCCCCCTGCATGTTCCATCCCCTACACCATGACGAAACCACGCAGGGGCACCCTGAAGACGACGACTGGCCAACCCCCACAAGTCCTGTGCAAAGGCACATGTGTTGAGCAGCCCCCCTGTCACACCACCGCAAATGTCCATGGCCCAGCAGAGGCAAACAGTCCCTCGACCTGCTGATCGAGCACAGCAGGAAGTGTCCACGCTACTCAAGGACCATGCAAATGAATGCGGGGGTTCCAGGGCAGCCATGGAAACATCCACCGAGACACTCAGGGCACAAATAGAGAAAAGTAGTGAGAGCCTCAGGGGAGAAATGGAGAGAAGCACGAGAGCCTGAGAGCACAAATGGAGAGAAGCACCGAGAGCCTGAGAGCACAAATGGAGAAAGCACCGAGAGCCTGAGGGGGGAACTGCATGCGACGTCAAAGACGTTTGTGCTGAACTTGCTGCTGTGCGCCGTGTGCTCTCGGAGCTCTCACAAACCCTCAGAGACATGCATGGACGCGAGCAGGCAGAGACATCATCCGTGGCAAGTTCCGTCCAGGGCAGCCCCAACGCAGATCTGGCAGGAACCTGCGCCTCACGGGCAGGGGTGCCCCTGATACCCGTAGAGGGGGCTTGCAATAGCGTCTACCCATGGACAGCATGCATATTTGAACACTGGTGTTGGGGGGGGAGGTAGTAGGGTGGAGGGGGTGTGTTGGGCTTCACTGGGTGGCGGGTCCATAGGGTGTATGAATCAAATCACATTAACAATACAGCACCTCATTATCATCCAATGACATGTGTGGACATTGATATTTGCGTACGAGCCTTCATAGGCGTACAGTCCACAATGTGCCTGTACTACACACACACAGTGCCACAGGTCCCCTTTCCGTGTAATAGGCACCATGCGTGGTTGCTAGAAGCATGCATCTATGATGCTCTGTCGGATTGCACGTGCATCCTGTGCCTCATGGACTCCTTGAGGTGCCTCCACATCCCACCCTCATCATCAATCATCATCTTCAGGTGCATGCAGTACAGCGTCAGGGGGCATGGGCACATTCCTACGTATGCACATGTTGTGCAGCATGACACATGCCATGACCATCTTAGAAACCTTCTCATGGCTGTACATGAGTGCCCCGCCAGACCTGCTGAGGCTGCGGAAACGAGCCTTCAGTAGGCCGAATGCCTGTTCAATGCCACAACGGGTACGTGAGTGGGCATGGTTGTAGTCCTCCTCATGCTCGTTCTGTGGGTTCCGGATTGGTGTAAGGAGCCATTCTTCAGTGGATACCCGGCATCACCTGTATGAAGACGAATAAAGGGTGTCAGTGGAATGATAGTGCTAAGTAGCCCCCCCCCTCCTGCAAGGTCATTGACGCATCAAATGGGCCACGATGTCATGCATGGAATGAGACTCACCGAGTAGCCAGGATCTGTGCCCTGCGTGTCGCTCCATGTAGCGTGGTATTCTTGTGTTCCTCAGGACCATAGAATCATGGGTAGATCTGGAAATCTGGCACAACAATGCGTAAAGATCTTGTTGGAGTCACACACCATTTTGCACATTGATTGAATGAAATTGTTTCCGGTTGCGCGGTACTGGACCTCCATGGCATGTGGGACAACCAATTCAACATGGGTGCAGTCGATGGCACAATGCAACCCGGGATGCCGCCAAGTGCATGGAATCCCACTTTTGCGTTGGTAATCTCCTGGTACGTGGCGTGGTAGTGTGATGTGGTCGTCGGCGTGCTTCAGGAGGGCATCGTGCACTTGGAAGAGTGTCCGTGAGAACAGTGGCTGTGTGAAATGCCATGCAACTGTCCCACTGTGTGCTGGTAGGTGCCTGTGGCCAGGAAGTGGAGTACAGACACCACCTTCAGTAGGGGTGGGATGGCGGTTGGGCTATCTATCATGCTCACGAGGTCAGCATGTGTCATGTCCACAATGGCGATTATGGTGTCCCGGTCCAAACGGTAGAGGGTGTGGATCTGCTCAGCAGTGAGGTTGAACGGATCAGCTCGGAGGCGTGGGATTTGCGGGCCGCCTGCGTGGTGGTAGTGGCAGTGCTTGTGGCCTTGCTGACCCTGCCTTGCCTCTCCTCCTCCTTCTCCTCCGTCTCCCCTGTGCGCCCGGTTGTTGTACCTGTTGTTGTTCGTCGTCTTCTTGTAGTTGTAGCACTTGCAGTGCTATCTGGTCCCCAGGCCCAACATCGCTAGTCCTGCCGGTAGCATTTGGAGTGGGAGTGGTTGTGGGAGGGGTTTGGGTCTGCTATATATGTGCTGTCGGCCTGTATGGCCTCCACCTGTGCTGATTGAATGAATCTGTGGCAGATGCAATCCCTTCTGGCGAGCACGTCCCGCACGTAAGGCTGCATTTGGCCGCATGGCATCTTGGGATTGAATCATGTATCAAATCCCGATGGCAGTGTGATGTACTTTGACTGATTTTCATGCTATGCTCCATTGTTACACATGCTATGATTGCAGCCGCTTACATACCTGTGAAGAGTCAGTGGTATGTAGGGCTCGATCGATGGCCGACCCTCATGCAGCACAGTAACGTACTTCACCGACGGGCGTGGCGTCCCATTTGTGATTGCAGCCAGTTAGCATTATGACACACAGCCGCACTACATTGATGTAATTGTGAATGCAAGCGTTCACAGAAGCCTTTTCGACGTAATGTTGCAAGTGAGGAATTCGAAGGCCAGCATTTTTGGTTTGAAGTAGCGGCGAGGATACGCCCACAGGTCTGGCTGGAAATGTAACGTTCTATTGTAGAATGTCCTTGGGACATGGCCCATAACGAGCAAGCAATGAATGATATGAATTGAATGGGATGCGCAATAGCGTAGTGGACGATAAGGCAGGACGTTCCCAAAATCCATCTTGCTTCACAACACTACAGATCCGGCCAGGGGCACAGTGGTTTTTGCAGACTGCATTACGCACAGACGCGATGGAAGTTTCACATATTATGTGAGTGAATATTCATGCGTTTTCATTGCGGGATGAGGGAATGATGAATGGATGCATGGACAGATGATTCCGTTTAGGGTCTGCCATGTACATGGGTTTTTGAATCACTCCCCTTCCCTGCGCTATGTTGATGCAAGGCTGCCATAGTGGGACTTACGTCTATCTGCCCTTGTCGGATCCTCCTGTCTCGACGCGCCTTCATACACTTGTGTCTAGGCACGTTACTAATCCCATGTCATGGGTTCTATCTTGACGGACGCATGCACAGTAACCGACGTTGCCAATGGTGTATTTACCTCGATTGATTTCGTTATGAATCGATACTGATTTAGGGGTGTGTATATTCCTTTGGAGTGGGCTAGCATGCATATGGGTGGGATTTGGTGTGTTGAATGAAGATTGTAATGCATCATGAGTCCCGTAATGCAATCGGTTAATTTGTGTTTCATTTGGGTGACAGGTATCTCCTGCCCTATTGCAGATGCCATCTCTACGCCACTCCTCCAGATGGGTTTTACTCTCGACACCTGCAGCTTCGGGTGAATCAGTGGAGCACCATTTCGATCTTATGGGACGATCGCCAATGGGCCACATGCCCTTACGCTGTACTGGTGGCTAGGTGCAACATTTCGGCCTTTCAGCTCGACTAGTGCCTGCCTCATGGGACGGACCTGCGGTTCTTGCCGCTTCCATGTTGCCTTTTGGAACGTTGATGTAGGCCCTGTGTGCCATGATGGTACAGGGCGTCACACAAGTGGAAGCTGGTCAATTATTGCAGATGCAGCCCTCGGTGATGATGGATGTTTTGGTGTTATTTTGCAAATTGCTGTGGGGCCTTTGTCATTTGGATGTGCATTTAAATTGTATTCCGATATTTGTCGTGTTGCGTTATTCTTTGCAGGTGATGTGGCGATTTTCGATTTGTGGCGGTATGTATTGCGAGATGATCTGCATTGTGTTCCGCCTTCTGAGTTGAGTTGTGTGGTACAGTACTGCCCGCGTTTGCCTACGTAGCACAGTATGGTCACGGATAGGGGCTGCCATTGTGACTGTTTACATGATGTGCTGTTCAGGGCGGGGGATTGGCTTTGGCCGACTGGTGCTGTCAGCCAGGTCGATTGGTGGAATGATGGGATGTTCAGAATGTGGCTGGTCACAGGTGCCTGTGTTTGCGTGCGTTTGTTGGAGGGGACTGGGGTCATGTCCATTGGAATAGCTTCTGTATTTCATGCCATCTGTGCCCTGCAGCTCCCATCGGCCCCTCTTGGGATGAGCCTGGCTGCTCAGTCACTCTGCCAACTTGTGTGGTACATGCTTCTGCTGATGGTTGGTTTGTTTACTGGCAAGAGTACAGGGCTGGTGCAATCCCCTCAGGATGCTGTTTTGGATGTTGCCTTGCGCTGGTGGCAAGCGATGGGGACTACTGTTGTTTTGTGTCATGTGTTCTTGATTTTCATTTTGATGTATTGTACCTTCACATGCCTGTGCTGCATCAGTACGGCTATGGTGACATGCCGTACATGGATGCCCACTCACGGGGCGCTTGAGCCCTGCATGCATTTCTACGTTGGCATGCATGGGTGAATTGTAGATTTCACTGGTTGCATAGTGTGAGTACATTGCGCCTGCCAGGAGTTGTGCAATGTGGCCAGGGAGTGGAGTACAGGCACTCAGTGGCCATTTACGGTTGGTTCACGATGCCGTATTTCTCGCCATGGCGGAATGGTACTTTACGACGTGCTTGATGGCGTTCAGTACATGTCCGCTAGGGTCAGAATTCGCGTACCGTTGCGCCATGGCGGTGATTCCGGTTTTGCAAGGCGCGCGTGCGCGTACTTGGTGCAGTTAGCGTTGCCGTTCACTGCGGTGTCGCTAATGGCATCGTACTTTACGGTGACGGGTCATAATCGCAACGAGCGGTGTTCGATGGCGGTATTGCATTTCCGCCATCATTTTTCCATTTCCGCCAGGGTCGTAATGAGGCCCAATGTGTTTTAAAGTGCTTCAAGGCAACGGAGTGAACAAGGGAAAATACAATGACATTCTTACAGGCCATGAACAGTAAGGATGTGAAATTAACTAACGTACTCGGCCTGATGACATTTCAGATAGTGCAAGAGCTAAGACATAGATAAGGAAGGGAGGGGGAGAGTGGGAAGGAAATGGAAACAGACAGGTGACAACCATACCAGGCCTGACAGCATTTCAGGTAGAGCCGGAGAAAAACAAAAGGTGACGGAGAGGGGTGCAGAAAGGGAGGGGAGGAACGAAACAAGCAACTATGTACTAGTCTGGCTACATTTCAGATAGTGCTGGGGGGGGGACAAATAAGAGGAGAGAGATGGTGACAGGCGAGGTTGTTATCATACTAGGTCCAGGGACAATTCTGATAGAGTAAGTGCATAGAAGAAAGTAAGGGGAGGAGGGGAGGAGATAGGAAAAGGGAGAAAGGGAGAGGAGGAGAGAACAGAGAGTAAGCAGTCAAAAAGAGTGGAGAAGCAAGAAGGGAGAGCGAATACAATTGCAAGTCAGTAGTAACACATATGAGTACAAGATGCAAAGGAAGTCCAGCATGAGAGTTGAGAAAGGGTGACGCACCGTGAATCAATGAAGTCCCTAAAAGTCAAGTGCAGCATTGACCACAAGACGGTGATGGTGAAACCCTACATGTTCTCCTAATGAACCAATCCAAAAAAGCCTCAAACAAAGCACACTACATGCCTTCAGGAGGCAAGTCACAATAAATGTAAAGAGGACATCTTTTTTCATGTTATATTTTATATGTAGCTACCGGCACCGTCCTACCCCTAACAGCATCGGGAGGGAGCTGATGCGAAGGGGAGCCATTGCAGCAGGGCCTCACCACGAGGGAGGGGAGGGGGTTTTGCTCCCATTGTTCTCTGGTCCCAGGGTCGAATTGTGCAGAATGCCATGAAGCTGAACTAGTCCTGGCAAGGTCACTCAGCCTTTTATCCTTCCTAGGTCCATAAATGAGTACCAACAGTTTAGTTTCGTTTAGTTTTGTTTATTTCTTATATAAGCGCAACACACCACTAGGCCTCAGGGCACTCACAGAACATGCAACAAGACAAACGAAACATATGATGAATCAAGAGAACATGATCAACAGGTATAATAAGAGGCGCCCGGAGGCCTGCGGGTTAGTGGCTCTATAGATAAATGCAGATAGATAGAGAGGGAAAAAACAAAGGATATAAATGATTCTCAATTCAGTATGGGAGGACGTATTCTGCACATTTATACATTTATTCAAAAACAGAGGTGGATTACTTTGACTGCATCCTATGACAATACAGCCTAGTGCAGCAGTTACTAATCTGCACCCTGAGATACAATTTTGGCCAACTCTTTGGTACAACCATGGCAATATTTTATTTTTGAGTGCCTCCCTTGACTCCGGTACCTTGGGCTTCTAAATGTTGGTAGTTCTTATGTTCCCAGGGTCCATAGTAAACCTTCTTAGAATTGGATCAGCTGTTCTTGCCATATTGGACGTTTTTTTTAGCGATATCCTTAGGATGATACATGTTTGTAAATATGTTCTATGCACAGCACCTAGGAGTAAGTGATATATAAATAACAAATCACAATGGAGGCCACCAGCCCACTTCAAAATGGAAGATTCCTGAAAATCATTCCACTTGGGAATGAGGGGTTCCTGGTGATGCAATAGACTTGCAAAGAACTTATCCTCATGCTCCGGGGTGCAGCGGTCACCAGCGCTATTCCCACACTGCCGCATCGTCATCATAACATCTTGCAAACTGCCGCCTAAATATTCACCAGTGTAACCGCCCAGTTTCCTCTCTGCTCCACATGCAGGGCACTCCTCTTCATCAGTGGCAGCTGGTGAATTATTTGACTGCAGGAGCAGAAATATTCCCCAGTAATCAGGGCAAGCGACCAAATATACCAAAGAAACCGAACTTACATATAGACGGTATTGGTGGTGCAAAGGGGAATTGCCTGGGAATATTTTTGAAATAATATGTTAAAATGGTGCATTTTACAGCGCAATTGTGCTTACAATTCATACACAGGAGCATTTTTCCTCGAAGGTTCATGATGCCTTTGCCCACAATATATGCAGGCAGTGTCCCTGAAAATCTCACTTCATAATACCCGTGTCTGCAAAATATGGCAGCCCTGCCAAGTACACGTTCATGATCTCGTTGCCAACAACATGTATCATCATAGTCACACTAACAACAAAGTAACATTGGCTGCATTCTATAATGTCATCATTGTCACTGTAACAAGACAATGGGCCTCATTACGAGTTTGGCGGTTAGCCATGCCGTTTTTACCGGCATGGCTACCCCCAAACTCGGGTCAGGGTCCGCAAAATGGAATAACCGGGGCATTCTGACCTTTGTGGGGCCGGTAATTCCCATTTACGGGACCCGGAACGTCCCCATTCCCATTGAGCCCTCATAGGACTCAATGGGAATGGGGAGGATGGTAACAACGGACCGGTTCGTAACGGGACCGTTGCTACCATCCTGTTCTGCTAGCGGGTGCCGCTCAGCACGTCTGGTCTGACCAGGCATGAAGAGCGGCCCGCAAGCAGAACTCGTAATGTGGCAGCAGAGTGATAACGGCGCCGGAAGCACTACTGGCGCAGTTACCACTTTACCGCCAGGGTGGTAATGAGGCCCAATGTCATTCTGGTTGGCACTGTACAAACACATGCATGTTAGCTGTGCTTAATAATGGCAATAGTGTTACTGTAAGAAGACATTTGATGCTGACTGTCCAACATATGCCAATATTGCCACTGTAAGAACACATTCACATTGACGTGCCCCATAAGGCGAATTGACCCAGGCCCCAGGCTGCATAAAATGCGGGACGATAGAGGGTCTGGGAGTTTGGGCGCGGGGTGGGGGAAAACGGCAGAAAAGCGTAGGGAGGGGCGTCTGAACGGCGCCACAAGAAACAAAAGCCCAGGAAGGGCAGGAAACAGCACCTGGGAAGGTGTGAAATGTAACAGCAAGGGTCAGGGGGGTAACCCGGCCGCCCCCAGGAAGGAACAAAGGGCCGGGGGGGTATAAGTAAGCCTGGAAAAGGAGAGGAGGCACAAACCAGGTAAGAGCTCACCTCTCTCGGGTAGGCTCTTAGTGCCTGGAGAAGGAAAACCGTTTGCTCTTGCGGGCTCACGCATTTTTCTACCTCTCTAAATTTCATTCTGATCGCAGTGGCTACAACGGTGCCGGAGCAGGAGCAACCCAGAAATACCAGCTGCAAACGAACAAAGGACTTTCGCCGTGGTAAAAGTAGCGTGACCGACAGAATCCAGACGAGAAGGATGGCGGAAGGAAGAGCGAAAATGGCCCAAGAGTTCTCAGAATGGACGAGAAAGGCGGAGAAGGAGTATGGGGCACAATGGGTGCTGGAAGTAATGCAGAAAGAAGAAAGAGCAAAGGCAACGTCACCTCTGCTGTTCATAGAGCCCAGCAGCAGCGAAGGAGAGGACGAGGTACCGCAAGGACAGAAAAGGGGAAGAGCGGAGTCGAAGAGATCGAAGAGATCAGAGGACAGACGGAGGCACCGACCAAAGATAAAAAGAAAGGTACTGTGAATAATAATGTGGGGAATAAAATAGTAAAATGCTAAAAATTGCGTCACGGTTTCGGGTAAGTCGCCCAGAACAATGACAAGAAGAGCAGACGGGGAAGAAAATCCAGGGAGGAGCAGCAGGGGAGTTCATCAGATGAATCAAGCAGTGATGACGAAGAAAGGGATCATCTAAGGGCTTGGGTTAAATGGAGAGGAGTGGTGAGCAGGAAAAGACAGAGAGGGGCAGGGGGCAGGGGCAGAACCCAGAGAAGCCGCGGTCCCAGCACCACAGGGGGCACCAGCAGAGCCCAGGGAAACCCCGGTCCCGGCACCGCAAGGGGCACCAGTAGTCCCGGTGCCGCAAGGAGCAACAATGATCCCCGACACCACAAGGTGCACCGGCAGGGCCAAACATAGGGGCAGGGGCCACACCACCGGGGGCAGCACTGACGGTGGCAGCTGCAGAAAATGAGGGGCCACTCATGAAGAAATATGGCAGGCCAACCATGGGTAAAGACGCACAGGGCAGGTCGATGAAAGCGATGGCTTGGTACATCAATGACAAAGTAAAAGAAAAAATCTGGAGGAAGGAATTGATCGATATCTTTACATTGTTAGATTGTCAAAAGAGGGGGATGAATGTGGCCCTAGAGGACAGGAAGGAGGAGGAGAAAAGCTTATTAAAAAAGGGGCCAGTAGTGAGGAGTTTTGACAACTGGATGTCGGCCTTCACCATAATGTCTACAATTATATTACAAAAATTCCCAGAAGACGGGGTAGCATTAGTTGCATATCAACAGAGGGTGCTGAAGGTACACGCGGCGTTTGGGGGTGACGCATGGCTGGAGTATGATCACGAGTTCAGAAAGGAGATGGACTGCTTTCCGGATATGGGTTGGGATGAAGAAAACTTCAATCTGTACATATTTAATGTGCTAAAGGAGAAATGAGATTCCAACGAGCAGAGAACAGGGGGACAGCAGGGAAGCAATATTGGCAGAATGATTACAAAGTGGATTATAGATCCAGTAGCAGAAAGTACGAATCCAGCTATGACAGAAACAGAGACCAGAGTTTTCGGAGCAGAAATTACGGGTCACAGAGAGGGTGGCAGAGCAGCCTGCCCCCGACAACACAGGGGGGGGCAGTGAGAGCACGGGGACAGCACGAGCAGAACCAGGTCAATGCAGGAGCTTTGAAAAGGGGGTACCCTGTAGCTGGGGATGGAAGTGCAAGTTCAGCCACAAGTGCGAGAGATGCAAGGGTGACCACAGCAGCTTCAAGTGCACAAGGGCCGCAGCGCCAAGCGGCAGAAGAGATGAGACGCGGAAATAAAAACTGGGGCAGGAAAGGGGCCACGTCATTAAAAATCGAGAGGATGGAAAGGTGGCTCCAGAAATACCCCGACCAAGAAGCGGCAGAACAAATCAGGCAAGGCTTTAGAGAAGGTTTTAACATCTCATTTACCGGCCAGAGAGCGCAAGACATTCCCAGGAATCTAAAATCGGCAAACGAAAACAGGGATATAGTGACCAGTAAGATCAGGAAAGAAGTAGAACTGGGGAGAGTAGAGGGCCCGTTCACGGCCTTACCATTCGAAGAATTTATATGTTCACCACTAGGGCTGGTGCCGAAAAAAGACGAAGGGGAATACAGGCTGATACACCACCTATCCTACCCCCCGGGGGCCTCGGTGAACGACGGCATCGCCCAGTGCGAGGCGACGGTGTCATATTCAGACTTCGAGAAGGCAGTGGAACTGTTCAGGAAAGCGGGGAAGGGGCATGGATGGCGAAAGCAGACATTAAATCGTCATTTCGCCTGTTGCCAGTCAAAAGCAAATCACAAAGGTGTTATGTATGCATTGGGGAGGGGAATACTTCATTGACAAATGCTCCTGATGGGGTGCGCCATCTCATGCGCATATTTCGAGAGGGTAGGTTAATTTCTACAATGGGCAGTAACACAGGAGATGAGGAAGTCCATGATGTTACATTACCTGGACGATTTCTTATTTGTCGGGCCCAAAGGTTCGGAGCTATGCAGGGCAACCCTGGACAAATTTGTGGAAATAACAAGAGAGTGGGGTTTCCCTCTGGCGGAGGAGAAAATGATGGGCCCAACGCATATTATCCAATTCCTAGGTATAGAAATTGACTCAAACCGGGGAAGGTGTCGGATCCCGGAGGACAAGGTGGCAGAGCTGCTGAAGACAATAAAGGAACTACAAGGAAGAAACAAAGCGACAGTGAGAGAATTGCAAGCGCTGGCAGGAAAACTGAACTTCGCAGGAAGAGTCATACCGCAGGGGAAGGTGTTCCAGAGAAGTATTGAGGTGAAAACGAGAGGTGCTACCAAGGGGCACCACAGAGTCAGGCTAGGGGAGGAATCAAAAGAGATCTGGAAGTGTGGGCAGAATTTCTGAAAAACTTCAAGGGGCGGTAATATGGCGCTCACCGGTGAACGAGGAAGGTAAAAGGGTGTTGTTCACCGATGCAGCAGGTGGGTTTGTTTTGGCCGCAATACTGGGGAAAAAATGGTGTGCAGGCAAGTGGCCAAAATCGTGGCAAGTGGCGGAATGGGCAAAGAACATAACGCTGCTGGAGCTCTTCCCAATATGGGTCGCGCTATGCGCATGGGGGGAAGAGCTAGGGAACAAGGAGTTTGCAGTATGGTCAGATAACATGGCGGTGGTGCACGTGTTAAACAAAGGAAGTGCGTCATGCATGATAGTATTAGAATTAATGAGGGCAATCACACTGGAATGCCTAAAAATGAATACATGCATAAAGGCGAGGCATATCGCTGGGGAAGAAAATGTGGTGGCTGATGCAATCTCTCGCTTTCAGTGGGAGGAATTCAGGGAGCTGAGACCGGACACCGACAAGGAAAAAACGCCCACGCCGCGGACGGCATGGGTCCCGTTGGAGGCACTAGAAAGGAAAGCATGGTTGGCCACAAGGTCGACTCAAAAGAAGTGGGAGAAGAACGGAGAAAAGAAAGGGTCATCGACAAGCTGACCAGAAATGCCCTGACGTACAAAACAGGTAAGCAGTACGAAAAGCATGTAAAGATGTGTTGGTGGAAACAGGTGTAAAAAAGGTGGAAAAAATTTCAACAGAAAAAATGTGTGAATTTCTCAAAGTGGCATTTGCCAAAGGGAAAAAGAAAAGCTGGGCAGCAGCGCACCTGGCGGCGGTGGCTTATACCACAAAAGTGGCGGGCATTCCGGACCCGACCGACAGCGTTAAGATAAAATACGCTATGAGGGGATGGGCGAAGTTAGAGGGGAAGAAACCAGATAGCAGAAGGCCGGTAAATTTTGGGAAATTGAAAATTCTGTTAAAAGTGCTGCAAGACACATTCAGCAGCACGTACGAAACCGCGCTGTTCAGGGCAGCATTTGTGCTAGCATACTATGGAGCTTTCAGAATAGGGGAACTGGTGGCCAGGAATACGGGGGCAGGAGACGGCCTGGCAAGGAAAGGCGTTAGTATGGGTATCAAGGGGATGTCTATAATGCTAAGGAAATCTAAGACAGACCAAACGGGGAAGGGGAGAGCAATAGATCTCAATTGCATCAGAGAGAAGGACCACTGTCCCAGATGCATCACCCAAGAATTTCTAGATCGGCGACCAGATGTCGACGGACAGTTATTAATTCATAGGGACGGCAGCGCACTCAGCAGGTACCAGTTTCAGGCAGTGTTGAAACAGGCGGTGGCGAAAGCAGGATGGGATCCAGCCGACTTTGGGACACACTCTTTCAGGATAGGGGCAGCAACCTCTGCGTGGGTGGGGGGCCTGGGAGCAAAGGGGGTGAGAAGAATTGGGGGATGGAAGTCGCAATGTTTTAAAAAATACATAAGGGAGGAACTGATATGACACTTATCTCCCCCGTTCCCACAGAGGCCGGACCATACAAATCGGCATGGATAGTGGGGCACTCTTTCGTGACCCGGGCGGGCAGGGGGCTGGAAGAGGTGAAGCAAGGACTACATTTCAGGAACACAATAACGTCCTGGTGGGGCCTCCCAGGGATGCACTGGGAGGACATCCACGACAGGCTGTCGGACCTGATAGGTTTCAGGGACCCCCCCCGAGTACCTGGTTATACATCTCGGGGGGAACGACCTGGTGAGCACAAACAGGGGTAAATTACAA
The DNA here is from genome assembly GCA_002915635.3 of Ambystoma mexicanum. Taxonomy (NCBI): domain Eukaryota; kingdom Metazoa; phylum Chordata; class Amphibia; order Caudata; family Ambystomatidae; genus Ambystoma; species Ambystoma mexicanum. The sequence goes on along the minus strand of CM030325.1, from coordinate 1,031,239,809 downwards.
AGGAACATCTGCGAGTCACTGCATAGCAGAGCCCGCAGCTGGTGGAAAACCGAGATTTTTATGTCAGAGATAATACCAAGAAGGGTCTGGTATGGGGCACAGAGGAGGCACACAATTGAAATAGCCAGAAAGAAACTAAATAAATCAGTAGAAAAGTACTGCAAGAGCACAGGGCTGCATTTCATAAGACATGGCTTACACCGGAACAATCCGGACATGTTTCACCAGGATGGGGTACACCTATCAAGGAAAGGGATGGGGTTTTTTTACAACAACATTTTTAGGGCACTCCAAGAACGGGGTTGTAGGTAAGGTGCTTTTGGGGGGAACCTGAGCGGGCGTAAGGAACACCCGCTCAGGTGTGGCGGCATGTGCCCAGGAACGAAGGCCCAGGGATAACAAGGTCTCAGGAGGAGCCTTGGGCAACTTCGGGACTGGACACAAGGTACCCAAAAGCATGTGGCAGTGTAATTATTTTGTTGTGTTGCATTTTCTGTAAGAAAATAAAATGCCTACGGCCTACAACTTTCCCATACACATAAGTTGTCTGTGATTTATTGCTTAGGTAAGGATCTGGTAAGAGAAGCAAAGTGAACCCACACTACTCAGCCTATGACCCAGGCCCCGGGCCGCATGAAATGCGGGACGATAGAGGGTCTGGGAGTTTAGGCGCGGGGTGGGGGAAAACAGCGCGAAAGCGTAGGGAGGGGCGTCCGAACGGTGCCACAAGAAACAAAAGCCCAGGAAAGGGCAGGAAGCAGCACCTGGGAAGGTGCGAAATGTAACAGCAAGGGCTCAGGGGGGTAACCCGGCCGCCCCCAGGAAGGAACAAAAGGCCGGGGGTGTATTAGTAAGCCAGGAAAAGGAGAGGCGGCACAAACCAGTTAAGAGCTCACCTCTCTCGGGTAGGCTCTTAGTGCCTGGAGAAGGGGAAGGAAAAACGTTTGCCACCCAACCCACCCTACAATAATAACGGAAGAAGAGGGATGCAGGCAGGAGCCGAAACGCCGAGTACTCTCTCGGTACATGGTCCAAAAAAGAAGGAGCGGGCAGAGGTAAGAACGCCGAGTACTCTTTCGGTACACAGTCCAAGAAAAGAAGCAGTTGGCAGAAGAAGGAACGCCGAGTACTCTTTCGGTACACGGTCCTAGACCCGTCGTAGGCGGCATGTGCCCAGGAACAAAGGCCCAGGGATAACACGGACTCAGGAGGAGCCTTGGGCAACATCGGGACTGGACACAATGTGCCCAAAAGCATATGGCAGTGTAATTATTTTGTTGTGTTGTATTTTCTGTAAGAAAATAAAATGCCTACGGCCTACAGCTTTTCCAAACATATAAGTTGTCTGTGATTTATTACTTAGGTAGAGATCTGGTAAGAGAAGCAAAGTGAACCCACACTACTCAGCCTAGGTATACTGGTGTTTATGGGCACAGCAGTATTGTCATTCAGAAGATTGTTTCATGCAGAGTGTTCCAATATAAGCCGCTATTTCCCGCTGCATATGTCATAAAGCAGTAAATGTAGTGATGCTAAATAATGCCAATATTGACACTTGGATGCATTCAGGCTGGTGGTGCCAATATATGCCATCCTTTTCCATTGTAACACAGTCAGCCTAGCTATGCACAATAATTCTAGTATTGCCACCAAGAGGATGTTTCATGTTGGCTGTGCCATTATATACCAGTATTGTAAGACCACACCGAGGTTGCTTTGCCTAATAATTCTGGTATTGCTACTGTAAGAATAGATTCATGTTGAATTTGCACAATAAGGGCACTATCTCCACTGCAAGAATATATTTGCATTTGATTTGTCAAATAAGGAAAGTACAAAAACTGTAAGTGCACATTTGTATTTGCTTTGACCAATAATGTACTGACACTTTGACAACATATTCACATTAGCTATGTGTAATTATGCCAGTACTGCCTCTGTAAAATCATACTGATATTGCTGTGCCCAGTAATGCCATATTATTACTGAAATGCTGGCTTGGTTTTGTAGCATCTTGGATATTGCTGTGTTTTGTGTTGTGCAATTCTTCCCATGTCAAATAGCTCCTTGCGATGATGGCCTTGCCTCTCAGCCACTCAGCATGGGTAGTGTTCACCAACATTCTGACACAGCCTCTTTCAACGTACCCCCTGGCAACAGCCACTGGCCTGTAGCACCCCAAGCACCGGAAACGACCGAACGAACATTCCTTTCAAGCACATATGCACGCTCGGGCAAGGTCACAAGGAAGATGCTATGGGATGGAGACTTGAGACTTTGGCGGCTGGAGACCATTGCATACAATGATACCCCCATTGGTGGGGTGCGCAGATGATCCCCCAGAGCCTCTGTCCTGCAGAACCTCTGCGGCTTCATTGCAAGACGCTGTTGTTTAGCATGGATTGAAATTTGGCCTTGGCCAGCGAGTTAAGCTGGGTTCAAACACGGAAGTGCAGGGATAAGTAGTTCGGTAAGTTTTAAAACGGTATTATTGTGCTGCAGGCGAAGCGTTTTTTGATGCCATAAGACATGCGGTAGGCACGACACAGAGATGAAAGCAGTAGATTCTGTTGGGGGCTCCGCATAGCAACTGCCGGAATAGGTAAAGGTGTGTTGTGCACCCGGCGCCTAGAGCGCTTCCATTTCAATCCACTTGCGATCGAGGGGGAGCTTCCTTAATCAAAAGCCACAGATAAAGGCCGATAGAAAATGGAGGGCAGCGAAGGCTTGGTTGCGCCGGGGGCAGGAAGGCAGAAAGGAAACGGTTCAGCACAAAGGGGATTAAGTGGCAAATGGAAAGTAGGCGGACATTTGCGGTTGCTGACATGCCTTACGGCAACAGGGCGCGAGGCGCGCACAAGTATGGTATTGGCGTTGTGGATTGTTTTCATACACAGTAACAAAGGGCACGCAATTGGCAAAGCAGGGGATGAGGCTGTTTTGATGTTACACAACACGTTACGAGACAAACATGCCGTTTAAACACGCTTATCCTCAAGGATTTAGTGGCACACAAGTCAAAGGGGAGGTAACTTATGTTCCTAGGGAGAGGTGTTTGTTACGGTTTGTGGGGATTGTGTCTCGGCCGAGCAGAGGGAGAAAGGAAAGGGGCTTATCAGCGGGGGCACTACTATTGTAAAACAGTTCATATGTTTTCGAAAAACACGGTGGCACGTTGAGGCTAGGAAGGTAGGGCATAGCTTGTTTTATCAAAGTGCACCTGCACTGTTGTATATTGGGAGTTTGTGGTGGTGAAGAGAAGGTGCGCGGGCTGTTTTAAATGTGCATGGTCACCGCATTTGTTTGGGATCGCAGGAAAACATCCATTAAGAGGGGCGTGTGGCCGTGTATAATATGGTTGGCAGTGGGTGTATTGTGTGGGAAGGATGTAAGGGGACAGCCCTGGGTGGGGCACGGATGCACTTGATTCAACAGGCAGAGTCTCAGGTAGCTCAAATTTTTCTGGGCACGGGTTGAGGGCCAACAATGCAGTATAATGCAATGGTTTCATTTGAATGAAGGGTGATGCTTACAGTTTGAACTTGGACTGTCCGATGGGCCAAGTGACAACTCTCAAACAGGGTTTAATAATAGGTTATTGTTCTGGCCCCATTTCTTCAGGGGAGGAGGACATCAGCAACATTGGTGTCTCACAAGGGTGCGAACTGCCGCCAGTGGAGATGGGCGAGCAAGGCAGTGTGCTTGCATGTGTCATTAAGAGAATATTTCACGTGTGCAGACAGGTTTCAATCCGTCTTCTGTGCCGCTTTTATCTTGGCCGGCGGGGCAACCCGCTAGCAGCGAGGCGATTGTGTGCGGCCAGGGGAATTATGGAAGGCTACAGCTGTTATTTTGTACCACAGTTGCTTCTCGGGTGGCTGGAGGTGAAAAACGATTAGGAGTTGGTTAGCTAATGGTCTTTAGTGCGCAGTAACATGGGACTAGTTATCAGCGGCTAAGGTTGACGGCATGGGTTTTGGGTTTTATTGGTAGCCGCCATAGAGGTGACACATGGGCTACAGGGTGTGTAAATGGAGCAGCAGAATTCGCAGGGATCTGGTAGGGGTTTTCAGTGAGGGACTCTGTTATGGAACTCAATTGGTGGCCCGTGAAGAGGCGTTGCGGTAGCCAACTTTTCAGCGCAGCAGGCTTTTAAGGGAGTTTCCACCACGCGGAGGTGGTGGGGTTGGATCACGACAGGGTTGCGCACGTCACGGTACAGCAGGTGGGGATAGGGTTTGTTCCCGGGCTAAGCAAGGGGAAGGCAATAGAAGGATAGCTTTCCCGGTGGGCCCCGCAGGAAGGTGGGAAGTTCCAGAAAATAACGCCCCTCACAGGTCTCAAAGGAAGTTGCTGCATGTAGAACAACCGACAGGATGATAAATTGGCTCGGAGAGTCAGTACTACATTACTGGTTCAACTGCACCGAGTTATGAGTGCGGCATTGCTGTATTTCTTTGAATGGACGAGCATAGGTCGGCTCGGGGAGGGTTAAACTAGGACACACTGTGGATAGCTCAGCATAGCATGGCTTGTCAATAAGGGGTTGATCAGGGTCACATCAGGTGACAAGTGTGGCTATGCATTACAAATTTGTAAGAATTAAGAGTGAATGTACCTAAGTGAATAGGTCTAATCAGGGAATCTTCAAAGCATGGAGGGGAGGATAGCTCAGGGGGAGCAGGCTCACCTGGGAAGCAAGACGACACAGAGCAACACTATTGCGATTCCCATGTCAGCGCTTGGAAACCTCGGGGTATTAAGCGCATTATAAAAAAGCTATCCGCAAACCAACTTTCCAAATGATAAAAAGCGGATTAGGAGAGGATTGGAGAACAGGCCGGGGAGGCAATAAGGTCACTGAGGTAGATGGATACCCTTGTAGGCAACCATATCTGGCCAGATTCTAGTGTTCACGGTAGGGGGCATATCGGAATTGGCCAGTGGGTGAAGTGGCTGATCCACCGAGGTGGATGCACAAGAGGGCATACCCTACAGTGCAGGGTGTCCAGGTGTGGGGGCATGGTGGGGTACCTTATCACTGCATGGCTTGGTAGCTGCAAGGGCACTGAAGCGGGGGAGAGGGCTCTGGCTATCCATTGGGCTGCAGAGATGGCCACGAAGGAGACTAATACACAGCGCAATTTATTGGGGATTGGGCACGTGGGGCAGCTAAGTTGAAGCAATATAGCACCAGTAGTATGAGGCAAAGGTGGGATAAGTTTCGAGCCAGAATACAAGTCAGTATGGACAGTAGCCTTGGGTATAGACTCCACTACTCTGGAGTCGGACCAGCGCCTCTTGGGAGCCTAAAACGGCAGGGACGTCTGGTGGTGGCTATGAGGGCTTCACTTCCTCAAACAAATGGCGTTCTCTCAGCCCAAAAACACCTGCAAGGGCAGGGGGGTATCAGGCGCGGACGGTTGAGAGAGGTGTGTCTACAAAGGATATGGTGGGACAATGCAAGAAACGGAATCGGACCAGCGCCTCTTGGGAGCCTATAACGGCAGGGGCGTCTGGTGGTGGCAACAAGGGCTCCGCCTCCTTGAACGAATGGCGCTCTCTCAGCCCAAAAAACACCTGCAGGGGCAGGGAGGTATCAGGCATGGAGGTTGAGAGCGTTGTGTCCACAAAGGAGATGGTTGGTAGAAAGGGGAGGCAGGTGGCCTCAAAAGGTAGTTGTTAGAACCGGAGTCCTGGAATTTGAGTCGTAGAGCAGCAGGTTCAAAGGAGGATTGATATAAACCATGTGGTCCAAGCGATTCTCTCAGCCCATGCATCACTATTCCCTTCTGAAGCTACCCTTAGGATGCAGGCACGACCAGCAAAGGTGAAATCCCTGGTCAAAAGAGGATAGAAGAAGTTGCACTGGGCAACAAGGTGGACACAGAACTTCTAGAGTACAAAGGGGAAAAGGGGGAGCAAACAGTGGGCGGTAACCCACCTTTGGCCAAAGGGCCAAAAGTGGGTTACCAAGGGCCAAAGCGAGCTGGTCACTGCAGCAGGAGGAGCGGACGGCCGGCGAGTTCCGAATTCAGTGGCACGGGGTGCCAGGGAGGAAAATGGCGCCAGCTACAGGGCTGTGGGAAAAATTGCTGGGTAAGCAGCAGAAACCAGATGTGCTGGTAAACCTCTTGGGCGGGAGTGAGTTGTCCAACTTGGGGAGTGGGCTCTTGTAGAGGGACATGATGTTCTCGTTACAAGAGACATCGGCACAGCCGGGCGAAACGGAGATCGTATAGTCAGAGGTGATTCCCAGGGTGGAATGGAGGTGGGCCGAAAAACTGAGTGGTACCGTGGCAAAGTTCTGCAAGGGCAGAGGCTTCCAATGAATCAGGCATGGCTTGATCAAATTAAAAACCCCAGAGTACATAGGACTAAATAGTTGGAGCTGTAAAGGGGAACAGGAAAAAAGGGGAGCCACGGTGGGCGGTAACCCACCTAGTGGCGTGGTGGTGTTTGGGCGACCAAACACAAATGATAGACTCCGGATGAGCCAGAAGGAAACCGGAATGGGTCTTCGCTCTTCCGGACCAGCGCCTCTTGGGGGCCTAAACGGCGGGGGCGTCTGGTGGTAACGACTAAGGCTCAGCTTCCCCCAAAAAGAAACGGCGCTCTCCCCACCCACGGACACCTGCACGGGCAGGATAGGCTCAGGTACAAAGGGTCGGGGGAGTTGGGGGCCTACTATACAAAATTATAGGGGGAAGCAAGGGAAATCCGACATGGAGCAAGCGCCACACTTGCAGACTGGAGTTCACAAATGTGTACAATAATTCTGTTGTTATGGAAATAAAACTGCGGCCAAGTTTGCCATATGAAATACTGTGTCATGCCAATTTATTGCTGGGAAGTAATAAAGCGCAGCCGGGAGCCTGCGCAAAGGAATAATTGGCAATAAAACGAATGGACAATTGCAGGGGTTATGCAGCTCTGCGTCACAAGCACCCACGAACTCTGTCTTGTTTCTCTTGGACATGAGTGTTTGACCCCTTAACGGGAGGTGGCCTCGTCAACCTGGTCCTTCCAAGCATAAATGGCCTTTCCTCTTCACCCACTCCATAGCAGCACTCAGCAGCCCCAGTAGGTGCACCTTATGCAGGTGTTACCCATTGCCGAACTCCGTACAACAGTTTTCAAAGACTTCAGAATGATGAAAGGCAGATGTGTTCTTGCTGGAATTGTAACCAATGACTGGTAAGTTTCTGCAGGGAGCAATGATATGTCTAGTTTAAAAATGGCCCCAGAAGTAGTTCACTTGTTCAGGTTTGACTGCACCTTCAAATAAAAAATGTGTCTATAACTTTTTAGATCAGCCTGTTAATTTTCTCAGTGCGGGGGTACATTTGCAGGTGAAAGGAGCAGTAGGCACAAATTGCACATGCTGTACGAGTCATATTTTGTACTTGTTCATGTATGCATGATTTGTGGGTGGACGAAGCTGCAATTTGACCTGCCACACTTATCAACCACAAAAGGATTTCTTTCTCATTTGTGGCGCCATGTCTTTGAGGTCACGACATTTTCGGGAAGTAGCGTCCGGGAGCGTGTGAGGCACGAGCACACATCTGTACCAGTGTCCAGGATCTACACTCACAATTAAACACGTGACTGGTTGTTTGCAAAAAGTGTGATAGCCCCTCTACAGATGCTCGATGGGATTGTTATGCACAATTGGTGGTAACTGACAAGACAAAAGCATGCGTGCAGTTGCTGCGGGTCCTCTTGTTCAGAGAAGAGTTTCTTGGCGTTCTGTTGAGATGCTGCCCTCGTAGGCATGACCAGACGGATATGCAAATGAAAAGGTATCCTCCATATGGCACAGAGAGATACAATGTTACTGTATGCAGACTCTCTTGATAGGACAACACTGCATAGAACAGGTTATTGGTCTTTGTTCTCACTAGAAGGTACTTCTAAGATAGTTTATTGTAGCGTAAATCTTTTTTTATAAGAATTGCAAAACCATTTAAATAAATATGACTTCAGAAGACTTGAATCTCTAAACAAGCATTGGCAATGGCAACAGATTGGGCTTTTGTGTAGGTGTGGTAAAGACATTTGTCAGGCACTGCCGTAGTGGTATTAACTGGCTACTGAAGGTAGCAGGTACAGCATGGTGCGAGTACCTGGGCATCTATTAGCAGTGCCTGGCAAAGGCCTAATACTTGTACAAAGTCAAAACTGTTGGCTTTGCCAATGTTTATTATTGGTGAGCAAGACCCATGGGATACTCCTATGGCGCCAATGCGCAGACGAACCCATTGGCACCCTAAGTGTGTGTTTTTGGGCACCTGTGTGCTGCCTACAGAGCAGGGTATGGGCAGATGGCAGCTACATAATGATTCTGCTGGGGCTCTGGAACTCCTCCATTTTGGGGTACCCAGGCCCTGCCGTATCAATGGATTCCTGGGCAAAGGCAAGATGGCCACAAAAAGCCACTTCTCTTTCTGCCTTCCCCTTCCTATTTCTCAAAGTCCTGTGAATACCTGACTCTGTGTCCCCTTTCCCCTGATTGTATTTTGGGTGGAAGGACCATATATTGCTCAGGTGTTGCCTCTGCTAGACTATTAGGAGTCTTCCCAGGGGGAGCCTTTTTTGGGTACAGCCTTTGGGTAGGACCTCAATGAATGGAAGGGAGAGTCAATTCACATTCCGTTTTGTGGGGGTCTGGTTCTGGTTATGCGTCACAGTGCCTGTGGTCTGCTCTGAAAGGCTGGGTGTTGCCCCTAATACACATCCACTGTTTGGGTGTCTGGTTTTGGTGAATGGCCCAAATGCCTATGAGCCTGATTGGGTCCTGCCTGATAAATGCACTAGTCTGTGGTTGACTGACGGAGCCTAAATTGGGGGATTTTTGTAGAAAAGAAGACCCCCCCACCTTCCTCTGTGTCAGAAACTCAGAATCCTCAATCACAGGGCAGAGGGGAGATTTAACATCACCAGGAGAATTGCAGGGCAGAAGGGGAGATTTAACATCACCAGGAGAATTGCAGGGCAGAAGGGGAGATTTAACATCATTAGGAGAATCACAGAGTAGAGGGGGAGATGTAACATCACCAGGAGAATCACAGGGCAGAGGGAGAGATGTAACATCACCAGGAGAATCACAGGGCAGAGGGGGAGATGTAACATCACCAGGAGAATCACAGAGTAGAAGGGGAGATTTAACACCACTTGGAATATTGCAGAGCAGAAGGGAGAGATTTACCATCACCAGGAGAATCACAGAGTAGAAGGGCATATTTAATATTACAAGGAGAATTACTGAATAGATGGGGACATTTAACATCACCAGGAGAATCGCAGAGTAGAAGGGGAGATGTAACATCACCAGGAGAATCACAGGGCAGAAGGAGAGATTTAACACCACTTGGAGAATTTCAGTGCAGAAGGGGGTGATTTATCATCACCAGGAGAATCATAGAGTAGAAGGGGAGATTTATTATTACCTGGAGAGTTGCTGAACAGAGGGGGAGATTTAACATCAAGCAAAACAAAAGAGGTGATGGCTGGAAGGTTTCAATCAATCTTAAGCTCTGGCATTGTTCGGGGAACCCCTCTAGATCATCGTTGTTCACCTGCGAAGCCATTACAGAAGGGGAAACACCATATGGAAATCAGGCTTAGTCTCACCCCAAAAAGGGACAGTCTAGCCCAAACTGCTTGGTCACATCCCTTCTACACGAGACCACAAGCAACATCAACCATGTTTTATTTAATTGGGCATTATCAGTGAGGAGTAGCTTGGTCTCTAGGCCCTGGAGGCATGGGACCCACGTCTGTGCATGCCCCTCCCACTCGGGATGACTAAAGCAAAACAGAAGAGGTGATGGCTGGAAGGGGGGATTTAACATCACCAGGAGAATCACAGAGTAGAAGGATAATTTAACATCACCAGGAAAAATGCTGAGCAGAGGGGAGATTTAATATCACCAGGAAAATCAGAGAGTAGAAGGAAGATTTAACATCACCAGGAAACTCTAAGAATAGAAGGAAGATTTAACATTACCAGGAGAAACACAGAGCAGAAGGGGAGATGTAACATCACCAGGAGAATTGCAGGGCAGAGGGAGAGATTTGACATCACTAGGGGAATCACAGAGCAGAAGGGGGAGATTTAACATCACCAGGAGAATCACAGAGCAGAAGCGGGAGATTGAAGATCACGGGAGAATCACCAGCCAGAGGGGGCGATTGAACATCACCAGGAAAACCACAGAGCAGAAGGGGGAGATTTAACATCCCCAGGAGAAATGCCGGTCAGAAAGGGGAGATTGAACATCACTGGGAGAATCACAGAGCAGAAGCGAAAGATTGAACTTCACCAGGAGAATCACAGAGGAGAAGCAGGAGATTGAACATCACCGGGAGAATCACAGAGCAGAAGCGGGACGTTGAACCTCACCAGGAGAATCACAGAGCAGAAGCGGGAGATTGAACATCACTAGGAGAATCACAGGGCAGAAGCAGGAGATTGAACATCACCAGGAGAATCACAGAGAAGAAGCGGGAGATTTAACACCACCAGGAGAATCACAGGGCAGAAGCGGGAGAATGAACATCACCGGGAGAATCACAGAGCATAAGTGGGAGATTGAACATCACCGGTGTAATCACAGAGCAGAAGCGGGAGATTGAACATCACCAGGAGAATCACAGAGCAGAAGCGGTAGATTGAACATCACCGGGAGAATCGCTGGCCAGAGGGGAGATTGAACATCACCAGGAAAACCACAGAGCAGAAGGGGGAGATTTAACATCACCAGGAGAATCGCAGAGCAGAAGCGGGAGATTGAACATCACCAGGAGAAACGCTGGGCAGAAGCGGGACATTGAACCTCACCAGGAGAATCACAGGGCAGAAGCGGGAGATTGAACATCACCAGGAGAATCACAGAGCAGAAGCGGGAGATTGAACCTCACCCGGAAAATCACAGGGCAGAAGTGGGAGACTGAACATCACCAGGAGAATCACAGAGCAAAAGCGAGACATTGAACCTCACCAGGAGAATCACAGAGCAGACGCGGGAGATTGAACATCACCAGGAGAATCACAGAGCAGAAGCGGGAGATTGAACATCACCGGTAGAATCGCTGGCCAGAGGGGGAGATTGAACATCACCAGGAAAACCACAGAGCAGAAGGGGGGGAGTTAACATCCCCAGGAGAAACGCTGGACAGACGGGGGAGATTGAACATCACCAGAAGAATCACAGAGCAGAAGCGGGAGATTGAACATCACCGGGAGAATCACAGAGCAGAAGCGGGAGATTGAACATCACCAGGAGAATCACAGAGCAGAAGCGGGACATTGAACCTCACCAGGATAATCACAGAGCAGAAGCCGGAGATTGAACATCACCGGGAAAATCACAGAGCAGAAACGGGACATTGAACCTCACCAGGAGAATCACAGAGCTGAAGCGGGAGATTGAACATCACCGGGAGAATCACAGGGAAGAAGTGGGAGACTGAACATCACCAGGAGAATCAAAGAGCAGAAGCGGGAGATTGAATATCACCGCGAAAATCACAGAGCAGAAGCGGGAGATTGAACATCACCCGGATAATCACAGGGCAGAAGCGGGAGATTGAACAACACCAGGAGAATCGCAGGCCGGAGGGGGAGATTGAACATCACCAGAAAAACAACAGATCAGAAGGGGGAGATTTAACATCACCAGGAGAAACGCTGGGCAGAGGGGGAGATTGAACATCACCAGGAGAATCACAGGGTAGAGGGGGAGATGTCATCATGGGATCAGGTTGTTGTGATGCCACTTTTGGGTCATCATTGGGTCAGGGAAGAACAGCGTGCTATCCAGATGGGGCCTGATTCATCAAAATGTGCACAGAAATCCAGCAAAGGCAGCATGCCATGTAGGACACTGTGTGAGCCTGCGCACATAATAATAAATCATTCCCCGCATATTCATGGAATTCACTGCGCAAAGTAACTGTATTCGCCCCCAGAACGACCCCCATGTGAAAAGCATAAGCATCCAGAACAGCTACCTTTGCGTGCTGCCCCGGGTGCGAGTACATGCACCCTTCAAACAGTGCGTGGGTTCCTCCGCAACCAGGCCTGCATCTCTGGGAACCCGCACAGGGTCCCCTGTAACTGTTGCCGGCACCCCACCAACATGCGTTTTAAAAATTGTAACTCGGTCTATACTTGGAAAATCTGTGTGCAAACCTTTGTAAACCGTTCCTGCACCCCGCTACACTGCTCACGCGCACCCCTAAGTAACATTGCAACCCTGGTTATGTACACAAACCCTAAATCTGACATGCAACCCCACCTCTGTGGGGCGAATCGTATGCACAAGTGTATTTACGCCTGCCTTTGGGTGGTCAGATAGTATGAAGGACTTGCGTGGCCAATTCCCTGCCGAGACATTGCACGCTCGATTCCATGAATATATCTCTTGCCATGCAATTGTGGGTGGTCGAGGGACCGCCTGCGGGTCGTCGTTCGTAACGTCCACGTTTTCACATGTTCTTCCCCATTTTCCGTCTTCTGCCCCTAACTCCGCCCCATGCGCAGGCCTCACCCAAGGACTGCAGGTGCTCACACAAGGAGCTTCACGGCTTGCAGAGATGTGCCAAGCCTGTGCAAACTCTATGCAAGTCCTGGAACAGAACCACGCATTCGATTCCATAAATCGACGTACGCAGATTTTCATGCCATTTGGCGCTCAAGCACCCTCTATCCCACGCAAATAATTCCATGAATCAGGATCTTGTAAATGGACACCAACTTATGGGTGGTTGAGCTTTCTCACAAACTGGCGCCCAATATTCTGATCACCATTGACTCAGAATGGTGACGCCTTCCACTGAACGGATTTCAAACCTTTCCTATGGAAATTAGGATGTCTGTACATCATGAGGGTGGCAAGAGTTAATAGGCAACTCAATACAAAGCAGCCATGTTGTTTCAGTCATCCAGGCACCTATAGTCAAGCATGTGAAAAGAATGACCCCCATAAGTAAGGCCAGCTGATGATGAGTCATGGCTGTTGGGGCCATTTCAACATGATCATTTGGGGCTCCCCTTGCCTTACAGCTGTAAAAAACTGTCTGAGGTGCCCATCGGATGTTCATATTAAAATGAAGTCAAATAATTGCTAACTCAGGGCATGTGTATCTGCAGTGGGGTGGTAGTGCAGCCAACAAATGGCAACTGTTAGGTATAAGGCAACAGACAGGGTGTGTCTGATAAGTGCAGAATAAATTGGGGGGGACTGTATGGTTACAGATACATACCCCAAAGCAAGGTATCACCAGTGGACAGTTCAGGTGGGTGGCAGGGTGAGCAGGTACCTGGGACCGAAAGTTAGAGGGCAAGCCAGGTGCACAGTGCCGAGACAGAGCAGATCAGCAGGGAAGAGGAGGAGTGAAGGCAGAAGCAAAGAGGAAGGTCTGGAGGTGCTTCCGGACCCGGAGATGGTTCTCCTCAAGTTTCAGAGTGGCAGGGAGGCTGTTTCAGACTGAGGCCCCATCCGAAGACAGAGATCTACCCCAGCTTGTTTCTTTGAAAAACGACTGACCCTGAGGGAGTTAGAAAATGGTTGAGCCAAGAGCTTGGGAGTGAAGGTTTTTGCGGAGGAACACCTGAAGGTATTTTGGACCCAGGCCCCTGAAAGCCTTGTGGACAATGCAAAGGGTTTTGAATTTAATCCTTGCAGCCACTGGGAGCCAATGGAGAGATATAAGGGCTGGAGAGATACAATCCCATGACTTGAGGCCAAGAACAATTCTTGCAGTCCTGTTCTGGATAGGTTGCAAGGGCAGAGAGTAGAGGCAGGTAGATTAAGAAAGAGGCTGTTAAAATAATCCAACCTAGAGAGCACCAGGGCTCGAGAGACAGTGAGCTTCTGGGGGAAGGAGAGGAAGGGCAAAATACCTACTGCAGTAAGAAGTTGGACTTTTTTTGAGACATCAGAGATGTTGGCAGAGAATGAGAGCATGGAGTCAAAGATGACCCCGAGGTTCTTAGCCACACAGGTGGGAGTAGGAGGAGGGCCAAGGGATGCTGGCCAGAGAGTGACAGGAAAGGAGAGTGAAGGTGTGGTGATTAGGACGTGAGCATTCTCAATGTCACTGTGCCTAGTAAGATCATTCTTTTGCTCTCCCTTGTTCCGCTCCTTTTCGCCGTTGCGATCTGAAACATTGGTGTATGAGTGCGATACAAATAAAATATCAATATCGTTACTGTGAATTACTTTTCTCTACATGCGCTTCACATTTCAATTATTACTTAATAGACAAGTGTGTTTGCTAAATCCATATTTATACAAATTTACGCCCTGTTGGCGCCAAATGTTTAAATGAATTTTGATTTAAAATAGAGGGTACTTATTGTCCCTGTTGAGTGCATCTGGGCTTACTGGGTAGCAATACACAGCTTTGGATTTGGTTTTCTCTGTCCCAAGTGGCCTTGTGACGACAGCCCGATTGCACCAGAAGTCTTTGTATAACATTTGCACACTATTTCTTGTTGATACATTCTTATTTACAATCCTTCCACTCTCAAACCTTTATTTAACTTGTCTGTGCACCCTATACTTCTCTCTTTTGCTTTATCCTCATTGGCCATCCCTGAGGGGTTGCACGCACTGATTGACTATCCTATTCTTCATTTTACTACCATACCTTACTATCCTTACAGGACTTTAATATGTCCTTTTCTAGAATTGATCAGACCACAGACAACAGAGCTGAAACTCTTGCCTTTAGTGAAGAGGAAGCCCTCAAGATATTAGGTCTGATTAAATCCGCAGGAGCGGAGATCATAACAACCAATAAACCAGAAGCTTTGATACGACAATTGGAATGGAAAATACGAAGGGAGATCAACCTTAAACTCCATGCATCCACCTTGGCTCAGTATTATACTGCCAAGAGAATACCTAGGGGCTTACATGTCAGTTTAGAGCCAACACTCTGCAAGGAGAATCCAGCATTCGTCAAACGTTGGCACCAAATTCTAAACAAGTGTTCACTTGATCTTATACTTTTGACAATTGAAGAACTAGCGCATTCCTAACAAACCTCAATGAAGATATAGAAGGTCTGAAAACCTCTCTGAGCAAGGGATACACGGCGGACCAACTCAAACAAATTCTGGAAGAAACAAATCAAAAATTGGCTAATTTCAAACAAGAACTTTAAATTAAGAAAATTAGGAAATTTAGACGTGACACTCAGGATTATAAGCTTCATATCGTGTATAGTTGGCAGGCAAGGACACTTCTCCAATAAACCCAACTTCAACAACCCACGGAAACCAGGCCAAATTGGCAGAAAACACCTCATCCGACGTCTCAAGCTCTGAGCTTGAAGTTCTCCCAGGGCAGAGCAGTGAGACTGTCCCTGGTCCCACTACAGAAGAACCAGCAGCTAACTCTACGCCTTTTTTAGAAAAAGGCCAACCAGAAGCGGACACAAGAAAAAACCCACAACGGAAAAAAACGACGAAGAAACATTGATCGTCAATATTTCAGCATACCAGTTATCGAAAATGGAATTACAAGTCCTAAAGAAAGGGTTATCGTTTGTTCCCAACAACAATAGCACTCTGCTCCGTGGAAAAATAGACTTTTTCAAACTAATGAGAAAGCTAAGACTTAAAGTCTTCTTTGACTCACAAGATGAGTATGTAATCACTACGGAACCACACAAATTTCTTGAATTGAAACCTAAGAGTCACTTCAACCCTCCAGTTCAGAATTATATCCTTTCTACCTTTGAGAAAACTGTATTACAGGATTTGAAGAAAATTCAATTAAAAAATAACACACAAGGCAACTTTACTGTGAGAGAATGTCAGACACTTAAAAATCTCCTTGATAATCAAACCATCATTTTTAAACCATCGGATAAGGGATTTGCGTTAGTTCTTATGAATAAACAGGACTGCATCGACGAAATTGAACGCCAACTGGATGACCAAGACACATATATGGAAGTACCCCTGAATCCTACTGAAGCAGTAAGATCCCTTATCAAGGGCATACTGGATGAGGCGGAATCCAATGATGTAATCTCAGAAAAGACACATCTGTTTCTTGCAAACAAACATCCCATCATGCCAGCTATTTATATACTTCCTAAGATACACAAGAGACTGGCAAATCCACCTGGACGTCCCATTATAGCTGCCACTGCAAGTCTCCTTGAACCATTGGCCCAATACTTGGACAAAATTCTGCAACCTCTCATACAGGAATCTAAGACTTACGTAAAGGACACTATGCACTTTTTACACAAACTAAAAATGTGCTAATTCATCAAAGGAAGAGATGTGATGTTCACCATGGACGTGACATCTCTCTATACTAACATCACACACAAAGCAGGTCTTGAAGCAACTGAATGGCTCCTACTTCAATCAGAGCAATGTCAAGGAGACAGACTGTTTGTACTAACTTTATTAAAATTAGTGCTTACGAACAATTTCTTTAAATTCCAAGATCGTTTCTTCCTTCAGATATCCGGTACTAGCATGGGGGCAGCAATGGCACCATGCTATGCCAACACCTACATGTACTACCTTGAACATGAAAATATTCTCAGTTCACCAAGATGGATGAGGCATCTGCCACTGTATTTGAGATACATTGATGATATTTTTGGAATCTGGTCCGGCCCGGAAGAAGAATTGCAAAACTTTTACGAAATGATGAACTCGATTCATCCTCGTATTAAATTCACCACAGAGACAAGTGATACTGCCATCCACTTTCTGGATGTGGAGATATATGCCAGTAACAACACTCTTGAGACAAGAATCTACACCAAGAAGACAGATAGAAATAGCCTGTTGCTTGCCACAAGCTTTCATCCTAAGAGAACTGTTGATAGCGTCCCGTTTAGCCAATTTCTGTGTTACAGAAGGATTATCTCGGAGACTGCCGAGTATGAACGGCCAATCATGGCTATTGGAAACTAAATTTTCATCGAGGGGGTATGACCAGCTGAAGATCACTGAAATCGCAAACAAAGTCAGAAGCACTGGGAGAGAGACATTACTGACTCCAAAACCACCCAAGTCAGGCGAAGCACTGGTTTACGTGACTACCTATTCCATGCAGAGCATGAAGATTAAGAAGGTCATCAAAAAGAACTGGAGAATGTTTAGAATGGATCCACAATTACAGCAACTGTTTCATGAACCTCCAACTTTTGCCTACAGGAATATTAGGTCATTACGCAAGAGCCTTGTCAAAGCTGAAATTCCATCTTCTAGTCCACAGAAAGTGTTTAAGGGTACCATTCCATGTTACAATTGCCAACATTGCGGTAACATCATTAAAGGCAACAGCATATCACACCCCCACTCTGGTAAACCCATTTTTCTCAAACACTCGTGCACATGTGATGCTCAAAATGTTATTTATGCATTAAAATGTCCATGTGGGTTATACTACGTAGGCATGACCACCAGAAAAGTTAAAGTTAGATGGTCTGAATACAAATCGAATATTCGTACTAAGAGTCTCAAGTCACCAGTATCACTACACTTTACTGAAGCACGGCACACCATTGCACAATTGAAATGTGTTATCTTGGAGCAAATCACAGCAGGAAGCAGGGGAGGTGATGTGCAGCGTAAACTGTTGCAACGGGAGATTTTGTGGATTGAACTGTTGGACTCGTTGAGCCCACGTGGCATGAATACCGAATTCGACCTTATGTGTTTTGTGTAAATTTATGTGTTTGGAAAACTGTTTATTGTTATGCTTTGCTTGTAATAACATGTCAATAACATGTCATCTTAATAGCACCGCCTACCCTTTCTGTTCATGACTATTGTTATGTCTCAAATCTGACAACATGCACCATCTGAACATGGACTTTTCACATGGCGGACTGTTGTACTTATTCCATCGCTTCAAGGTGACTCTCTTTGCCCCTTCTTGTGGTTGATTTTATCTTTTTACTCGCCCGATGACCATAGTTCCTCCCCGACTGATGTTACCTGTCTAGTCATCTTTTTAGCCTTTGCTTTAGTTGTCTTGTTAGCCCAGTCCCTTCTCAGAATCCTCTTTATTATTTTTTTTTTTCCCGGTTCAGGATGCTGTACCTTTGCCCGCGCCCATCCTTTCTAAGGATCCCTTCACGCTTTTTATACATTGTGTGATTACTTTGCTCCACTTGATTTGTTTATTGGGTTTAGACCCCACTAGTTGTATCTCCTGCTGTTTCCATTCCTAGTTGGACCTTAGACCTATGTGTTGCCTTTTACACTTGCTGGCTGACGGCTGCTGATAGATCTTTGAACTGTGTTTACCTCCGCGCTGTGGGGTGCCCCGTAGTTCCTCTGAGCTACGGTTGCTGCCCCCACGCGCGCGTTCCCTTTACACTCTTTCCATACCTTCCTGATGACTTATTTTGCGTCCATTGTTTTCCTCCAATGCGATACTGCCCGGCTCACTGACCGCTCTGTCTCGTGACATTGTCACTGTAGTTTGTTTCATTATCTCCATGGTTACGCCACACTCGTTTTTTCCCATACCAAGATGGACGTCACCTAGGTGCACTCACGCGCATGCGCGAGGTTTACCAAGGCGACGCTTTTGTTTGGATTGTGTGAACAGAGTCACTTCGCGCGCACGGCTGCGGCGAGATGATCTGTTTTCTCACGCATCCGAAGGTAAGCTATCTGTTTCCCTCCGTGTACTTGTCACACTCGGAATATCCCGGTTCACGTTACTCGCTCTGAAGAGAGTTGCTGACTGTGTTAGTGTGCTCGTTTCTGATGTACACTTTTCAAGTTGGTGTGCAGCTACCCCTAAACTTCACGCATTTCTCCACATGTGTGGCTTACTTGATGTCCTACCTCCGTTACTCGTTACGGTTTGCATGTATGGGCCTTCATTTGTTACTGCACTTATATCACCCCTAATTTGGTACTTTTGCCGCCCGTTTACTTTTCTACTTGATTGTTCTACTATGGACTGTTAGCCATCTGGCTTTTCTAAATGGATGGTCTTTTGATCTTACCCCTACAGATATCCCAGCAATCTGTGGCATTCGGCTACCCGTTGCTTTTTGACTGGATCTCTTTTCTGTGTCTCGGCTCTGGTATCAGCAAGGTTAGTGACTTTGGCCCTCATTACGACCCTGGCGGAGAACCATGGTGCAATTTGCACCATGGTCCATGGCGCAAAGCTGCCAACTCCGCCATGGGGGTTGGCGGACTTACCGCCCCATTCCGACCTTGGCGGGGCGCGTAAGTCCCCAATCCCATTTACCCTTCCCCATTCCCATTTTTGCCCCATAGGGTATAATGGGAGTGGGGAAGGCGTTAATTACGCCACCGTAAATTACGGTGGCGTAATTAACAACAAGTCCCGTAGCGCCATGGATTTTTCCGGCTGCAAAAAGCAGCCGTAAAAATCGCCATGGCGCTACGGGAACTCGTAGTCTGGCGGAAAGGTACGCCATGCATTACGCCGGCGTAAACCCCTTTCCGCCAGGGTCGTAATGAGGGCCTTTGACTCTTTTCACTTTGATAATGGATTTCTTACAAACTGAAGAGTTCTACTGAACAATCTTCTTTCTTTTACTCTCCACAGAGACTGTGCTATGACTTAATGGTTATGAATATGAAAAATGAAGTCTATCCCCTGAAGATGGTTCTTTGAACCGAAACGCGTCGGCCTCATTTGTTATATCTAAATATGAGACTTCATTTGTAAATTGTTGAATGGTTGAACCTATGCATTTAGAGCTTTGTAAACTGTAAACTGTAAACTGCTATATAGATTTGCAATTGTGCTGCTCTATACAAGCTGTTTTCTATCTACGCCGTTTGTTCCTACTTGTGTTATATGGAACACCCACAAGTGCTCTTTCCATATGTAAATAGAGTACACTGATCGTACTACTTTTTGTTTATTCATGTACGACTTATTGGATTAAGAGGATTAAAATCCAAAGTTAACTCTAATGTCTTGGTTCTGATTGTTCCATTCATTTCACACCTGTGTTTACAATTTATCCTTATTAACACCGTTAAATTGTGTAATGACATTTTCTTTTGGAAACTAGAGAAACTTAGGCGGTGTTTGTACACCGTAGAATTTACGCCCTGTTTGGCGCCAAATGTTTAAATGAATTTTGATTTAAAATAGAGGGTACTTATTGTCCCTGTTGAGTGCATCTGGGCTTGCTGGGTAGCAATGCACAGCTTTGGATTTGTTTACAAAATAAACGTTGCCAAGTATGTTATTGATGAGTGAATAACTGCTGTTCATCATTATGCCTAATGCTGTTGTGTTTGTGTTTTTTTTTAAATAATTCCCACAAACGTACTTTCTTTTTTACATAATTAACTATACACAGTTTATTGTCTCTCTCACTTTTTCTAAATACATTAAAAATAACCGTTCATGTAGATATGTATTTAAAAATCTAAATAATATTTTTTCCTCACAGTTATTGTTCACAAGTTGCAATCCTCAAATGATATTGTTGGAATTCAGGGTTCACGTATGAACCGGAATACACGGACAAGGAAATGATTGGGGGGTATCCTGATCGCTGTCCAATGGGAGACATTTCTACTAGGTGTACATGCCCAATTGATGCTAACGTTGGTGGAAAACACTTGCTGCCATGAAAGCACAAATGCTTGGCCTATATATCGGAAGGTCAACCTCCACCACCATGCGGGACTTAGCAACGCAACTTCAGGGCAACATGTTCTGTGTTACGAATGATGATACTGCTGATGCATGCGCTTGATGGAACCGCTCGTCCCTTGTGTTCCTAGCAACGAGTAAGTATTGTCTCAATGGGCCTCATTACGACCCAGGCGCTAATGGGTTAACAGCGCCGTAAAAGGCTGTGGCGCCGTTAATCTATTAGCGCCTAATTACGAGGTCCCTTTGTGGGACCCGACCTTAACGGCTGGTGTAGACCAGCCGTTAAAGTAGGGACCGGCAAAGGGACCTTGGTGCTAATTACGGTGCCGCAATTTGCGGCACCGTACTTAGCGCCTTCCCCATTCCCATTGAGCCCTATGGGGTAAAAATGGGAATGGGGAAGGGCCATGGAGGAAGGGGGAATTACCGCCCCGCCAACCTTGTAATGGGGTGGTAATTCCCCCTTTCTCCATGGCGGAGTTGGTAACTTACCAGCATGGACCATGGTGCTAATAGCACCATGGTCTTCCGCCAGGGTCGTAATGAGGCCCAATGCCTTTTAACTGCACCAATCCTGCTCTGTGGTCTTCTATATGTGTTTACAAAGCTATTGAGATATCATTATTTCCCTGTATTTATTTTCAGAAATTAATTCTACTTATATGCTAAACCACCCAGTCTTGCTTTTTGTTGAGTCCTCACATTTCTTTTCACAAGTATAACTCACCACAAAACACCTACAATCGAGTTATTTATTTACCTGTAAATATAAATTTGCATATCATGATTTTGAAATATTTGAGTTTGAACTCCTCTCATAATATATGTTTTGGCTTTCTCATGCATGCCAACTTTATTCAAAATGATGTGAAAAAGTAAAAACTAAGTATTCATTTAGTTCAACAAAACCTTTCTCATCTTTCACACAGATACTACAGGCTTGTGGCGTACAGATGATTCACTTGGTGGATTCACGGGCAGAGTTTGATTCCGAGCTCGTCAATGTTATAACCTGCCAGTGCCGTTAGAGCCATCCGGGAGGAATTCCCTAATGATTCTGGGAATATACTGGAATTGTCCTAATCAACATAACCTGTTGTTTTTATTATCAGTCTATATTTCTTTAAATTAAGTTTGTCGACTAAGTTTGAAATTTCAATAAAGTGTTTATTACAATAATAACTTTCAAATGTGTACTTTCTCAATCTTCAAAATTGTCATCTATATTTCCATATTACTATTTGTAATATAAAACCTCATAAGCAACTTGATGCTATTTTGATACATTTTATGTCATACAACATGATATGATATGATGTGATATGATATGGCATTTGTAACAGGCCTATACACAAGTGTTTCAAGGCGCGACGAGGCAAGGACGGGGGAACAGAGGGAGGACCTGGACAGCCAAGTGACATTGAGATTGTGCAAGTGCAGGGGAGCAAGGAGGGGAAAGTGCCAGGGGAAAGGGGAGGGGGTCAGTGCTGTACATGGATCAAAAAAATAACACAAAGTGCGGCCAGCAGGTGGCAGGTGCAAGGGTAAGTGCAGACAGCAGGTCTCCAAAAGTGCAGGTAGGGGGACTGTAGGGTTACATATAAAGATCCAAGTGCAAGGTTTGCCGGGAGGCAGTGCAGGTGTGCAAATGGGAGGGCAGGGACCTCGGCACGAAATCAGATGGTAGCCAGGTGAAAAGTGTAGTATCGGACAGGAAATCAGCAGAGGAGAGGAAGAGAGAAGGTAGAAGCAAAGAGGAAGGTCTTGAGGTGATTCTGGAAGCAGAGATGGTTTTCCTTAAGAGGCTGTTCCAGAGGGAAGCCCCAGCCGAAGAAAGAGATCTACCACCAACTTGTTTGCTTGGAGAAGCGACTGATTCTGAGGGAGTTGGAGGTGGAGGAGCAAAGAACTTGAATAGGAAGGTATTTACAAATTGAGAAATGGAGGAATTGAGGACCCAGGCCCCAGAAGGCTTTGTGGACAATGCAGAGGGTCTTGAACTTAATCCTTGCAGCCACTGGGAGCCAATGCAGAGATTACAGTGCTGGAGAGATATGATCCCAGGGCTTGAGGCCAAGGACAAGTCTTGCAGTCCTCTTTTGGAGGAGTTGCAGAGGGCAGAGAGTAGAAGCAGGAAGTTTTAGAAAAAGGTTGTTGCAATAGTCCATCCTAGAGAGAACCAGAGCTCTAGAGACAGTGAGCTTCTGGGGGAAGGAGAGGAAAGGAAGAATACCTCTGAGGCGGTGCAGTTAGTAGTTTGACTTCTTAGAGATGTCAGAGATGTGAGGAGATAAGGAGAGTGTGGAGTCGAAGATGAGCCTGAGGTTCTAAGCCTCACAGGTGGGAGCAGGAAGAGGGCAAGGGAGGCCAGCCATAGAGTGACAGGAGAGGAGGGAGCAGGTGTGCTGATGAGGAGAATCTCTTTCTTACTGGCATTAAGGCAGAGACCTTTGCCGGCACACCACTCCTGGATAGCAGACAGACAGTCAGAGATGAGATAAGGAGAAGAGGTGGCAGAGGGGAGCCTGAAAACGAGCTGAGTGTCATCCACATGGCACTGAAAGTTCAAGCAGAGAGTGGCAATGCGGTGGGCGAGAGGTGCCAGGTATTGGTTGAATAGCCAGGGTGAGAGGTTAGACCCCTGGGGAACACCACAGGTAGAGAGTGAGATAGATGAAAGGAAGGACCCAAGTTGGACCTGGGAGGGTCGATCAGAGAGAAAGGAGGTCAGCCAGACCAGTGCCTGATCAGTGATACCAAGGTTATCACAGAGACGATTGAGCAGGATGGCATAGTTGACCGTGTCAAAGGCAGAAGAGAGATCAAGTAAGATGAAGACAGAGGGGAGATTAGAATCAAGGTTAGAGAACACAGCTTCATGGATGTTCAGGAGAGCAGTTTCCGTGCTTCTGTGTAATCTGAAGCCAGACTGATGGTCATGGAGACAACCAACAGATTCAGTGTGAAGATTAAGTTGGGAGATGGCCAGCTTTTCAGGAATTTGCCCAGGAAAGGAGTGATGGAGATGGTGCGATACTTAGGTGGGCAAGAGGGGTTGGCTGAGGGTTTCTTGAGAAGAGGGTGCACAAGAGAGTGTTTCAGGGGGGAGGGAAGTCTCCATTGGTGAAGGAGTGGTTGCAGAAGTCCGTCAAGGCTGGAACAAGGGTGTCAATGTGGTCCTTGATGGCTTTGGAAGAACAGGGAAGAACCTGTTTTGACAAGACTTTCATAGATCGGACTTGTCTAATAACCTTGTCATGGGAGAACATAGGAAAGGAAGAGGGGGGAGAGGTGGCCACAGGGGGGGGCAGAGGTACAGGAGAGAATAGAGGGCGGAGGGGAGGAGGATAGAACAAGAGGGTGGACAGCATGTCCTGGGATTTAGAGATGAAATGAGAAGCCAGGGCTGTGCAGAGGGCCTGGGAGGGGACAGGCGAGGTAGAGACTGCAGCAGGATTGGCAAGCTCCTTGTACATTTTAAAGAGTTCGGCTGAGTTGTAGATGCAACAGAGATGTGGGCTTGGATGTGGGCTCTCTTCTAAGTAGAGACAGAGAGCCGGTATTGCCTTTGGAGCTGGCGGCAGGCCAGTTTGTCAGAGGATGCACAAGAAGCTAGCCATTTCCTCTCAGCCACCCTGCTCTTGCATTTAAGGGTGACAATGTCAGAGTCCTACCAGCAGTTGCACTTGGCTTTGGGCTTCAAGCGGATCCTCATGACAGGGGCAAGAACATCAAGAGTATCACTGATAGAATAGTGGAGAATGGAAAGGGCTGTGTAAGGATGTGAGTCAGCCAGAGGAGGTGAAGGGAGAGAGAAAGTGGTGGCAAAAGCCTCAACTGACACACGATGCATGGGTCGGATGACTGAGAAGGTAGGTGACAGTGCTGGAGTTGGCTTGGTCTGAAGGGTCGAGAGGAAGAGATGGGATAAAAAGAAGCGAAAGTGATCACTCCAGAAGATAGGAGTGGTGACGGGATAGAGAAAGGGAGGTCTGTTGAGATCAGAACATCCAGAGTGTGCCCTGCAGAGTGAGTCGGGCCAGAGGGGAGAATAGAAAGAGAGAGAGAGTCACAGAGGTTGCGAAAGAGTCCAGAGGAGGGACAGGAAGCATTCAGGTGGATGTTAAAGTCTCCAAGAAGGAGGAGTTGAGTGTTTGTGGCCAGTAGGAAGGAGGAGAGGTCCGCCCACACAGAGAGGAAGGAGGTGATCTGACCAGGTGGCTGATAGTAGCCACGGTAAGAGAGTGGCCAGGAGACAGAGAGAGCCTGCAGATAAGGCATTCAAAAGAGGAGCAGGACTGCATAGGAATGACAGAGGCAGGAATCCACTCTGGGAAGATCAAGGCTACACCCCCTCCGGAACGGTTGGATCTGGGCACGGCGAGGATCTTGTAGCCATCATGGAGGATAGTGTCAAAGCTTGTGACAGAGCTTACCATGAACCATATCTCGGTGAGACCGAGGACATCGTGATCAAGTTCTTCCAGGAGGTGGCAGATGTCAGAGGAGTGTTTGCCATCTGAGCGAGAGTTGAGAGTGACAATATGGAGAAGGTTGCCAACCTTGAAAGACCTCTGGGGAGGGGTACTAATCAGAGGTACACCCTGTGGAGGTGTAGAAGGAGCCTGAGGTGGGACGGCAGAGGAAGGAGTAGAGAGCAAGTTAGCCATAGAGGAAGCAGAGGGGAGAAGCAATGAAGCCGAATAAGGGAGAGAAGGACAGCAGGAGAAGGAAGAAAGGAAATTGATGAGGCAGGAGCAGCATCTACTAAAGAGGAGAAGGTTGGCCTGAGGGCCTTGGCCGAAGATGGTGAAAATTCAGGTAAAGATTAAGGATGACCTTAGATGAGTGGAAGGGGCCAGGAGGGCCTCCCACAGGGGGCCACCATTAATGGGAGAGGAAGAGAAAGGAAAGAGCACAGAGACCATGTGAGGAGTCCACAGGTCTGGCGAGGGCAGGGGTGTTGCTAGGTCTGGAATTGGTCCTGGCTATGCTAATTTTGTGACTGTCGGACTCAGGGCTAGCTAGCCTTTTGCTTGTAGCTCCTGGGCTTCTTTCCGGGGCTACAACCAAAAGACATGGGGCTATAACCCCTCAGCCCCTGGGCGAGGGTACGACAAAGAGGATCTCAGTGAGAGTTTGTCTGGAGGAAGCACTGCTATAGGTGTCAGCGATTGGGTGGTCTGGGTTGGAGACCAGGATATCCTTTTTGAACGTCTTCCCACCAAACTTAGTGAGGAGAGCAGGATAGTAGATAGAGAAGCTGTTTGAAAAGACAGGAGAAACAGAGAGCACCATAGAGTAGGTGGGGAAGAGGAGAGAGGAAGAGGGGTGGAAAGGGAAGGTGGGGTGGACATTAGGGGAGGATATGAAAAGTTAAAAAAGTTATTTTCAAAATCACCAACACCATAGCCCATCGATACATAATAGCGTAGAAATGATTGTGTTGATTCTGCTTTGACTGCGTTACCCTTGTCACGCTAACCTTATCGCAATCTACCCCACTTCCACTCCCTTATGAAAGGCTTTATGAAAATGTCTTACTCTGTTACCTTGTCTGGCCAAACTTCTCCCTCTTGTCCCCTCCTTTATGGTTCCCCAAGGGTCTGTCCTAGGTCCTTTACTTTTCTCTCTTTACACCTTTCCACTTGCTTCTCCCATTTCTTCTTGTAATCTTTTGTTCCATCTTTATACGGACAACATCCAAATTTTCTTATCCTTTTCCTCTGTCTCCAATGCATTACACCCCACTGTCTCTACCTGTCTGCCTGCAGTGCAATCTTGGATGTTGTCTAATTTCCTCCAAAGTAATCCCTCGAAAAAAGAGGTTATTTTCTTCGCCACTACCTCTATTCCACCTCCCTCTCCTCCCTCTTTCCCCTCTCTCCTTCCCCCCTTTCTGCTCCCTTTCTCCCCATCTGCCTGACACATCTGTGTCATTTTGACCCCTTCCTCTCGTTTTCTCTTCACATTTCTTCTATTGCTCGCTCCTGCCGTTATGCCCTCTTCAACATCCGAAGAACTTGTCCTTACCTCTCTTTTCATGGCACTAAGCTTTTTTTTCATGCATGGTCTTTTCTCGCATTGACAATTTTTCTGCTCTTCTTCTTGGCCTTCCTGCTTTTTACTTTACCCCTCTTTCTTCTGTGTATACATTATCTGTTTGTCTTCTTAGTTACCCTCCCTTCTTCTCTATGTTCCCTGTTTCTTCATCCCTTCGAATCCTGTCTTGTCTTCCATTTTATTTCCATTGTTTCAAGAGTATTTTTGGTCTCGACCACAATCTCTCTTCATTAATCTCTCTCTACTCCCCAACCGGGGTGTTACACTTGTGGCACAAGTGCTTCCTCTCTGTCCCTAAACCCCCCTGTGCCCCTTCACATTTTTGTTCTTTCACCTTACTTACCCCAAGCACTGGAGCTCCCTTCCTCTGTCTATTTGTTTTTCCACCTTTCTTCATATCTTCCAAACTAATCTGACGATGTTCCTCCTGTGTCAGCTCTCCAATTACCTGCTATTTCTTCAGAGTTTTCTCGTTGAATGTATTAACCATTTTTTGATGTACAATGTTGTCTTTGTTTCTGTTCAGCGGTTTGATGTAGAGTGATATACAAAGATATAAATTCAAATACAAGGCATTTTTCACTTTCTACATGCTCTCTCAATGAGGGTAGGTTTTTCTTCTGTTCATTCCCGTAGCTAAACTTGATATACAACTCAAAGGGTTCCTACTCCTGGCAACCCTTGCCCACATGCTACCTGCAGACTTGGTGTCTCCATACTGCCCTTTGAAGACCCTGTCACCACAATCCAAATGTATATGTCATTGTAGGTGTGGGCCTGGACCTATTCTGCTAACTTCATCCTGGTTCACCCCTCCCCTTATCAAAGGCAGTACTCACTTTGGCCATGCTCACACAATGGAGGTGGGTGTTTGACCTACACACCCCTGGAGCCAAACGCAATGTACATATCAAAGGGGTCCTTCATCTAGCAACATTTGTCCTCGTGGCTACCCCAGAACCAGTATCTCCATAATGCCTTTTAAAAGATCCAGTTCCTGCAATCAAGAAATATATGCCACTGTGGATGAGGGTCTGGGCCCATTCCGCTAACTTCATCCTCATCCCCCCATCTCTCCCTTAGCAAAGGTTTTTCTCACCCTGTCCCTGCACTCACGATGGTCATGTGCGGGATCCCGTTCTTTTACGAAATTCATATAGAGGAGGAGCCAAATGCCTCTACCGGAAGTACGGAAATTGTGACATGCACAACACCAGTATTGGTATCTATACCACAAAGAATCTTGGAGGCAAGATATGCGTTGAGAAAACCCTACGAGAGGTATCCTCGAAGAACGAATGGGCTTTTAGGAGAAGCGCCTGAAGAAGTATGAAATGGTAAAGGCAAGAGCCTGGTGACGTCACCTGAAGTAGAAATGATGCACCAAGAAGAGATGCAAAGAAGAAAGTATATAGACCCGATAGATTCTGATGACGAAGTAAAGAATGGAGAGACATTTCATGTGTGGAATGAAGATTGCACTTATGAAAAGCAGCAAAGAAAATGCAAGCCATTTTATAAATGTACAGATGCTGAAATGCTGAAACGCAAGTAGATCAAGTATTCATGAAGGCTAGCTTTACGTAGTCAATAGAATGCAGGCGATGCTGCCAAACTATATATGTATATAGATTGTGGATGTTCCACATCGCATTTGTGCATACTACGACCCCATTAGTGGAGGGGCTGAAAGTGTGACGCAGTAGAAAGAAAACAGCTGAGTATTAAGGAAGAATTGAGAAGGCTTGTCTGGCCCACTGTCAAGGGAGGAGGCAGACATGAAACTGATTATCTATTTGAAAGATACAATGTACATAAAAAGCAAGGCAAGCTTCTGTTTGCGGTGCAATGGAAAAACACTGGGCCTCATTACGAGGTTGGAGGTAGGCTTGCCGGTAAAACCGGCAAGGCTACCTCCAAACTCACAACCGGGTCTGGGTCTGGCATCCGTGAATGGGCAATTACCAGGGTATTTCGGTCCCGCCATACCCAGAAATTCCCTTTTGGGAAAGGGCTCAATGGGAATGCTGCTCTGCCCGCCAGGGCAGACCTGGGGGCTGACAGGTACCCGCGAGCACAGCTATTAGTATGTGGTACGGTAGCAACGGAGCCGGTAGCACTACCTTGCAACACACTGTTGTTACCTTACCGCCATACTTATAATGAGGCCCACTGTGTGCCAGGTTTTATTCATTTAATGGTATTAATACGAAAGAAAGGAGCTCAAACATGGTCTCCTGTCACACGATTTAGATGGAAATAGATTTTAGCAAGTTACATCGAGACTGAAGGTAAGACTGTGCTCACACTCATTCTATTCTCAGGCACTGTGATACTTTGCAAGGCCGAGTTCAAAGACAATTCAAATGGCAGACAGCAGGAGAGATGATGGATGATGGGCTAATTAGATGGGAAGGCATGGTCAAGTCCACCCACAAGCACCTCGGGTATCAGCTTGTGTGTTGCTAGCGAATGAAATATTCCAGAAGGGTACAAGCATGCCAACCAATGATAGAGGGCCACGTAGCAAGAAACCCTATAGTTTGAAAGCCAATGAAAAGTTGTGTATTCTATGACAGCAAAAATGACTTTTACTAGGGTGGGCATAGTTGTCCACCTAATGTTAGAGATCCAATCATAATCATATCCACCATAGAAAGGATACCTAGATGTTCCCGTAGACCAACCACAACTCTAGTTAAGCTTTTTACTTTTCCACATAGTATGACGTCAATGATGACAGGTTTTGCTCTATAAGAATGCTTTTTTATGAAATGCTTTGAGAATGTTTGTGCGATGTTCATTTATGTCCGTTGCAACCTCTCTGTTTTAGACAATTGCAAATAAAACAGATATGTTTTGCCAACTTCCTGAGTCGGTCTTATTATTGGTGTCAGAGTAAATTCTGCATCCCATCCATCTAATAAATCGCTACCTCGCTTAAAGGCCTACGAGTTCACATGGTAGCAGAAAGAGGATATTTAAGTCCCCATAGATTAGTAGGCCTCCAGTGTTTTGGACGATCAGACACCCTCTGCCACTTAGCCGGAAGATCGCAAAGTTTTCTGTGGAGACCGGCCGACATAGAAAACTTGCAAGAAGAAGATCGATATAAGTGGGACGTGTCCCTCTTTGACAAACTCTCTCCTGGTTTCCACAAATGCTGAGTGGACGGAAGACGACGGTGGTCAATTGGAGGAAGGGACAATACCAAAGGCCTTGAGCTGAAAAGCGAATGGCGAGTAGATTGAGGGGATTGGTAAAATAAGGGGATGGAATTGTGGTAACATGCAAAAGTAACGGGCGCTGTCTAGAATATAACTAAGAGCGTTTACTATATAACGAGGAGAGTGTAAACGAGGAGCATTTTTGTAAGCCCATTTTCATACCTCAAGGCAGGTTTAGAAGGAGTCTTTTCAAAACCCCAAAGGGGTAAATAGGCAGTACATAAACAAGGTTTATGATAGGGAATGACTCAAACTCCAATAAGAGTATTTTAGGGGCTAGGAGAAAAGGAGTACCATGTATACATGAAAAGCTCGCTAGTTTGTCTGTTTGTCTATATTTTGTACCTGAAAAAAGTGTTGAAAAGCAACAAGAATAAGTTGTGTAAAGTTGAAGTAGAGATGAAAGGTTTACTTATTCTAGGTCATTGTCGGCATCGACCGAAATAATACATTGAGACAATTGAGAAATAGAGACTTTGATCAGCGAAGGTTGGAGCTCGCTCATATTTTGTTGCTTGTCTGAAATGTATCTAAAACAGCAGTAAGTATTTACAGTCAATTGAGACTCGTCACAATGGGAGATATTACTCCACTGATGCATCTGTGCAAGACACTGCCAAAACATGCACCTAAGCTCAAACAATACAGTGCAGAGTGGGTAAAGGGCATAGCAGATAAAATGTTCATGCCATGGTCACAAGGGAGAAAAGAGAAATTAGAAAAAGGTTTGGAAAATATACCAGGAGGAGTGGAAGGACCCGCCGCCTGAGGGCTGGATGCTTAATAGGTGTAATGACGAAGTTTCTGAGCCTTCTGCTCCCCTTGCCTCGCCTGAGATAAGTAGCGTTGATATAGAAAGCGCAGAATTGTATTCATTGAGGGGATTAAAAGCGGTGACAGGGTATAGTAACCCGATACTTGAGCCGTCTGCTTATAGCAGTGGTGATAGCCCAGAAGAGACTAGAAAGAAGGAGGGGAAAAGTGAATGAGATTGAAAGGAAAAAAGAATAAAGTTGACATGGTACCGCTCGTACAGAATGAATGGGTGGGTGGACAGATATTGCTCAAATTTGATGGGAAAAGTATCGAGGAATATAGGCAAAGGGAAGATCAAGACTAACAGGATAGAAAAGACAGGGAATGAGAAAAAAGACTGAAAGAGGATGAATATAAGAGAAAGAGTAGGCAGAAACGAGAACAGATGTATCAGGAAGAACAGCACAAGAAAGAGCAAAGGGTGGAGGAGCAAAGGAAATATGACAACAGGCAGAGAGCAATCGACGAATGAAATAGGCAAGAAATGAAGAGAGAAGAGGAGGAAGTGCAGAAATTAAGGGATAAGAGGAAACAAAGACAAAGGGATGAAGTAGAGCGAATGAAAGAAGAGAACAAAAAAGACAGGAAACGAAAAAGTTAGATGGGAAGCAAGAAAGCGGAGAGAATTAGATGAAGAAATGGACCGAAAATTAGACAAAGGAAGCGTGATATTGATCGCATCCAGTAAGAGTTAATGGAACCAAGTCCAGTAATATCATGGGGCGATATAGAAGAGTTTCTCCCGGCACAGTGAGAAATGTCAGGGCCATCTAAAATTACATTAGATGATCAATTTTTAGATATGGAGCATCGGAGATAGGATTGATAAAGCCTTTCAGGATATGAGAGCAAGAGGTGAACCAGGAGGCAGAGGGAAAAAAAGATTGATCTATAATCGCCCAATCATGAGGTGAAGAAAGAATCCCACTTGGTTTTGAGCATAGAGCTTTATCCCTTAGTTACATTACATAAAGGTAAAAGAGAAGAGAGTCTAGCTGGGGCCAGAAATGTCGGACGAAGAGAGAGAAACCTTCCGTGGGGAGGAGGGAAGAAGTGTATGTAGTCCCGAGGGATGTCTGCAGACAGAAAAGGAAGTACATTGGTCTGACATAGAGCAGCCTAAAGACAGACGCCAGACCCTATAGAATATTCAGAACAACCTAAAGGACAATCGCATAGTGAGAAGGGAGAATCGCCACCATATGTGAGCACGCAGAGGTCCCTGCCAGGTAGAAGGTGATCAGGAACCATTGTCCCGCTAGGGATAGGCAGACAATGGAAGTTGATTGTGGATTTGGGTACACACAGTTCCCTTTGTTCGAGAAAGGGGGCCCAGGCTACAGTATATCCCATGGCCACAAATGGACAAGGATCATTTAAGGTTCAAACCCCCCAGTTTAACAGAGAGTGTGGGGAAATGGATTTATGAACTCGAGAAAATAACAGGGGAAATACTTTAGCAATAGGGGACATTAAAGGTCTCCTAAAATCATTCTTGGGGAAAGGGCAGATGACAATTGGCTGAGAGTAGGCTATTCAGTGTCATGGCACAGAACACAGCGCACAATGGGGCACTGTTTAACAATTGTAGAGCAGATGTCTGGTGAGCGCTACCGGTACATAATCCCGATACATCAGACATGGTTGAAATTATGGCACGTAAAATGAGAGATGACAAGGATCCGCTTGCTTATATTCAAAGCATAAAGGAACGGTGGACTCTTGAAATGCAGGAACTGTGGCGAAAATCAGTGGCAGTATTTACCACATTTTATGTCAGGGATTGCTTGAACTGGTACAGAGGCTGCTTGAGAAATTAGTGAGAATTGAAGCGAAGCAGTGGGCAGAAATACAGTTGACCATAGTACATCACTGTCGACTGTTGCAAGAGAAAAAGAAAGAAGAAGGAAGATGCTAGAAAACTTGAGGAAGTCAAGTTAGTTCAGAAGAAAATTGTCAAAATATGCCATAGAAGGGGCGGTTTTGACAAGCGTAGAAGGATTGGGAATGCAGCAAGCAGTGGGTGCACTGCGAGCAAATAATCAACGCCAAACGGATCAAGGAGGCAATGGGTTTATGGCCATGCATTAGAGGAATGGGCAACAGTGGAAGGGGTGGTTTCCAGAATAAGCAAGACGGGTGCCAGAATATGCAGGATGATAATGAAAGTATGCAAGGAGGATTTAACCGAGGGGACACATGAGTTCCTTCATGTATTTAATGTAGTAGGTCAATTAGAACATATATGCAGGGCAAAGACCCCACAAATCCAACCCAATCCAAAACCCCCTGCAAAACCCCACCCAATCCCCTCATATTATTTATTATCCCAACCCCACCCCACACATATATAAAAGAACTAATATACGGTTAAAGGTCAATTGGGAAGAAGGCCAATTAGGACAACTATTATTAGGTCAATCAGGACAAAAGGTCAATTTGGGTAATACCGAGGGGAGAGGGCAGAGGGGTTAGGAATGCAGCAAGCAGTAGGTATGTCACAGACAAATAATCAACGCCAATCGGATCAAGGAGGGAGTGGGTTTATGCCACGAGGAAGAGGAATGGCTTTCAAGGGAAGAGGAGACTACCAGAGTAATCAAGGTGGCTTCCAAAGTAACCAAGGTAGGTTTCAGAATATGCAGAATGATAATCGAAATATGCAGATGGGGCAAAATAGAAGGTTCCATCCTGTATGTTGGACATGTGGAATGACAGGGCACATCGCACGAACATGTAGGAGCCAAGGGAATGTACAGAATGGGCAATTCTCAAGAGGGCCACAGCTTATCCTCCAGCATATAGTTCACAAAAATAGGTACGGGTTCATCCAAGAGCAGACAGTGGCCCTCATTACGACCCTGGCGGATTTTTTTTCCGCCAGCGACGGACTTTCCGGCCATGGGCGCAAAGTCCCTTTACGTCATGGCGGATGGCGGACTTACCGCCCCATTCCGAGGTCGGCGGGGCGGTAAGTCCCCATTGACCCATTTACCCTTCCCCATTCCCATTTCGGCCCCATAGGGCTCAATGGGAGTGGGAAGGAGTTAATTACGCCACCGTAAAATACGGTGGCGTAATTAACACCAAGGTCCCAGAGCGCCATGGATTTTTCCGCCCGCAAAAAGCGGGCGGAAAAATGACCATGGCGCTCCAGGAACTCGTAGTTGGCGTAAGGGGTCCGCGCAGCTAACGCTGGCGCAGACCCCTTAGCGCCAGGGTCGTAATGAGGCCCAGTGTATGAAGCATAAGCGCTGCAAATGCAACAGGCTTTGCAACCACAGCAAGCACCATTGAGTCCGCCACAAGGGCAGTCACAGCACACACCCATGCAGATACAGCAGAGTGCAAACACAGGACAGCTATGGCTCCTAGAGTAGGGGGTTTCACTGTCATGGGAGGAAGTCCTTTTACAGGCACAGGAATAAGTATGTACAAACAATAGGACAGCTCACAGGGTGACTTGATGTGTTCAGTACTATCGGTGACACCAGATCCTCAAGAGGAACCCAGGGTTGATGTTACCATAGGAGGAAAATCTTTTTCTTTTTCAGAAGATACTGGGGCAACTCACTCTTGTAGACGAGAGGGAAAATATCCATTATCGGGAAATGCCATGAATGCGCAAGGCTTCTCTGGAGCTACAAGTAGAGTTCCTTTTACTGATAAATTGCCATTCTCCATAGCAGAGTGTGATATGTTTGTGCCATTATTGTATTCAAGACAGGCACCAGTTAATATTCTGGGCCGAGATTTAATGACAAAGTTGAACATGATGATTTCCTTCACTGATGAAAGCATAGTGTGTTCCATGCCAGGAATACATTATTTAAACATGGGCCAATTTATCATGGTGTTTACAGGGCAAATACCTCTGCGAGGTATGCCATTAGAGCCGGAACACATTTTGTTGACATGGCTACCCAGTTTAGTGGGAAAAAATATGAAGATACCTGACTTATTCCTGTTCAGGACACAGGTACCTATGGACGAAGAGGGGGGACAGATTATTCCCCTAGAATTACATGCAGCTAGTGTACGAGGGGAATTGGCCATGCTCGAAGGAACCGATGAGGTGGGCAGGCCATGGAGAACGGTAATTGCCATTGGGGAAGGACACAGATTGATTGACGTCACTGATGAGGATATGTTTAGAGACGATCCATCAGATGATGAAGTAGTGTTCCAAATAACAGCCTGATTCATGAAATTATTTGCATGAAAAACGCAGATATGCGCGCCTTTCTGCACCAAAAATCCCTGTTTGAAGTATGGGTATTTTCAGGCAGAAAGGCGCGCAAATCTGCGTTTTTCACACAAATAATTCCATGAATCAGAGTGTGAGTATTACATATTGGATTAGAATAGAAAGAAGGGAGATTCCATAGCGAATGGTGCTAGTGCGGCAGCACCCATCATTTTTTGATGAGGACATTGAAAAAAGTGCCAATCTCTTTATGGACTACAGGCACATATGACATAGGCTTATTGAAGGGGGTGGGAGAAGTTAAGTTTAAGTTGAAACCAGGAGCAATTTTATCTCGAGCAAGGCAATACCCAATGTCTCGAGAGACGGATGAGGGGATTTTTAAGACTATGGGCCTCATTCCGAGATTAGATCAGCGCTCAGATACCTGAGGGTTCGTAGCGCTATATAAATGCCAAATTAATAGTATTATTATTATTATTGGAGGTAGCCAGGGCGCTATTTGCACCATGCTGCCTCTAATACCGGGTCCAGCACTGGTCTTGTTCAATGGGGATTTACTGGTCCATTCCGACCCTGGGGGACCGGTAAGTCCCATTGAACAAACCATTCCCATTCCCATTTGAGCCCCCATAGGGCTCAATGGGAATGGGAGGGGCACTGATGATGGCTTGTGACTAGCAAGCCCGTTATTAGTACCCTGGCCCCTTAACGGGGCCCGTAAGGGACGTGTGGTCAGACCACACATTCCTTATGGTTCCTGCTAAGGGACCTCGGAATTGGGCAGTAAGGGATTACCGGCACCAGTCTCCTTACCGGTGCCGGTATCCCTTACCGCCCAACTCAGAATGAGGCCCAGCTATGCTGTACAAGGCATCTTGGTGACGTCAGAGTCACTGTGCAATACAGCGGTGTATCTGTGAAAAAATTGGGTGGGGTGCGTGTAGATTAATTTAGGACATGAGGCCAATTAACCTGATTGTAGACTCAGAGTTTCCTCTAGTTCCGAATCCTGTGACGATTCCATGTAGTGTTCGCACAGAGGCACGATATTTTACAGTGATTGAATTGAAAAATGTGTTTATCTCAAATCCTGTTGCATAAGGATTACCAAGATTTTATGTCATTCACGTTTCGTCAGACGAAGCTGAAAAGTACTTGTTTAACCCAAGGGTACTGTGAATCTCCATCGATCTTTAATAGGGTCCTGCAGATGTACCTAAGCAATATTGATTTGCCAAGTGTTGTGCTGCAGTGTGTAGATGACATTTTAGTTTGTAGCATAACAGAAGAAGAGTGCAGACGGCACTCGATTCAATTTATGACTATCCTAGCAGATAACTTCTAGGATAAAGTGGACAAGGAGAAATGGGGAAAGAAAGTTACACCTGAAAGAGCTGAGGCAATTATGAAAACACCAAAACGCACACGATAAAGCAAATGCAGCAGTTTTGGGATTGTGTAACTATGTTAGAGCATGGTATTTGATTATAGTTCATATACAAGACCCCTTTTGTAGGCTATGCAAAATGTACAAGTGAACAAGTAAAACATACAATGGAATGAGGAAATGGAGGAAGGGTTTGAGGAATTGAAAAAGCAATTTTACAGCTCCAGTTTTAGGAATTCCCAATTATTCTGAGGAATTCTTCCTATTCTCACACACGAATGGAACAGTTATGACAGTGGTTCTTACACAGAGGACCACACTTGGGTACAAACCTCTTGCATATTACAGTGGGATTCTAGATCCAGTTACAAGCGGAGACTTCCCTTGGGAACAATTGCTGGCAGCAGCCCTGTTCGCTATTGAGAAGTCTACTAGTATTGTAATGGAGTTGAGCATGCTTTGTTTGCTGTTTTGGAGAAACCTAAATATACACTGAAGTCTCAGAGGGCTTCTGATTATGATGTAGTTGTATCAAATCTGGCAATCAGAATAGTCAACCATGCCACGTTTGTAGCCAAACCATTGGCAGCGAATAAGCAAGTGCGTGATTGCTTCAACATGACAAGATTCTGAGGGTGAAGGAGAACGCGTTGGCAGGGGGGAAGTTCTCTTTATTGATCAAACTGATGGAGAAAGGCATTCAAGTTCAGCTGTGGTAAGGCACAGAGCTAATGGGGAATCGAAATGGTGGCAAGTGAAAGACTACCATCTCACTTTTTTGGCACAGGCCACAGAATTGGTGACGCTTATAGTCACGCTTGAAGAACATGCAGAGCAGGAAGTGATGGTGTATAGTGACTCACCTATATGATGTCAACCTTGCACGCAGGGCTCGCACTTTGGAAAAGGACAGGCTACCTCCGAACAGACGGCACTCCAATGCAACACGCTGCATTATTGGACAGGCTTATTAAGGCATTACGACTCCCAGTGGCCATTGAAATAGTTAAATACGCAGCACATACTAAAAGAATGGACTTTATTTCACGTGAAAACCAAGCCGCAGTCGTAGTGGCCAAGAGGGATGCATATTCCCCTGATATTTCAAGTTTTGATACTCCAGATATGAAAGAGAAAATGGTCACGATTATGATTGTAAATGAAGGGTTTAACCATTTGTCCAGAACGCAGTTAATGGAAGTTCAAGGCAGTGCTCCGTAGGAAGAGAAGGAGCTGTGAACATGGAGGCGGTGTTCTTTATCCCCCTCTGAAGTATTGTGGTGACAGGACAGCACTGGAAAGCCAGTGATGCCTGTAGCCTTATTAAGGGTGGCATTAGAACAACTACACTACTCTGCACATTTAACTAGGGAAAGCCTTTCAGCATCTATTGGCGGAGGACTGGTTTGAACCGAACCTGATAGAACACGTTGCTTTTTATGTAGTAAATTGCATTGTATGTCAAAGGTTTACTGCTGGGCACACACTGCAAACAATTGGAGGAGTGATTCCTCGACCAAATGGTCCTTTTCAGCATTTACATATCGACTAAGTTGATATGCTGCAAGTATGTCATCGATATAGGTATATGATAGTGGTGGTATGCTCCCTTTCGAGTTGGATTGAAGCTGGTCCATGCACACATCCTGATGCCACTTGCGCTGTGAGGTTTTTAGTCTGAGAAGTCTTCCCTAGATGGGAAGTATGTGAGGTGCTGAGATCTGACAATGGCCCCATTTTGTAAATGAGGTGTTTGACCAGGCTAGTCTATTGCTTAGTATTAAACATCAGTTTTCTTCAGCTTATCACCCACATGCAAACTGTCTATGTGAGGACTCAATGGTCTTCTCAAAGAGAGAATACCTAAACTCAAATTGACATTGAAGTAGGGATGGCTGCATAGCTACCGCTTGCGTTATATGCATTAAGGAATCAGCCTGGGTCAGACCACCACCTCACACCCATGAGCTAGTTACAGGAAGGCAAATGAGAATGCCCTGACACCTCCATCGAGGAATAGAAGTGATGCTCAGACAACTGCAGAATTGTTAGGAAATGAGCTACGTGCGTATTTGACATGTATGACCGATAGTATTCTGTCATTTCAGATCATCTCAAGCGGAAGTGGTGTCGGTCTCAGGACACAGATGAAGACCATTCAGCAACTGTACAAAGGAATTACCTGTACCTAAATATTTTGCTGGAGATTTCATTCTAGTCCGCAACTTCACTAGGTTTGGTATGAGCCCTGTTTCAGTGGTCCTTACATCATGGAAAATGTTACCTCTTCAGCGGTGAAAGTTCAAGAAAGGCATGCCTGGATACACCTGGGTGATGTGAAGCTGTATGCTGGTGAGACCGTCACATCCCCACCCCATTAGGAAGCAAGTCAAGAAGAAGTAGTTCAGCGTGTGCAGAATCGATCGATGACGAGGAAGAAGGATGCAAAGATTGCCGAGTAAATGAATAAAAGTGTGCATTTGGACTGTGGCTTATCCCAGACACTCTTTATAGATATGTTATCAGGAGTGCAAAAGTAACTGTTCTTGAGCCAAAGGAATCTCTACATCGGACTTTGGAAAAGTGCTGATGTGCTAAAAAAATACCAGATCTTGATTTAATTTTCAACGACTGGAAAAGGGAGAAGTTCCTTGATTTGTTCTTACCGAGTTTCTCTTTGGTCAGACACATGGTCCTGTCTGATGTCGATGTCCCTAGACTGCTTCTCGCTGTCTTCATTTTTATACTTAGAGCTTATCCTGCTCTTGTTGGGCATAACACTAATGTACGCACTTTTGTGCAGGATCCTAAGAATGGCCATTCGATTGGAAGATTATTGAGCAATTCAGCCGCTACCTGTGAATCTAACGAGGCTGCCGGATTAAAAGGGTTTTTTCCTTCCTTAAAAGTAACAACAGGCATAATGTGGTCCATTGAGAATAATGCAATTTCAGAAAGTGAGCAAACTCAATGACGTGTTGTCGAACGGAAAATCATATTGTGCCTCCTATACAGTATGAATATATGTATACTGGCCTAAGCCAAGCCGCTTTGCAAAGAAATCCGCATTACAAGGTCTTGACTTTAGATCAGTGTAAGCTGCCATTTTAGGTTCACCCGCCATTTTAGATTCTCTCTCTAAAGTCACCCTGTGTTCTAAAATGGTGGACAGTGTCATTCCGAATGTAACATGGCCGTCTTTACCTCTGTGTACAAACTAATATGTAACTTGCCTTCAGGCCACATGTTGGGGTCATGAACTGAGACCTTGTCCTTCGTTGACCTGTGTATAGAGGGTTACCTGCGCCAACAAAGTTAATCCGCGAGCACATGTTAAACATAATATATTCAAATATTGAAATGTGAACACTTGTTTAACTGAATTGTATAAAGATGTATGAGAAGGCTCAACGAGAAATCCAAAGACACACTGTTGCCATTGTAACTTGTTGGTGAATGTATTAATGGTAAACCCTAAATGTATATATGCATGAACTCGGCATCAACCCTAGATCCGTGATGCATTAACTTGCAGGTGGGCTGGACGACATGTTTCAAACTGTATAAAAGGTGCGACTATTCTAATGTACAGCCCCAGTCACTGAGCACACCGAAAGGGCTGGAGTTCACTGTGTTGTACTGAGGACCCGATAGCTATCTGTTGCTTTGTCCTTTGAAACTGTTCAGTATGGAATAAAGATCTCTGTGTCTTTCTTTTTAACCTGCGTTTGGTGTATTTCCTTTTGGGGTATTCAGCCTCGATATCTTCTTTTTGATTTCACAGATGGCGCCCGAATAGGGCCCTCAAGATTGATGCAGCTCGTTGAAGGTTGACACAAGCTATCGGACCGGGATCGGATGGTGTCGAAAAAAATGGGCCCCTTTCTGAATGAGACGCGACACCTCAACAGCGCTGCAGGCCTGATCCCTGGACGGTGAGCTTGCGGTCCGAGTCGGCATTTGACGAGGGTCCACTTATCGAGGCGGGCAGATTTGCCGAAATCACCAAATACGAGGTCAAATTTGTTAGAGAACAATTTTGTAAATCTGATCGGACCTCCTTTGAATTGATCAAGTGAGTCGTGTCCTGATTCTTAAGTATCCTGATAATTTGTTTTGGTGCATTGTATCTGCAAATACAATTATTGACCAGGTAACACCAGTATTCTGAATATGCCTGGGAAATTGTCTACTTGCTTAAGGGCGTTATTCCGCAGTGATAGACAATCTTTGGAATTTAGCCATCCGGCACCACAGGAGGGGTCGCAGGCTTGTACTATGTACTGTAAGCATGGAATTGGTAGTATAGTGTTTAATGATATTTGGCACAGACAAAATAGAAATGCTTCCTAACTTCAGTGGCCGATCAATGGGAGTTTTGAAATCCCTCGTATTGAGTATTTAGAGTCAATTTTATTAAAGAAAAAGGCTAGACCTGGTGCATTCGATGTATTATAGAATTGGAAAAAAGAAGCTTTACAGCAGCTTAAGAGTAGGGAAAAACATGGGCGCCGTCATAAGACGAAGGCCGAAAAAGCGTTGTTTTATGACCAAGATAAACAGCCTGAGTCAGCTAGGAATATGAATAGGGCTTTCTCACTTGGCATTCAGAAAATCTATCCTTCTAAAGATTTCATGTTTCCGAAGAACTTATCGACAAATTGTTAAATGAACGAAGGCCTGGTGCCACTGCGCCACCTCCGTATGTTCCTCTTCCTGCTGGTTTGCCTCTTCCTGCTATTATTCCTGCCTCCTGCTGCTGTTCCTCCCATCCCTCCTGTTGTTTCTCTTCCTCCAGTCATTGTTCCTCCTTTTGTTGCTGCTCCTCCACATGCTCCTCCGCTCTTTCCTGTTGTACCAGTGATAACACCTCTGTTGAACTTGCCTGCTATCCCTCTTCCAAGTGTCCTGCACCACTTCACCACTATCACCACTATCAGGGAGTGGGACCGAGGGTTGTCACTCGCAATACTGTACCTCCAGAAAAGAAACGTGAGTTAATTGCATGGGCTGAGCATTGTATGGAGGGAGGTGATCGAGCTAATGTTTTCGCCACACTTTCTAATATGGACAATTTTCCTGAGAAAATAGTTTTTCTGAGGGATTAGGTCGCACTTGTGTGTAATGTGGGACAGATTAACAATACAGATCTCCCACAAGGGTTGACACTGTGGAGAAAGTACAAGAGCATGTTGAGAGGGTATTTGAGTATAGAAAAGGAGTTGGAAAGGTTACAGAATGAGGATGAAGATGAAGATAGTTTGGGCATTATGTGTGTGCAGAAGCGTTCCTTCCTTGTCGTAAATCAATATCTGAGGAAACGCGAATTTGCATAAAAGACGCGATTAGATGGATTTCAGACACGTCGATAACTCCAGTTGAAGTATATGACACATATAGTCAGTATACACCAGAAATGCAGAGGAAAGTGATACAGGTAATGGTAGAGTACCTACAGGATGAGTGTGTAAAAGAAAGATTTGTTGTCCCACAGAGTTATTGAGTATTTATAAGAGAGCTTTTTCACTTGACACTTCTTCGACTGCCTTTAGCACTCGATTTGGCTCTGTTGCTTAGTAAGCATTCGGAGTTGCCTACTTCTCAGTTGCCCATGAGAGAGGTTCCTCCAACACTTGTCCCAAAGTCGAGGTTCCGCGCGATGTTGCAACAGGTCGCCGGCCTAGTGAAATTCCTGCACATTATGTGTCGCAGTTCGTTCACGTCCCGTTCTCAAGACAGGAAGTGAACACCATTAGGCAATCTATTCCGATATTAGGAAAAATCCGACAGGGTTCTATAAAGAAATAGAATCTGTTTTGCAATCCTCAGTATTCACCTTAAGTGAAATTGATTTGTTATTTCCTGTACTCCTGCCCGTAGATTTTGTGGCAACAGGTTAGGACTATAGATGATGTAGCAGGGTTAGGGAGATACATGGCTAACATAATTAGACTCAATGGAGAAAGGCCAGCTGGTGAGAGACCGCCGCAGGTGATACTAACTTTACCTGATAGAATGTTGCGAAATTGAAAACTATAATTCCCGAAAAAAGAATTATTTGGGACAAGCTTACGGCCTGTGTCCAAGGAAAGTCTGAGGGTGCTACCGAGTTCTTTAATCGGTTCGAACAGGTATTCTCGGATTTCAGTGGACAAGACTTAGGCACAGAGTCTGGAAAAGGTTATTTGTAGACAAATTTGTGCGTGGATTGTTGCCTGACATCCAGTCACAAATGATGTCTTCTGAGAGCGCTTGGCAGGCAAGTCTCAATCAGAAGTACTGCACATGGCTCAGTACTACGAGAAACCGTGTCAATAATGAAAAGATAGAGTTGAAAAAAGAAAGGTGATTGAAAACTAAAGTTCTATTACAGCAAATTGTTAGAAGCCCTAGAGGGGGTAAGTTCACAGATTAGAGGTCAGTATGTTCCACAAGGAAATGTGCCCTTGGGTCCTGTGAACATTAACCAGTGTGCCTATTGTAGGCAAGAGGGTCATTGGCGTGCACAATGCCCGGTCCTTCGAAAAGGTCAATAACACATTTGGGAAATATGGGTAGACGACCCAGGGTTGCCCGGTGTAGGGGCCCTGGTAGAGGTCCGTTTTCACAGGATTCACAGCAACCTTTTCACAGAATAATCAGGCACCAAGTGTGGATACTAGGAACATTTTGATCATCCTTTCTGCCGCTTACCTCTCTGAAGAACTTCCTTTCGTTGATATTCTGTTTCGTTAGGATTGCCCAAGCAGGGTTGGTAACCTACGCTTATTGCCTTTAATCAGAAAGGCCCCTACGTTGAAATGATAGTGGGAAGTAGGAAAATCTATTCTTGATAGATACAGGAGCACAAAGTGTTCCATTGATCATTCTCTGATTTCCAAACATTCCACTGTCAGGGCAAACTAACGTTTCTGTAGGGTTTTCGGGCACACCAGTTGTCTGTCCGGTTTCTTTGCTGGTGCCTATTTTCTTGGGTCCGTTTACAGACCACTGTCTATTCCTTTTAACTTCGAATTGTATGAGAGAATCTGCTGGGGTTGAATCTGTTGAAAGAATTAAATGCGGTAATTTATTGTTCTTCTGATGGAGTGCGTTTGACGATTTCACCACAGGCAACTTTCTGTCTCTCAATTCCTGACTAGACCTTTGCCTGCCAGAATTTAGTATGTACCGGAGTGTTTATGGGCTGTTGACGACAATGATGTCGGTGTTTTGCAGAATCAAGCCTGTTAAAATAGTCTTGAAACATGGAGTAAAGCTGCCACGTATTCCACAATATAAGATTTCAGTTGAGGGTGAGCAAGCTTTGAAATGCATCGTCTCCGATTTTGTGCATCGAGGGGTGATTGAGGAAATTGCAGGTAGTTTGTGCAATAGTCCGATTTTGCCCGTGTACAAAAAAGGCGATAATGCAATTCCTTTTCGTTTCATAATTGATTTACGTGCCATCAATAAGATCGTCGCTCCACAATTTCCAATTGTGCCTAATGTGACGACAATATTAACCATGATCCTGGCTTCGCTACTTACTTTAGTGTTGTGGATCTGAAGAATGCTTTCTTTAGTATTCCTATACACAAGGACAGTAGATACCTGTTTGCGTTCAACTTAGGGGGACACTCGTTTACATTTACCCGTGCACCACAGGGTTACACGCAAAGTCCTAGCATCTATAGTAGGGCTTTGAAAGAACAGCTTGATACTCTTGAATTGCCCCCCA
The DNA here is from genome assembly GCA_002915635.3 of Ambystoma mexicanum. NCBI lineage: Eukaryota > Metazoa > Chordata > Amphibia > Caudata > Ambystomatidae > Ambystoma > Ambystoma mexicanum. Next base: position 1,031,195,726 of record CM030325.1, on the reverse strand, counting down.
CTTGTACGCTGCTTCAATACGTTGATGACCTGCTTTTAGCTGCTGACTCAGAGAGCGCTTGTAAGGAGGGCACTATGTTGTTGCTTATTCACCTGGCTACACATGGTCACAAAGCTTCGCTTAAAAAGTTTCAATATTGTTGCCAGGAGGTCGCCTATTTAGGCTATCTCCTGTCAAAGGAGGGAAGAAGATTGACACCTGAACGGATAAAACTCATTTCTAGCATGTATGTCCCAAATACACAGAAGGAAGTTAGAGCCTTGATAGGAATGGCTTCTTACTGTAGGCAGTGGATCCCCAACTTTTGGTTAACAATTAAGCTGATGTTGGCTCTGACGAAGAAGGGCATTTCTTAGCCATTGGCATGGAACATGGAGCACCAGTGTGCATTTGATTTGCTCAAGACTGCATTGTGCTCGGCACCGATTTTGGGCACACCAAACTATGAAAAGGTCTTTGTGTTCTTTGTGCATGAATGTGATGGATGTGCTTTGGCTGTATTAACGCAGGAACATGGAGGGAAGAATAGGCCATGCGGTTACTTTTCTTCCGCCCTTGATCCTGTAGCATGCGCTTTGCCAAGATGTTTGCGAGCTGTCTCTGCTGCTGCTGCGTCTGTAAAACAGAGTGAGGGAATGGTCCTAGGCTATGATCTAACCCTGATGGTGCCTCACTCTGTAGATGTTCTACTGAATAGAACTCAAACGCAACACCTCACTTCCGCACGGTTGACAAGATATGAATTGATCTTGTTTGCACCACACATGCAAATTAAGAGGTGTTGTGTTCTTAATCTGACTGAACTCTTACCTTTCCCAAAAGGTACTGCTTGCAGTGACGAAGAGTCACATGACTGTCGTTACACTACCGAACAAGAGACAAAGGGTAGAATTGATCTAAAAGATACTCCTTTGAACAATCAACAAGGGGAGCTGTTTTGCAATGGCTCCTGCTTCAAACCTCCGGATGGTACATCCACAGCCGCTTACACAATCACTACGTTGAGCACGGTTGTGGAGACCAAGAGAATCACACATAAGTCTGAGCAGGCCGCAGAGATTATAGCATTGACCCGAGCTTGCAAACTTTCTGAAGGGCATTCCGTGCATATATACACTGACAGTCAGTATGCCTTTGGGGTGGTTCACAACTTTGGGAGACTTTGGTCAGAAAGAGGGTTCTTAACTTCACACGGTACATAGATCCAGCATGACTCCTTGATAGTACAGCTACTCTCAGCGCTTGCACTTCCTTACTCAGTTAGCTATTGTGAAATGCGCAGCGCATCAAAAGATTGTAGATGATATAGGAAAAGGGAACGCTTTCGCTGATCAGATAGCTAAACAGACTGCCACCAATCCCTCTGCAGACATGTACACTTCAAGGGAGACCATAAATGCCTATGCAATGGATGAGGGTGTCGATTCTGTGAGGGATATCCAAGCGATGCCACATTGAAGAGTCTAAAAGTCGGCTGAGGCTTGGGGAAACTTGATGATGATGGGTGTTGGGTGGACAGAGGTTTATGGAAAATGGCTACTTTCCGATGTGTACAATCATGATGATGGTCGTTATGGCTCATGGCCCTACACATATATGTGCCTGGAAGGTTACAAAAATGCTGGAAAATGTATGAGTGAATGACAAAATCTCTAAAGTAGCCGAACATTTCATCCAGAACTGCATGATCTGTCTACAGCATAATGTGGGAAAGGGAACATCAACTCCCAGGGGAATTTTTCGTTCACCTTCTGTCCCCTTCGAGGTCATACACTTTGATTTTATCGAAATGGAACGATGTAAAATCTTGAAATATGTGCTAGTTGTCATTTGTGCTTTTAGCAAATGGTTGAGGCTTTTCCTGTTTAAAGACGCTACAGCCATGACTACTGCAAAGACATGTTAAAAGAATATTTTCCTAGGTTCGGGCTACCAAGAGTCATCTGGTCGGACAATGGTCCACATTTTATCGCTGCTCTAATTCTGCAGATATGCGTGGGATTACAGATCGATAAATTGTTCCATTCAGCCAGACACGCTCAGAGTGCTGGATTAGTGGAAAGACACAACGGCATCATCAAAAACAAGCTTGCTAAGATGTGTGCTGGCACCAAATTAAAATGGCTGGACGCCTTACCAATCGTGTTGTTGTCTATGTGCATGACCCCTCAAACTAAGACTGGGCTCTCTCCCTTTGACGTGGTAATGGGGAGGTCTGCTAATATCAGGAACCTTCCGAAAAATCATTCACTGCCAAAATGTGGAAAATGTACTTCTTTCAGATCATTGTAGCAAGTTGACTAAAAACCCGTATTTGATTTATCACCAGGTGCGAGAAGCTTTACCTGTATGATACGAGGGCCCCGGTCACAGCATACGGCCCGGTGACTGGGTTCTTGTTAAAGCTTTTGAGCAATTGTCTTGCCTTGCACCTCGGTGGCGGGGACCCTTCCAAGTCCTGCTGGTCAAGCAAACGACAGTGCAGGTGTCGGGCAGGAAGAATTGGATCCAAGCAACCCACACCAAGAAGGTCCAACACCCAGTGCCATACGATACAGAAGAAACAGAACCCCTCATCAGTACTGCAATTAATGATCCCGAAGCAGTAAACAGCATCAAGAGTGCGTCTGAGACTCTCTCTGAGCCCGATAGGCCTGGGGAAACAGCATTTTGTCTCCACACTCTCCAATAGTTTTGTCTCCGGAAACTGTTGCTACGGATCTTGCATTCTCTCCTGTTCTTGATACGTTGCTTCCAACGGGAAGTGACGACACGTTGTTTTCAGATCACTCAGTACCAGGAAGCACGAGGTACGATCTGCGACCTAGGAAATAGACCTAGTGCACGGTTTGGCTGTGCAATTGAGGAAAATCATCAAGGGTTTTGGCCCAATCTACTGTTTATATGGGGATTCTGTTGGCTAGGGTTTGTGGAAGGACTAAGAAGTCGCTCGGCCTGGAGGTCGCCAGCTAATAACATTGGCGTGTTTGTTTGAAGATTACAATGCCTGCAACCGCTTGTACAGGACTGATAAATGAACATGTGACCAGCTGTGAAAATTGACAAACTGTTTGGGCCCCGAGAACGTACTGCTGTCTTTTTATAATGTTAATTGGTTTTATAATAGTCATTGTTTTAGGCTTCTGGTATCTAGAAAAAGTACATCCGTTAGAAAATGTGTTACCGACTGAAAATGTACCTACTGTTTCTACTCCTTTTGTCCATCTGCACACTCTATGTCCTAGGGATTCTCAGCATAGACAGAGACATGAACGCTACACATGCTATTTTTAATAAATCCAACTGTTGGGTCTGTTCACATTTACCGCAACATGGGGATAAGGGGCTAGGTTGGAATATTCATCCTTTTACCTTTGACAACTGCTTGTTATGCTTCTCTTAGAGCACTGTTCTTTGCTTGCTGGAATGACAGCATCTCAGGGAACTTTGATGGGACTAATTTGAATCAGTTCGAGAAACGTGTTTTGGCTCCCTTAGGATGCTCGCTTTTTGCAAGTAGGAGTAAGCTCAACGTTGCCTCTATTAGGCCTTCTGATAGACTGTCTCGTCCTTTCCAATCTTTTATTTCTTTTTAAATGGCTCCTATAGGCAATAAGGATGCCACGCCTCCTTCTTACACTGTTAACCATAGCCCCGATTCAGTTTCTTTCTGCATACAGAGGAATGGTACTCAGTCAATGGGAGATTTTAAACATTGTGCCAACGTTGCGAATTTGACTGGGGAAGACAGACCTTCGTATGTAGGCGAACCTGTCTACTTTGTTTGCGGTAATGTAGCATTTCCATGGTTACCCAGGAACTGGCAGGGAACTTGTTATTTAGGGATCCTGTTACCCGGGTTATTCATAGCCAGTACTGTAGAGGTTTAAAAGGCTCGTCCACGGCGGGACGAGGATGGTGACACTTCAGCACAAGTTCTGGGAGATGTAGCGAAATCCTTTGTGCCATTTTGGGACAAATAATGAACTCTGAAGATATCAGGAAACTAGCGAGAGCACTGGAGAGAACCATCAACCGGACCACGGACATACTCTATAATATGACATTAGAACAGAAAGCAATAATATTAGTAGCACTTCTGAACCGGATGGCATTAGATGTCATTCTGGCTGAATGTGGCGGAGTGTGTAAATTCATGGGGTCCGCTTGCTGTGTTTTCGTGCCAGATTCCTCCCCAACTATCTTCAAGGCAATACAAAATGTGCACGTCCTAAGTTCAGAAGTGCACGTTCCCGAGGGAAACTGGGATCTTAGCGCTTGGTTCTGGGACTTCTTGCAATCTTCGGGTTGGAAGGTACTTTCGGTCTTGCTGATCATTTTGGGAATTTTGTTGTTTCTTTGTTGCTGTATACAGTGTCTTTTTAGTGTATGTTCGATGTTAGGGGGATGTTGCGCACGGGTGATGGGTACATTAGGACGCAAGGTACACGCCAGACAAGAACTCCAATGAGTATGTGCTGAAAGAAATTTTGATAGCTGATCTAATGGTAATAGATATTTCCGATAGTGATTCAGGGTGTATGGACGTTGAGACGTGGAGTTGTTCGTAAAGTAATCAGAAGTAGTTTTAGCGCTTGGCATAAGCCAAAAGGAGGGTTTGTCGAACAGAAAATCATATTGTGCCTCCTATACAGTATGAATATATGTATATTGGCCTAAGCCAAGCTGCTTTGCGAAGAAATCTGCGTTACAATGTCTTGACCTTAGATCAGTGTAAGCCGCCATTTTAGGTTCACCCGCCATTTTAGATTCTCTCTTTAAAGTCACCCTGTGTTCTAAAATGGTGGACAGTGTCATTCCGAATGTAACATGGCCGTCTTGACCTCTGTGTACAAACTAATATGTAACTTGCCTGCAGACCACATGTTGGGGTCATGAACTGAGACCTTTTCCTTTGTTGATCTGTGTATAGAGGGTTACTTGCGCCAACAAAGTTAATCCGCGAGCACATGTTAAACATAATATATTCAAATACTGAAATGTGAACACTTGTTTAACTGCATTGTATAAAGATGTATGAGAAGGCTCAATGAGAAATCCGAAGACACACTGGGCCTCATTACGACCCTGGCGGTACAGGGTTAACGCTGCCGTAAAAGGTGCCAGCGCTGTTTACCCCGTACTGCCTCATTACGAGGTCCCCTCACGGAACCCAGGAAGTAACGTCTGGTCAAACCAGGCGTGCTTACCGTGTCCCACGAGGAGAAGAGGGAGCAAACAATGGGCGAACTTGTAATGGCCCGTTGTTTGCTCCCTCTCCCATTCCCATTCAGCCCTTTAGGGGCTGAAATGGGAACGGAGAAGGACCAGGTCCGGGTCCTTGGAGGGAGGAATTACCGGGCCTTCCGAACTCGGAATGGCCCGGTAATTCCTCATTCTGTGGACCCGGACCCGGACGTGATTTCGGCGGCAGCCATGCTGCCAATAGCGGCATGGCTACCGCCAGGGTCATAATGAGGCCCACTGTTGCCATTGTAACTTGTTGGTGAATGTATTAATGGTAAATCCTAAATGTATAGATGCATGAACTCGGCATGAACCCTAGATCTGTGATGTATTAACTTGTAAGTGGGCTGGACGACATGTTTCAAACTGTATAAAAGGTGCGACTATTCTAATGTACAACCCCACTCACTGAGCACACCGAACAGGGCTGGAGTTTGCTGTGTTGTACTGAGGGCCCGATAGCTATCTGTTGCTTTGTACTTTGAAACTGTTCAGTATAGAATAAAGATCTCTGTATCTTTCTTTGTAACCCACGTTTGGTGTATTTCCTTTTGGGGTACTCAGTCTCGATATCTTCTTTTTGATTTCACAGTGTGGAGAGACACCAATGGTGGCGTCTCATGTACTGGTGCATAATAATATGCATGTTCACCATTTATTATTGTTTTTCTGATTTTGTTCATTCACACAGTTTACTTTGTTGATCCCAAATGGATAAGAGTCCCCTTGATCCTTCCTGCTCCAGTGACCTATGCAGAGTTAGATGTTGCAAGAAGACCAAGGCCATATGTGATTGTCCCTACACAAGTGACACATGCAAAGACACTGATTTTTCTGACACGTGTCCCTATGATTCCGCATGTAGGAAGGATTAACACTGATGTATTTAGTGAGTTTCTTATACGATCTGGCAAGAAAGAGACCCAAGAGAAGTGCAATTGAAGATGATTATGAGTTAAATGATTATCTAGACAGTACAGCATGTTTGTCGAACAACATGTGGTATCAACACCTGAGAGAGGTGGGAAAGAGAACCTCTGAGTAGGATTGCTATATATGTGCTCTTCAACCTTATGTTATGGAGAAATCCAAGCTATTCATAGCCATAGAGATAGATGTCCAAACAGCTCATTACCTGACTCACCTTGCACTCTGTCATATAAGAGGTCAATTCCAGGGTTGAACAGCATGCTTGGTATGGGTGACGGAATGGTTGGCTCCAAAAGAAGATGACTATGTTCAAGATGTAAAGACAAGAGCAAAAGCACACACCAGATATCATGTAATAAGATACAAACAACCTGGCATGAAGGGAGCAGGTATCCGATGGGAGATAAATAAGAAGCTCAACTGTCAAGGAAAGACTGATGAAGAAGTACAAATATGCAAGTAAAGAGGCCAGATGCAGATCTGGGGAACAGTACTTTCTCCAGACGTCTGGGAAAAATGCATAGTCATATGCAGAGCTGTGGCAGTGACTGGTTATTACAAACCAGTTATAGGCAGTGTGGAAAAAAGGATTTAAACCTCTCTGGCCAAGGAATGCAAAGTTGCTGACATGCGTCGAAGATAAAGGAAGACTGTTGCAGACAGTGCCTTTAGCTAGTGCAGAGCTATGCTTCAGAAATAATGGCACAAGAAAAGTTGGAGAGAATCAGCAGTGCAGTTGAATCTTCGATGTATCAGGAATGAAGGATGGGACAGTAGTGATAATGGATCACTACTGGTCCTGTGGATCCAGAGCATATATGAAGCCACCCAGAGATTGGGAAGGACTGAGTTCTATAGTACTTCTTCATGTTCCAGCATTAGTGATTCCAAAGAGTGATCTGAACATTGGTGAGTTTCCAAAAGCAGATGCATACTTGAGGAAGAGGAGATCAATTGGATTCCTTAATCAAACAAAGAGAGAGAATTACTTCTCAGCAAACTGATAGAAGCTTTCAATTCCATTCCTTATGATCACAGGTTGTTCAGTCAGACTTCAGCACTGTTCACAACAATATTTATACCAGGGATCCAGATGATGGCAAATGCCAAATGGTTACAAATAACCAGATGGGAGCTTCTTCAGACAATCAACAGTGCCATAGATTTGATTCAATGCTATCAAAGAAGAGCTGAGAGCCAACTGATGACTCTTCAGAACAGATATGTCTGGGATATCATCACAGCGATGGATGGAGGTGTTTGTGCCAAAGTCTGAGAATCATGTTGCACATTCATACCTTCTCACGACGATGAGAATGGGACCTTGACAGAGGTTGATGTTGACAAACTTGCACATCAAGATGGAAGATGAAGTGGAAGACGTTGCAGATGACGGCTGGTTTGCATCGATCTTCTCATGGGTTTCATAATGGATGGCGAATATTTTCAAGTTTCTTGGATCCCTGTTGGTGATGATCATGTTTGGATTCTGTGTGATCAGAATAGTAATCGCTCAGTGCAAGAAGACTGCAAGGAAAGCAACAGGAATGAAGATCATGATGGATGTCAAATCTGGGTTCAAACCCAAAGAGCTGACAGATGTAGAAATCAGAGACTATGTGAAGGCCAGTATTCATGCACCTGAGGGAACAAAGTTCCTGTACCCAAAGCACCAGAAGAAGTATGTGGGAAGATGGAGGTACTGCAGACCGAATGGACAATGTAGTGACATGACTTGTACTGTTGATGAACATGTGATCAGCAGGTTGTCTGAAAGGAGTCATAAAGATATGGACTCCAAAGAAGCACTATTTCAGAAGAGGATGTCTGGATGTGAAGACGGATGGGAGAGAGGTCAATTAATCGCCCAGGGTGGGGAGTGTAGAGGAGGAGCTAAATACCTCCACCTTAAGTCCCGCCCCCATCTTGCCTATATGTTGGCAGCCAGAAATTGGGCATGCGCAATACCAGTGAGGGTGCCCATACCGCAAAAAGTTCTTGAAGCAAGGTATCTATTGAGAAAACCCTATATGTATCCAGGGAGAAAAAACTTTCTTCTGAACAAAGTTCAGAAAGAAGTGTGAAAATTAATGAGAGAGAAAGACTGGTGTTGTCCCACAAAGCAGAAATGATGCACCCAGAAGAGATACCAATGAATAAAGAGTATAGATCTCATAGAGAATCTGAGGATGAAGTATCTAAGTAAGCAACATTTTGGGATCGAAATGAAGATTACACGTGCGGAGAAGCATTGAAGAAAATACAAAGTCATTTTACCATTGTACAGATGCAGCACGGCAAGTAGAAAAACTAATGGTGAAGCAGGCTACATATTGAATAGACTGCAGGCGATGCACCAATATATATACTATATATATATATATATATTAATGTATAGAATCTGGATATTCCACAACGCACTTTAGCAAAGTTGGACCCTGTGAATGAAAGGGCTGAAAGTGTGGCGTAGTTCACTTTGGGTCGAGCTACACCGAAATCAAAAGATGAGGCCATGCCTTCACTCCCTTTTATTCTTAGGCACAGTTAGCCTCTACAAGGCCAAGTCTTAATTGAAGGACAGACTGCAGGCGTGATGATGGATGTGGGCTAATTGGGTGGGGAGGCATGACCAGGCCAACCCTCCCAGCACCTGGGGTACCAGATTACATGCTGCTAGTGAGTGGAATATTCCAGAAGGGTACAAACGTGCCAACCAATTGTAGAGGGCCACATAGTATAGAGCCCTATAGTTTGAGAAGCCAATATGATGTTGTATATATTTCATGACATGGAAGATGACTTCAAATTGGGATGGGCTTAATTGTCCAGCTGACCGTAGAGACCCAATCACAATCCCGCCTATATAGAAGACAGACTTAGATCTTTCTTTTGGGTCTATCATATCCCCCAGTAGGTTTTTTTTTACTTTGCCACGTAGGATGATGTCAGTAATGACACTTTTAATATAAAAGACTGTGTTTATGTGATTTGCGTTGAGAGAAATCGAACGAGGGTCCATTGATGATAATTGTGACTCCCTGTTTTAGATAATTGTTAATAAAACAGTCTTGAGTTGCCAACTTCCTGAGTCGATCTGATTATTAATGTATGAGTAATATCTTCATCCCCATCCATTTCAGATACTGCTACCTCGTCTTAAAGGACCCCCAGGTCCAGGGGTTCACCCCTTTTCTGAATTTGTGCCTTTTTTTTTGCACAACGATTTACTTCTTACTAGCTAGCTTTGGGCGCTATAAATCCCATACATTCATACGCACGTAGGAACACGTAGGAACACATCAGGACAAGTGAAATTAGAAGCCCCGTGTTTTACTTCCCCTTTGCTCATTTTGCCACTCTTTGAGTCTCGTTTCCTTCATCGGTCAAATTAAGAGCACTCGAATGTAGTGTTGCCAATTTCAAGTGTCAGACGAAAAAGTGGGAAATTACAACACTCACATATACAACACAAAAAGAAATTGATCACATACATGCGGAAAAACTATACACACACAAACTCATATTCTTCTATACAAACATAAACAGACAAACACATTTACACAAACACACGCATGAGCAATCTGCATAAGTACACACGCACCAGGGCAGGACAGGCCACCAACATAAATGTAGGACTACAATTTGACAGTGGCTGCCAGGTCTACACTTCAGTGGTGGAAAAGGGGTTGAAGGGATTCCAGACTGCGACACTAAGAACGGTCAGCACTAATGAGATTTTGCGCCGATTGTTATTCCAGGTGTAGGCAAGAAACCATTTCCCAAACAGTCTCTCAAGCACAATTGTTTAGTGCATGTGGCTGTCAACTGTAAAGGTCATGGTGCGGGCCCAACAAACTATGATCACCTTTATTCGGTTTATAACGGACACGTTGATTGGTTGGGAAACGATCGTGCCAGACTCCATATTAACTCTAAATTGGAGATCCAGCCATCAGTGGTGCCTGTCCTCCCACTGCAGTCACAGCGGTTCCATGTGTTAATATCCCCACAAAAATACCACAATACAAAAATATCTGCACATTGTCACCAGACCATCTCCCCAAAACTGGGACAGGGTTTTTAAATGAAGACATCTTCCGAGATGTCTGGTCACATCACGCAATGGTTGTCCACACACTCAACATCATTTTAGGAGACCACGAGAGGATCCATTTTGTAGACCAACTCATCTGTCCTTACCTTTACTCTATGCCCCAGTCAGGAACCCTAGGCGGCCAACAAATAACTCACACTCCATCACTCACACTCGATCACCCTCACCAACGGAGAAGTCCAGAAACAAAAAAAAAAAACTGAGTCGACACCGCCCACCTTCTACTGAATTTTTTAATGAAACCAATAAGTTAATAAGTTAATAAAGTTATTAAAGTGAGGTACTGGAGTGACAATATCAGAGACAATTTGCATCATTGATCAAGTTTGGGGGATTCTAGTTCTTTGTTCTTTTCTTTGCTCGGTTTGGTGGAAGGCATTCCCTGCCTTCCCACGACACAGGTAAGACGTGGCAGACAGACTCTGGACGGAAGACTTGGTTAGTGAATTACCTCCTACGATGCAGACAGTGCAAAATGGGGAATTTAGGGGCCTTCGGGGTAGATCACTGTTGGATGCATAATGCGCGTGGTCCATGCACAGAGCATGCAAATCATTCCCATATGGCAGGCGGTATTGGCTCCCACGAGGCATGCAATAACCTAGGCATGAAATGCCAGCCAAGCGGGGTGGCACTAAGGGACTCTTGTCCTGCTCCCTCTGGCCCTCCCAGACGTCATCATGCCGCACCCCGGACATGTGAGATGAGACAAAGGATTTGTGGGGAATGAACGAGTATTCGCTGCCGCCTCGCTAAAGCATCCTCTACCAGGTGTCAACCAAGGGGTTAACATTGAGCAGGGTTTTATGGGGTGTTCCTTCATCCTGCTGCGCCATCACTTGGTTGATCACCCCCTTCTTTGATTGGGCAGGAAAGATTGTGATGATTACAGCACTAACTCCATCTTCATGACTGGTAACATATCGAAGGGGTGAGGGGGCTTCTAGAATGAGAGCCAAGAGAGTTCCGGGGGCCTCAGCAGGGTGTCAAGGGCTTCCAGATGCCAGTGGTTGTGGTCAGAGGAGGGCCGGGCATTGATGCGTTGGCATCTCTATTGATGCCAGGGTGGTCAAGTGATGCTGACATGCCGGCGGCAGCTCCATGAGCAGTCTGGTCTGGGCCGTGTATAGAAAATGGTGGACCTGGTAGGCATCGGCCGCAGGCTATGGAGAGGAGGGTTGGATGGGAGGGAGACAGAAAGAAGTGCTTCAGGGGACACTTAGTTCAAGCATCCCTGTGACCATTGCTTTCACAGAATCCAAATGCTTTTTTCACACAATCCCTAAGGCCTTGGTGGGGGAGTGCTTCTAAGAAATTCCAAATTATTCTAAGTCTGAGCGTGTCAAAGTGGATTTCTAGAAATCTGAGTGTGGGAAATCTGAGTGTGGGAAATCTGAGTGTGTGATGAGAATAAACTGAAAGACTACACTGGGAAGGTCCAACCACAAGCCCAGTGTCTCTGACCTCCTTCATTTCCCCAGCGGGATCTCTTTCGAAGAGTTGACTATTCCAATGGTCAAATCTATGGGATTCCTAGGGCATGCCCGGGCACGCACTGCTATAATGCCTCCTGGTGCATGCCAGTGGGGCATATTTGGGGCAGAATTCCAGACGAGACCTTGCAAAGCAGAAGCCCATCCCTGTAGCTGCACTCTGTCCCTGGACATGAGCTCTGTCCCCGGAACTCCACTCGGTCCATGGAACTGTACTCTGTCCCTGTAGCTTCACTCTGTCCCTGGAGCTGAGCTCTATCTCCAGAGCTGCACTTTATCCCTGGAGCTGCACTCTGTCCCTGGAGATGAGCTCTGGCCCCAGAGCTGCACTTGATCCCTGGAGCTGCTCCATTCTGTTTCTCTGTTTCTGGTGTTCATTGTTCAAGCTGCAATGTTTCTGCAGAGCTCAGGTTTGTCTTCATAATTATTCATCTAGAAGGTCTTCTCTTGAGCTGCAATCCCTCACTGTGGTTACACCCATCTCCAGAAAGCGAGTCTGTCTCCAGAGCAGCAGCCCCTTCTTGGAACTTCAGCCGGCCCCTAGAATGGCACTTTGTCTCCGGATTTACAGACGGAAATCAATATTTGCAAATGCAGGCTGTTTTCAAAGCAGTCTTTGGAGGTGCAATCTACAGTCGGTCCATCTGAAGGACCATACTTCATCTCAGGATCTGCAGTCTCGCTGCTTCACCAGAGCTCCGCCCACCCCTGGAGCTGCAGTCTGTCCCCGGAGATGAGCTCTGTCCTCAGAGCTGCATTCGGTCCCTGGAGCTGCACTCTGTCCCTGGAGCTGAGATCTGTCCCATGAGCTACACTCGGTCCCTGGAGCTGCACTCTGTCCCAGGTGCTGAGCTCTGTCCCCAGAGCTGCACTCTATGCCTAGAGTTGCACTCTGTCCCTGGAGCTGAAGGACCGCCCTTCATCTCACGATCTGCAGTCTTCCTGCTTCACCAGAGCCCCGCCCAACCCTGGAGCTGCAATCTGTCTTTTTAGCTACAGTTAATTCCGGGCACTGAAGTTTGTTCATAGAGCTGTAGTCTGTCTTCTCTCTTTGGGGTTTAAATCGGCCTTTGGAGCTGCGGCGGCTTTCTAGACTATGTGATGGCCACGGGGGCGCTTTCCCTCATCTGGAGCGACAGTCTGGCCCAGGGGAACCTGTTTTCTGCAATATGGGCTGTCGCCGGAGATGCATTCCGTTACTGCACCTTCAGTCTGTCTCTAGAATTACATGTTTCCTTGGGATTGGAACCTGCTTCTGGGGCTGCAGGCAGTCTAGTGCGATTGTCTGTCTCTGCCTCTGGAGCTGCAGTATGTATCTGGAATTGCAGACCGTGTTTACAGGCTTTATCTGGAGTTAAAGGCTGTCCCTCGTGGGCTGCAGTGCGGCCCTGTCACGGAGCTGCAGGCTCTTTCTGGAGCTGCCGCCTGACACACGAGTTACGGCCCCTTTCAGCAGCTTCAGCCTGTCTCTAGAAAAGCCCATGAGGGGAATTAAGTGAGAGGGGTGCCTAGTCCCACAGAGAACAGGAACACACTCTACACAGCTTCTCTCCTCGAGCTCAGCGCCTTTCTCCGAGTTCCATCTTGAGGTCAGAGATTGTGAGTGACCCAACAGATAAGTAATGGCGCTTAGCAAGATGTTACTTCCTGTCAATTTGTCTTCATTCGTCATGTCTTGCCTGTCCAGGTGATTACAATGCCCTGATCATTTATTTTCATCTCCCTTGCCTGTAACCCGTTTCCAGTGTTTAAGTCAGGGTGGGACCGTCTCATTTCTGTAGCTGCCACCAGATGCGACTGGTTTCGGTTAGTTGCCACTTTCTGCCATTTTGATTTCGGTGGCTGCCTTTTCCTGTCAGTCGGGTTTCTGTGTCTATGGGCCTCATCACGACTTGGGCGGTAACGGTAACGCTATTAGCGCGGGCGGTATTAGCCCTACCGCCGAACTCCCCGGCGCTAATAGCGCCGGATCACGAGTTCGGCGGTAATGTCAATCCCCATTCCCCATTGAGCCCATTCGGGAATGCCCCATTCCCCATTGGGCTCAATGGGGAAATTTCGCGCTAATACCACCGGCGGATTTCCCGCCGGCGGTAATAGCGCGAATTTTTGGCGGGTTTCCCCCCAGCTCAGAGCTGGGGAGAAATCCGCCGAAGTCCTGCTTTGGCGGACCCTTAAATCCAGCGGTAATAGCGCTACCGCCGGATTTAAGGGTTACCGCCGAAGTCGTGATGAGGCCCTATGTCTTCCATTATGACCAGAGGGGGTTATGCCATTCCTAAATTCACTGATTATGTCACTACCTGGGAGTCTACTGTCACTTGTAGTCAAACAGATTCCAGTGAAGTCTCTTCCTGCAATTCTGATATCAGGAGCTGTCACTTCCTGTCAATTTCTTTTGAAGAATTATTGACTCCTTTGCCTCCGATGTCAGCAATCATGCCTCTTCCAGCCAATCTGATTTTCACTTCATTGCTCAGTGGTGATGTCACTTCCTGCTAATCTGAGAGCCATTTTGGTAAATTCCAATCTATGCCGTGTCATTTACGGGTCAATGGAAGACAGAGTTTTCTGTGACACATGGCACTTGGTCTGTGGAAACTTCTAGATTGTGGAGTGAGTGGGTGCATCCCTGGGTACACGTAGTTTCACTGCCACAGGCAAGGCTACCTGAGAAGCTGATTGGATTACAAAACATTCTGGAGCTCGCCCCAGGTCTGAGTACTAGAAGGATCGCGCAGTATCAGAAGCAGAAATGGCCATCAGGAAATGGGACATTTGTTGCATGCCGGATACCCCTGGAAAGCCATAAAGACGATGACAGGGTCAATCACAGGTGTGGAGAGTGCAGTCAATTATTTGGATGATTTAAAAGGATTAATTTGGATTGGTCTCCAAAAAGAAAAACAATTCTTATTCATTCATTCCCGAGGGAAAAACCAAAAACAGCCAATGATAGGGATTTCAGGAAAGTGGAGACCTCATTAATAGGCCGACTTGCGGAAGAAGGAACCTGAGTAGTTCACAGGGCAAGACTCTCATTTTGGGACCTTGTGGGGACAGACACATAAAATGAGCTGTACATTGTGGACTGCTCCTTAAATAGAACCCTACAGGGTAGCAGGAGAAGCTGTGTTAAGAAGTTACTCTCTTTCCTCTGATCACGAGCCGTGCTCTGGGGTTTTGGAAATTTATACAGAAAGGAAAATTTGATCTTTGCAAGACAAGAATATTAAATCTTACTCAATTTAATTCTCACACCCACCATGGCTCCAGTGATTGTTTCTAAGTGTGAACCTTTCGGAGGAGCAGTTGCTTTCAATTGTATTGTCCACACTTCCCTCTGTAAGCCTTCTTCCCTCACCTCTTCCTCCCCCACTCTCCTAACCTTCCACCCTCCTGTCCACAGACCACCTTGAGGTTTGAAACATGGATGATGTATGTACACACAGACAGAGACAGGAGGCTACCTGCTTGTTATGGCGCGCCTCACACCTACAAAAAACACATTCATGTATGTTGAAATGCCCCTTGGTTTTGCTTTGGGGGTAAAACTTGCATAGCTAAGGATCTCAGCTCTAGTTCCCCTGCGCCCCCAACTCACACTGGGTACAGAGCTTATGGCTGCGACTGAGTGCATAGTGCAGAGGACGGTACATGTACTTTGGGGGGAAGAGAGGTCACTGACATTCCTCCCTCTGCGGTACATTCTGTTTCACCCATCTCCCCCCAATAACCGTCAATGTTTGTGCTATAACATTCCCACCACAGGCTTCCAGATATGCCAATTGCTGGTTGCAGACCAGCACGTGCACCTGCCCGCAGGACATAGAAAAAGCAAGCAGACAGAGAGAGACATTCCACAATTCTCTCACACCTATCCCCTGTTTCGTGCAAAAAAAGAGGCCTTCTCGTGCACAAAAGCCACGGAGATGAACTTGCATCGGCAGAGTTTCTGACACTCTAGAACAAAAGAGTTTACTTGTCTATTTTTTTAGGCACTTTCAAAAGGGCTGTCGACAGAGTGGATTGGGCCGTGTGCAGAGTTTCTCTTAATTCACGTCCTGTATTTTCAAGTACTGGCTTTGAATGCTCTGCCATGCCAGTCCCACAGAGAGCAAAATGTGTGCACTCTGCACATTGTGCAGATATCTTTGTTCACGTGGCTACCACACATATGTTCTATTTGCCTTCCTTTAACGTAGCCAAGTCTTAGTTTGCATGCCACCCAATTCTTCTGCATGCGATTGGAGGCTTTGGAAACAATTCCTATGGATTTTCTTGGCATCTGCTTAGATGTCCCCTCTGCCCCCGGTAATTGATGGAAGACCGTTTCTTACACAGAAGCCCTGAAACCTCAAGGAATTTTTATGGGCAAGTTCCTTTACCCAAGGCCACCAATGTTCCAGTGCACAAACTAGAGTTTGTGTAGGTTCCTCTTAACGTTTTGTGGGCATCCAAGGATATTGCTGTCTTCTGAACAATTGCACATTCCACCCATTGTTTCTGCCAGGCTGATGTGCGGAGTCCTTCCACACCGGAGATGGGGGTCAGAGGTTGGCGAGGGTGCAGGACTGCTACCAGCTAGCAGATTTGAGTCATTTCAAGTGTCTCTCATTCATCTCTGCCCTGAGCTGGACACCTCAGTCCATGTTCGCACTAGTAGAACGGGAGAAGTTCAAGGTCTGAGCTGACATTGAGATGTCTGCATGGTCTACAGGGCTGTGGTAGTCCGATGTAAGGTCTTGGTCGATCAGTGGTATCTGCAGGGTTGCCAGGGTGAAGGAGCTGACGGATCCCTTCCTCAAGACCTGGGAGTAGAAGCCGAGTAAAATGTCCAACTTCTGTTCTATGGACTGGACCTGCAGGGAGAACAATGGGAAACCTTTGACTAAAATGTGCAGGCCTCTATATCCTTCACTTGCTTAGAGAATATGTCCACATCTGCGATAATAATCATATAATGTCTACCATGCATAAGCAGCAGTGAGACTCCCTATACAAATCCCACCTTGTTAGCCCCCCACCCACCATTAAACATTCTGAGGTATACAATAACATTAAAATTGATCATGCAGACATCAGCTTCTTTTGATGTTGGAACCTACTGAATTCCTTACTAAGACCAAATCATAAACACCTCTTTATGAGACATCTCTCTTATTCAGAGCAGCCTTTAAAGAAACAAGGACAAATGTGCTGGTCCTAAGAAGGTTCAGGTGAAGGATTAGACGTAAGCAAGCTCAAACTCCTTGCTGCATGTATCTTTGAGTCTTGGACATCATCTAAGCAGGCTGAATGCATTTAGGCATTCAATTTGTTTGGAAAGCCCGGAGAAGTAGGTGCATGGTGACATTATTGGTGTTAGGTAATACAAACATGCACAAAGACATTCTAAGGGAACAGAAAGAGGCAGGGCTGTTAGGCGACTACTTCCTTGCCATGGAAGATGATAGATGCTACTCTGAGTCCGTATGCATTCAGTTTACATTGTGCAGTGCGGCTACTAATAATATCAGTGTTTCCACTATACTTTCGTGTTACAATGGCAGCTAACAGGCAGTCAAAAGTAAGCGCTGTCTGGCCCAGAGGACGCTTATAACCAAGGAATAGAGTTGAGTCTTACGACAAGGGTTGGCTGATGGACGACATAACCTGGATAGAGGAGGCAGGATGGGGAGGTTAAACTAGGGTCTTGGTTAGGGTGATGTAGGGCATAACCTAGACAGAAGAGGCGACTCTTTGGACAAGTATAGCGTGATGAAAGAGATAACCTGGATAGGGGGAGGCAGGTAGAAGAGGCGACTCTACGGACCTGGGTAGAGTGGAGGAGATCATCTGGATGGGTGTCTTGGGTAGGGTGATGTAGGATATAAATAAATTGTGTTTTTGGGATTGGTTCGGTGTACAACTTCTTCTGTTGGCGACCCTATTTTTAATCCATTGGGACGTGTCACATCGGTGTGGAGATCGGTGGAGGAACCAATACCCCTGCCTCCTTGGTTACTGGAGTAAAAGGAGGTTCACCACACATTGACTGCCCAACACAAGATCCAATTTTGATTTCAAATTGTTTATATTTGTAAGTGGATCAAAAAACCAATTTGTATAAGTGATGTGCCCTCTGTTTGTTAACACGTGTTTCGGCCACTCAAGAGCCTTTTTCAAAACAAAACGATTCGGGCAAATATATCATGTCCATGTTCCAGTGTGCATTCAAATGAGTCCTGGGATAATCCCTTCCTATTCAGAGCAAATCAGTCCTCGCATCGGCAGTGCAGTATAATAGTGGCCAAACATGTGTTAACAAACTTCTTCTTATGTAGGATATAAATTGGACTTCAAGAGGTGACTCTTGGACAAGGATATCTTGATGAAAGAGATAATCTGGCTAGGGGGAGGCAGGTAGAAGAGGCGACTCTATGGACCTGGGTAGGGTGGAGGAGATAAACCGTATAGGTGTCTTGGGTAGGGGTGTTGTAGGATATAACCTGGCCTTCAAGAGGTGACTCTTTGGACAAGGATAGCTTGATGAAAGAGATAACTAGCACAGGCTAGGCAGGTAGAAGAGGCGACTCTATGGACCTGGCTAGGGTGATGGAGGCGATAATCCAGTTGGGTGAGTCAAGAAGGTCAAGGGAACCTGGGGATTTGGGTAGGATGATGAAGGATATATCCTGGGTGGAAGCAGGTAGAAAGGGTGAATGGCCATGGGTCTGTCGATGGTATATATAATATGGACGGGGCTCGAAGTAGAACAGGTTGCTCAATGCTGAGTAGGCTCAGGCAGAGGATGCAGGTGGAAGAGGGGACACTAGAGACACGGAAATGCCAAAGGACGAGGGTGTAAACTAGACAGGAGTAGTGAGGTGGAAGAGGCGCCTCTGTACTGGAGTAGGAATGAGGAAAAAGGGACCCATTGGACACAAAACCTGGGAGTAGGATAAGAGTAGCAAGGTTGATGAGGTGATAACTAGAGACAGGGGGAAGAAGGGGGAGGGTTTGACCATAAAGTGTCAGGAGCCAGGATGGGAGATTTGTCCTTTTATGACCATGAGCCAGCATGCACGGGAGGAAATAAGAGTGCAAAGGTGGAGGGCAGAAGTAGGTGGTGAGTAGAGGGGTGGCGTGAGGGAAGGCAGAGTCTGAGAGTATGAGAGCAGATGGGGGCGTGCGTATATTCACAGCATCAATGCAGAAGAAAGCAAACTTTGCGGGACTGGAAAAATAATCACCAACATTTGTCCAAACATCATCATTACACCGCAGTGACACAAGTCTCTCACCAGTATTTAAAAACTGACAGATATTTACTACAGAGCCCAAGCCCCAGAGTGACAGACTTTATGCTAAGACTGAGAACTAATCAACTGCCCCTGCTTGCACTCCAAGGGACTGGGTGGGGCCTTCTGTTGGAAAAGAGATACTCCCACTAAGTTTACTTCCCTGCCACCCAGAATCAGCAACACATGTGCTAACTGAATGGAGATCGCTGGGCCCTGCATATATGAGCATACTGGGAAATAATGTTAATAATGATGACACTATTAATGGCGAGACCTGCTGGAGGCACTTAATATTGCTCTGTATTCTGTATGGCACCAGATGAAAGAAAGACTAGATAGCTTGAGTAATAATGAGAGTAATAGTATAGAACTGGGGGACCAAAGCATGTGTAAGTGGAAGAGTAGGGAGACCTGCCGATATCCTTGTATTACATGTTTAAGTGTGGGTAAATAAGCTTTAATACGTTCTGATGTGGTTGTAGTGTTTAGATATAGTTTTTAAGGAAGTGAATGTGATGACGACGACGATGAAAAATGTAGATCCTATTTTCTTTGTTTTAGGAGAAATGTTTTTATGAAATGGGTGACAAAGATTTTTTAATTCAATTGCCGAGTAATTTCATGGATAAATCACGCACCAGGTTTTCGATAGTGTCGATTATATATATGTTGAATGAATTATGATTATTAATTGTTAAAAGATGTCTTTTTGTTAAAGTTCTTTTAGAACTGAAAACAAATACAAATAAATAAAGTTTATTGAGAAGCAGAGCATAATGTCGGTGCGCATCGGTGGAGAAAACCTAGAGTCAGAGGGATATTAGTGTTGAATGCCCGCAAATGGGCTGTGGCCAAGAGAAGGAATGCAGAGGAGTGTTGGTGTCTTGCCAGCCGGTAAGGGTTTGATTGTTCCTCTCATGACCCAATACTCACTTGCTTCTCCACCTTCACTACTCGTCCCATCATGCTGAGCTCATCGGCTGGATCCATCTCCACAGAGGGGGCCTTTTCACCCTTCTCGCGCGACTTCTTATCAATCGCTATTGGTCCCCTTCCAATGATCTGGTCCACACTGCAATAGAAGATGAGAGAAGGCTTACTATGATGGGGTGTGTGTTTTACAATACTTCATAATAAGAGTGGATGGTGCTTGAATGCTTTGTCTCAGGAGGATAGCTCAGGGGCAACGCGCTCGCCTTGGAAGCAACACGACGCGGAGCAACACAGTTTGATCGCCGGGTCCGCACTTAGAAACCTCTGGGTATTAAGTGCGTTATAAATAACCTATCACAATGATACTGATGGTATTATTGTCAGAAAGCTTAAAGGCTGTGCCAGTCCAAGTAGGAATGAAAAGGCCTAGAACAATCTTACTACTCCGACAATGCATGCAGTGCCCTCTGGTGTTGTAATGAGAGCCCTGCAGTTGGCACCAGAGCTCGAAGTAGTGTTGATTGTTCCTACCCAAGGAGAGCAGGTTGGCAGGCCGGACCATTCCCTCTTTGATGGACCCAGTTCTAGGGGCACATTCTAAGAGTGCCCCCTGAATAGCCCCCTGCTCCCACACCCCGAGGCTGCTCACTCACCGGCACTGCAAGCTTTTGATGCGCCCCAGCATATCCAGGTGTCCAGCGGAGTACTGTTCAATTACGTCCTTTACGTCGTACGGCCGCAAGGTCTCCTTAAACTTCCTCTTTGCCACCAAGAACTTCAGGATCCTGCCAACAGACAAGACGTCTTGACAAAAGGCGGTGGAATCATGGAAAGGGCATGGAATGGAGGGCAGAACATGATAATTTGTCAGCAAATGTAGGGCCTTTGGGCTGCTACTGCTAAAGACCAGGCTGGATGTTAGTGAAGCAACTACCACTGTTGGGGCACATGCATGGCACCCTTGCTCTACAGGACTAATGTGCATGTGTACCCGGGGCATCAGTTCTGAAGGTGCTGTTCTAAATGTGCAGTTGGGATATTGTGCTACAGCTGCTACTGTACATGTGTATGCAGTCCATCTCTGTTGCACCGGCTACTGCACAGACCAGTTACTAAAGCTGCACCGGCTACTGCACATGCCAGTCACTGAAGTTTCACCCGCTACTGCACAGGCCAGTCTCTGAAGCTTCACCCGCTACTGCACAGGCCAGTCACTGAAGCTGAACCTTTTACTCCACATGACCGAGCTTGGATCTCCCTTCACTGTAAACAATGTAAACACTTGGTGTCACCCCTACAAAGAGTAGTCGTGGTATTAGACTGCATGCAAAGTAGTCTCAGAAAGTGTTCTTCGGCCATTTTTGGTGGTCTCATGAAGCTTCATTCTTGAAAAAAGAGGGACAGTGGCAGGTTTAGTGTGGTAGATGGAGAAGCAGGTGAGACCTCTGCTGTGGATGACTATAGGCTGGAGTTATTCTAGTTCTCTGTGTCAGTAGAATTTACAAGGTCTGTGATTGTGTTTTTTGATTGTATGTGTTATCAGAAGGCGAGAACCCAAGATTAATCAGTAGCCACAAGTGGGACAATGGGAGAAACTCTTATCAGGTAGGGTCTTGGAAGTGCATGATACCTCTGTTCCAAAAACACACAATTATGATAAACGAACAACCTGGTGGCAGGATAATCTAGAAATATAAGACAAACCTATTTTGTTGTGGGAGTTAGTAGTGTACTGTGAGGGTGCAGATGGAAGAGATTGACACAGTGGTGGCATGTTTCTTGCTATAAACATTTAATTAAAGTTAAATAATGTTTGGGAAAATGCCTTCTGGTTCCTAATAATAGGAAGGGGTTCCCTGTCTTTAAATAATAGTCTAAGAAGTCTGTCAGAATGTGAAACAAATCAAGTCCACCATTATGTCAAAAAACAATTTTAAAGCCTAACAGTAAAAACTCAATCTAAGTTGCAATGGAATCTCCTTCTTCAGATCAATGGCCAGTTCTTCTCCAGTCCATAAAGTAAAGTTCCAAAAAGAGTGCAACACAACAACTTCCAAAAAGATGGACAATCTTGTCCCCCGAGGCTGTCGAATTATCACACTGCAAAGAGAGGGCTTCCTTTCTCTTGGCTTTCCGCTATGTGCACAAAGAACACCCAAAGATTTGCTTCCCTTTCCCTTGGTTGCCCCATTTTTCCAATGAATATTTACGTTCTCTAAAGTCTTTCTCTGCTACTCAAATGTCAAGGACTATGTGTACCTTCCCCTTGTTTTGTTCAGTCTCTCCCCAGCAATATTCCCTCTACTTATATTTTTAAAAATGGGGAATTTTTCGGCTGTCGTGCGCAAATTGTTTTCGATGTGCGCAACTGACCAACGAGATAAGTCACTTTGTGAGCATGTGGAGTTAGTGAGCGATCATCCCTGGAGAATGTGGAAGGGAATTTCCCTCCCCAACATATCATTGTAAAAACTAAAAAGTGCATTGCACAGCACTTTCTGCAAAGATATAGGTTAAAAAAGCAAATTGTATCTGATTATCAAGGGCTCATCAACCAGTCCAAGACTCCAAGATCTGCCACCGTACCTAGCCAAATTATTGATGTGCAGAGAAAAATAAAATGTGTATGTTCCAAAAAAGCAGTGTATGCTCAGTATAAAAAAAGGTTTTAGTTGTGCCTATTCATGTGTTGGCACTGCACAGAGTCAATGCAGAAAGTGTTTTATGCCATTGGAAAAAAATACTCATGTGTATGACAAAAACAAAATCACTTGTCATAACTGATGTGGCTGGCAAATAATTCAGAAAGGATACATGTTCAGACAGAATAATGGCAACTAAAACGTATATGACAGAAAACATGGCAATAAGAGTTCATGTGCCGAGGGTCAGGACGACATGCCTCTCTTCATGTGTGTAATGATGCTGATTGCATCAGCATAACTGCACCACGGTATGATAATCAGAATTCCTGTGCCTCTGCTTCCTCTGCCACATTGCATTGTCCTGTGAACAGAGCTGAGACAACATTTCTATAGAGCGGCCTTACAGCTAAGAGGCATACATACCACCTATTTCACTCCCTAGGAAAAGGAAAATGTGCCTAACAAAAACTGACGACAACGAACATACAGGATCCTGCCATCTGTGTGTACCCACAATGGTGCTGATGTTTTTGAATCAGTGACCAGCAGAGCTGTGGCATAGAAAGGAAATCTAATAAAATTACTGCCTGATTTCAAGAGGGGTTTTAAGGAGAAACAACATCTTTTAAATAAGAATAACGTATCTTTATTGGCAAAGCTAATTACTTTATTACTTCCTGAAAAATCATTTGAATCCAGGTAGGCAGGAACATATTTTCAGAACCATGCTTGTAGCCCTGACATAGGAAGTGAAATGACAGGGCACATAATACAGCTTTTGGTTTTTCCCCCTGTTACTTACCACAGTCTAAACAAAATTAAACAAGAACCTTACTGAGATTTCCTATGGAGCCTTGTTGTAGTAAATCACATATATTTGCCTTTTAAGTTATGTAAGGATGCAGGAGAAGGGCTCTGACACAAAGGTGGCAGGTTTGGGGCTAAAGACTTTTATTGAATAATAAATGCAAGAGAAACCCCATCTTTCCCTATGCCCAAAAGGGGTTTCCCTGCCCCAACTAAATATCTAATGTGACTGACAGGATGTCTGTTACAGTAAAAGTCCTGTGTCAAGAAAACCCTACTTCTGTCCATTACACTATACACTAAAGAATAAAGCAGTACTGTTCTGGTCCCAGGAGAATGCCTCTCTTCTCCTGGATTATGGTCAAAGTTCCACCCGGAGGGTTGGGTTGGGGGGTTTCTCCTTCTCCCGGTCACAAAGATCCAAATAATACTTTCTCGGTGGGCCAGGAGAATGCCTCCCTTCTCCCTTCTCCTGGCATTTGGTCTCAATCTCAAATTGGCCCCGGGGAATGAGTCCCTTCCCCAGTCCTGTTGGACCTTCGTCCTGGTCCACTTTACCAAGAGAATGACTCCTTTCTCCTGGCAATCATAAAACAGTCTTTTACATTAAGGGGGAATAGCTCCATTATCCAGCTCTTCTCTTCACTAGGTTTTGCACCTATAACACCCACCTCTCTGCAACCCTGGCTTCTCTTCATCCTAGATTGGGCCCAACTTGGTTCACTTCCCTGACAAGTACTGCCACGAGGAATGTGACTCATATTACTATCTAAGTTTGCTTCCCAGAGACAGATTTATTTTCTTCTTTGGTTTAGCCCACTTGGTTTACTTCCCTGCCAAGTACTGTCATGAGGAAGATAACTCATATCACTCTCTGGGTTTGGGTCCCGTCCCTTGTTTCTCCCCCCTTCTCTTTATGTCACATTGGCTGATTCACTTTCCAAGTACTGACACGAGGTGGATAGTCCTGCTCGTTATATCCGTACAGGGTTTTTCCATCCTGTACCTTCCAGCCCTTGACAGTCCTTCCGCCTCTCCTGTTACTGTGCCTGTTCCTGGAATGTGCAACCAGTTCTTCCTGGGGTCTCTCTCCTACTCTATGTGCTGTGTGAGCATCTCTGTCTTTCTGTGCCTTCACCTTGTGGATCTCCCTTGGGCCAATGGTATGAACAATGCCTCTTGCATTTGCATCACTGTCTGCCAGCCTCCCGTTACTCTCTGGACGCTGTTGGGCAAAAGAATCCTGTTGTCCTCTTGACTCCGGGATCAGACCCCCCTCGTCTCCGTCCTGGCCTTCTCTGCATCTACTTCGTACTTCCCAGCCTTCACAGTCTCTCATCCTGGTGGGCTGTGTATTCCTGATAGGCAGTCCTTCTTTTATGCTTGGGGTGTAAGAGGAACCATACCTCCACGGAAATGTATACCACTGTAGTTCCTTATTTGTATTGCTCTTCATTGTTCCTGTTTCCCAACTCGTCCCAGTACTTGGATTACCTATGTTCATGACGTTCTTCTTCATCTCAGTACTTCCCAGAACCTTGAGGTAGTCTGCCTTATACCAGTATATAGGTCTACTGTCTACAAAGAGTTTAGTGGAAGAAGGGGAGGCTAGATCATGTGGGGGTCCTATGTTCTCATAAGGACTATACCCTAGATGGTTGTCCATCTCCCTGGTGGGGCATCAGACCACCACAGGGTAGCGGCTTCACCTTCCTGGCCTTATGAAGAAGGGTTCCCCCCTGGGAGAAGTAATGACATCCAATGACTCTTCACAGTTAATAGCTGCAATGCTCATAGGTACCACAGATTGAGTGCCTTTTTCTGTAACTGGGAACCCATCTTCTTCAATTCCCTGTTATCAGTTCAACAAGATGTATGGGGATTCCAGAGGCAATAGAGACAGAATACATGATTATATAGGAAATCCCTCAGCAGCTAAGCATAGAAAGAAACCAAAGGTGCAGTTTCCTAGACTGTTACTATAGTTTCCTATCTCTAGCAAACAAACACATTTTCTTCACTGTAGTGTACTTCTGAAATGTCTGACTTGATTTTTGAAAGTTGCTGATTTCTTTTCTACACCCCAGTGCCCTTCCACAGTATCCTTCCCTGGTTCCTGTGCTAACCTCCAATACTAGTTGACAGGGCTCTATAAAAAGGGAGGGATTGTAGCAGGAAATCCCCCATTGGGATATTTGCACACACAACATACTTTGCAAACAAAACATCACCATGATATTATGGGCTGTTTAAGAACATGTCTTGAATATGCATGGACACAATTATTATGCAGTGCATAGAGGATTTATTGCATCATTCCTCATCCTAACATTGTTGGGTAGGAATAGGATTATACAAGTGCTCAGAGAAACCGTTCTGGTATATCAGAATGACCATATCATTTGTTAAGGTCTATGCCCACAGGAACTCTACAAACATGGAAAGGATGCAGATTGAGTAAAAAGCATTCTTGCGGTTTGAATATTTGCTGCTCTAATACTATGCACAAATAACACCAGGCATAGTCCATACCCATCGTCCCTTGCAAATCAAGTAAATTATATTGCAATGTAGCTCTCCACTTATAGGCTAATGTAAGCAATGCTAAAGTAGGAGATGCCGAGCATGACATTTGCCAACTCAAAATCTTTAGAGGGTAAATTAATATTTATAATGCGTTAACTTGCAAGGGACTGATTCAAAATGCGTGTGCGACAAATGTACAAAGATTAGGAAGCATCTGATGAGATTACCCATCCATTTAGCTTACTTACTTAAGTCTGTAGCCAATATTTCAGCTGACAATTGGGTTACATAGTGGGGGTGAAGCTTTTGCTGAGGCACAACGAGTCACAGAAATTCTTAGGATTGGACGGTATTCATATTACAAACATAAAACCAGTGGATGTAGGTACAGGGCTGGTAACCAATCAGAGAGCCAAGGCAGGCAGAGTCAGGGCTGTCTGGTAATATCTAGATGTGGCCTGGGGTGGAAGTTAGTCATAAAGTGTATGTGGGGTACAGTCAAGTACAAGAGTCACGGTTGGGCGGGAGGTTATTTGATTAATGTATGCAGGTATACCCTAGGCAAAGTAGTATAATGTAAATAGGCTTCAACAGAATATAAGGACTAGTTAGAATATAGAATAATTTAGCTTCATTAAGAGAGAAAGCAAAGGTCGGGTAACTGCTGTGGTGTGTGCCTTATTCATTCTTGGTATTAATTCTTCCGAAGGTTGGACTTATCTGTGTGTGCTGCTAAACTCTTCTGAGTGGCACCCAGAAGGCAGCTGAGCAATTGCACATGCGCACAATTTAGAGGGAGCATTGTCCCCAATGAAACTGGCATTATCTTCTCCCAGGTATGGTGACTAGGAACATGATTCTCAGCACTATTCTCAAGGGTAATGGTTTTTCTTCCCCTTTCTTTCGTCTTTTTCTCACAGCCAATCCAGTGCACTATCCTACCAGATTCTGGGATTGTGCAGATGAATCCTGTTTTCAGTCTTCATGTATTTGTGCCAGTACTCCACTCACCCTTTTCATGATGCTTCACTTGTGGGTTTTGTTTTCTGTAGGCTTTCTAAGGTCAGAGCCAACCTGGTTCATTAGACTGTCTGGTACTGTGACTATCAAGATTGGCTTGGATGCAATCCTCATATGGGTACGAATCTCAGACTCGCTTCCTCTGTATTTTTGGTTAAGCAAGACTCTTCCTCCTTCTGTCAGGGTCCTAGGCCCTGTATTCAGTATCCTTCCCTTCTTTCTAATTTCTACTACTGCTTCTTAGGGCCCACGCATCCACCGACAACCACCATACCTTGAATCTTGGTCCGCGATGGCTGTGGGACTTCGTCAATGCCAGCGGTCTGCTGGGGGCTCGATCTGCCTTTGCCATTGCCTGGCTTTCCGCTGTGGTTCAGTGAAGGCATGTTCTGCTCTGGGGACGTGGCTTTGCTTCATCACGTCTCCCAGCACCTGGGCACACCAGGAGCTTTGGCTTCATGGCTTGGAGAGTGGTCCCTCCACTGAGGGTCAGCTCCTCTCTGTCTAGCTCCCTTCTCAGTGTCCCGGCCAGCCTGGGTCCCGAACTTCATGGCACCTCACTTGCGATGTCAGTTCCTCCAGGGTGGACTTGACTCTGTGTCATGTCCCTCTTCTGTTTTTATACAAAGTGATATTTTCAATGGTCCATAACGACTAGACCGCCCTGTTGGGACTTGCGCGGGCGTCACTGTTGCTCCGTGCTTCTTTTTTATCACAAATGAGTTGTCGTAAGAGTCATATGGGTAGTCCCTACTCTTCCTTGTCCTAGTACTGAGCAAAGAGGTGTAAAGGTCTACTTTACACAAGTATATGGATTTGTATGGAACTACAGGACTATGGGGAGGGCAGGAAGTTGATGAAGGTGGGATAGGGTCATGACTATACTATGTATCTCCTGAGCTGTCATCCCTCATCGCACCAGGGTTATCCCTCCCCATATGATCCTCCCACTGTGCACGACCCCGAGGGAGATTATTGGACTGTGGCTGCACCGCCCTGGCCACATGAGAAGGGCTCTCCCCCATGGGAGAAGGGATGACATCCTCAGATTTGTCACTGCACCAAATTATTTGTAACAAGGTCTCACCTGTGTCCAC
The DNA here is from genome assembly GCA_002915635.3 of Ambystoma mexicanum. Classification (NCBI taxonomy): domain Eukaryota; kingdom Metazoa; phylum Chordata; class Amphibia; order Caudata; family Ambystomatidae; genus Ambystoma; species Ambystoma mexicanum. The sequence goes on along the minus strand of CM030325.1, from coordinate 1,031,167,628 downwards.
TCAGACAACTATCTGAATTTCAGGCACATGCCTGTATTGCATTCCTGTGAATGGAACAAAAGGCAGGATGCATGAGTCTGTTGACTCATTGAGAGGAAGGATAACACCTCCTTTGCCAGGCCTAGGATCTCCCTGTTGGAGACGTACTGTAAGACTGGCTTCAAAGTGCCAAACCCATAACAAATGCCTATGCCACAACACGGGTCGGCACACCTAAGACACTTTGAACGTAGAGGCTGAGAAAGGGGGGGAGTTAGTACAGCTAGGGAGCACTAATGGGTTTGTGGAAGGGTTCTTCCATCTTACTTTTCAGTGGGATTTTCTCTCCTTCCAGTCCCTCTCACTTCCTTTGGAACACGCACTCTTGGTTTGAAATCATAACAACTGTCACTTGTCAAAATCACAGTGTTTGGACCCGTTAAATCAGGCTTCCTTTTTTAAAATACCCTGTGACCATGCCCCTATAAAATAGAGGGTCTCCCACTCCTTCTTTAACTCACTTTTGGAACTTCAATAATATCAGAAAGGACCTCTTTTGTGAGAGTGACCTTTCCAGAGCCCTCCGCCTTCAAGTTGAAGATGAGGTGCTTCAAGGCAGAGGGAAGCTCTGCTCCCTACACACTCCCAGGGCACATTGGGAGTGACCTTTTTCTGAGGACCAAGGCCTACCACTCTGCTTGTAAACCTTCCTAGGCTGGGAGAGTAGGGACTAAAATGACTTGCCTTGTCTTGGAGCTCCTTGTAGTGGGTCTCGCAGCATATTTAGAGCCAGAAAAACCAGTATCCCTGTTTTCGTAATTCAAACTGATTTGAGCCATCTTCGAACAAATGGGACCCACCAGTACTGCCTTTGACACTCACTCAAACTTAGAATCGCTGCTATTGCACCTTCAAATTGGCTCACCAGCACATTCCACCACCAAGCAGACTATGTCACCAGTTTGGCTCAAACAACCAGCTTCCAGCTACTGATGACTTTGCACAACCATTGCTCGAACCTCATATTGAACCATCTGGATCATAGATTCAAGAGGTCAAACCTTGACTCTAAGGCAGTGTGTAACTCTTCAATTACCAATGTCATGAACAGAGATGATCTTCGAACTGACCTTAGTGGGCCAAACCAAACCACACCCCTCAAACGCATCCTTCGAACTGCACTGAGCACCTGCTTCTAACTGACTTGATGCCAGTCTGCCGCTTGGACTAATATGACTCGCTGCACCCAAGCCTGGTTCGGCCTGCATCTACAGCACCTCAAAGCCTGTTTTGACACTGTCAAACTGCGGAACATTGGAATCACGTACGTTTAAGTGAACATGTCCCTCAAAGTACCCAGTCCCTTGGTCCACCTTTTGGTACCCTAGAGAATGGTTGATTCCTTTTCCGCTCAAGACATAAACATTTGGAAACATTGTTGCATTTCTTGTCTGTTTGCCTTCTTGACAAAGTATCCAGAGTGCTCCTACTTTCCTGTTGTGCTTCCTCTGCCTTATTATGCAGGGCTGGGTTTTTATGTTGTTTTTAATAGATAGTTGAATGATTGATTTGCTTAATTAAAGTGTATATATTTTTATTGAAACTTGATTGGACATTCCTTTATGTCGGAATTTTTGTATTTTTGCTGTTTGAGTTGCTGCTTTCTCACTTTCACCCCCATTCTGACAGTATAGCCTTCCCGCGGCCAACGTCACCACAAAAGGCAACGGTGGCGTATCTCTTGGCTCTGGTTGTTTTATCTTTTTGATTGGGGTCACTGTTTTTTTGTAGAAGTATGGGGCCTACGATGTCAGTTTAGCCACTACTCATCCATGTAGAAATCATTTTGTTAGACAGTCTCATTTCCTCTCAAAGGTTGGAATCCAGATTGCTGGTCATAGAGCGGGCCATTTCTTTTCATGGAATGCCAGGAGTTGGGAGAATTCATTTTCTTCTCCTGGCATTTAACCCATTATGGCATGATGGCAATGGTACAGCAGTTAGGCGGGACCGAAGGGTCGTCTGATGATTTCTTGAGAAGAGGTGGGTTTTCTATGTCCTTTGGGAAGGCACTCTTGGGTAAGAAGTTGCTAGTTAGGGAGGTCAGAGTCGGGGTCAAGGAAGCAATATTGATTGTAATGGTTTGTTCCAGTCACAGGAGAACATGCTCAGTTGCACACTTCATTTGAGTGTCTTCATATTGTGAGTAGGGGAGAACGGGTGGACGAAGTTAGGGGCTAGGGGTGGGCTTAAAGATGATAGGGGAGGGGAAGAAGCAGAGAGTTTGGCTTAGAAGGCATTAGTGGATTGGAACAGCCAAAGCTTCTTGGTGAATTAAGTGGTCTATCTGCAAAGGAGTGGGAGACTATGGGTGTGGGGGTGGAGCCCGCCACAATCACACTCCTCGAATATCCTGAATACATAGGCAGATGTGTGGACCACCAAGTCAATATGACTTTGCAAGAAGGCTTTTTCCTTCTAACACGCTAGTCTTCAGAGTGATATTTCAGTTTCTCATCGTTGGATTTCTCTTCACACCAGCACCACTCAAGTGATCTGTTCATTATTTTCTCCATGGCCAGGTGAGAGTCACAGCAGTTATAGTATCGGAGCAGGATTTGGGGTCAGGGGGAAGGGGGTTACTTTTTCTTTTCCTTGTCCATAGGAGCCATGAAATCCAGGCTGTTGGAGAGGGTAACATGGCATCTGGCGAGTAGGCCACCTGGGGCAGGGAACAAGGAGCCCTGGGATGAAGGTGGAAGCAAAGGTGGAGGTGGGCGCCTTCATCTGACATAAGCTGCAATACATTAGGCAAGGCTGGCAGCCACCAAGCGTTGGAACCAACCCGGGAGGATGTCCGGGTAGTTTTTCTAAATCCAGTAAACAATGCCATAGAAAAGGGTAGGAACATGTGGGCGGGCGATGATAATGATTTGATGCCTCTGGGGTCTCCTGGGACCCTTGCTTCCTGTATCATCACAGAAGAAGGCAAAGACAGGACCATCGAGGAGGACCCATGGTCTTAGAGCTCCCGCTACCCCACTCTCGATGTCCTTCAAACTGTATCCTTATATTCGTCATTCTAATTGAGATCATATTATGGTACCCCAAAATATATATCCAAGTGGATTTACTGCCACTCTGAACTACCTAAAGACCCCCCTGTGCCGTCTGACAGGATGGTGGCAAGGTTTCTCCTTAACTTCTAGTGACTTGATTGACGAGGGTCCAGGTCCCAACATCTGCAAGGGGAGCGCAGCCAGGGCGTAATGTGCAATATTCCAGGACAGGTGAGCGGGGAAAGAAACGCGCATTTCACATTATTGGACGGTTTAAGGATGTACCTGTTTTAGTTTTTGGATTGTCATTGCAAAGGATTTTATTGTAATGTGATATATGTGTGAAAAGTTGTTTTACTAAACCACACTAAAATAAAAATTAAAAAAAAACATTATTGGAAATGTCTTCTAAATAAATTGTGGCGTGTTGGGTTATGTGGAATACATGTGAATATTTGCTTTATCGTTTATCTATCTGAACCCATTGCTAGGTCATTATATGTTCTCGGTATATGCATGCAGGACACCCATTCGCTATCACATCTATTCAAGGCACCATATAGCTGGTGCTGCGGCAGAGTGTCAGTGTAGGATCTCGGTTGTGCACAGAGGTGGTGCTGCAGGGATATGGCGTGTGCAGGATATCCGTTATTCAGATACTACTGTGCGGTGCACTGCAATTGCTACTATTGAAGCCCACACAGAATAGTGTTCTGATGCTACTGCAAAGGTGCATGGACTACAATTGTGTTGTGGCTGTTGCCATGCAGACGATCAAGGGTTGGCGGTTACTGCTCACGTGCATGTGGAACAACCATACTGCAAATGTTACAATGCATGGATTTGCTGGAAATCCCAGCTGCAGCTCATACTGCTTATGTGTTCAGAGGAAATGTGTGATGCACTTGTTACAGTGCATGCCTAAACACAACACTATTATATGCAGCCGCGCATTCTGGGCGTCTGTGCAAATGCTGCTCCGGTGCATGCCCACACAGGACACTGTGACTGCACCTGCTACTGAGCATGCTGGATATCTATGCTGCAGCTGCTACTGAACATGTGCACACAGGACATTTTGACTGCACCTGCTACTGAGCATGCTGGACTTCTGTGCTACAGCTGCTCCTGCTCATGCTCACACAGGACATTGTCACTGCACCTGCTACTGAGCATTCTGGACATCTATGCTACAGCTGCTCCTGCGCATGCCCACACAGGACACTGTTACTGCACCTGCTACTGAGCATTCTGGACATCTATGCTACAGCTGGTTCTGCGCATGCCCACACAGGCCACTGTTACTGCACCTGCTACTGAGCATTCTGGACATCTATGCTACAGCTGCTCCTGTGCATGCCCACACAGGACATTGTCACTGCACCTGCTACTGAGCATTCTGGACATCTATGCTACAGCTGCTCCTGTGCATGCCCACACAGGACATTGTCACTGCACCTTCTACTGAGCATGCTGGATATCTGTGCTGCAGCTGCTACTGAACATGTGCACACAGGTAATTGTGACTGCACCTGCTACTGGGCATGCTGGACTTCTGTGATACAGCTGCTCCTGTGCATGCCCACACAGGACATTGTCACTGCACCTGCTACTGAGCATTCTGGACATCTATGCTACAGCTGCTCCTGCGCATGTCCACACAGGACATTGTGACTGCACCTGCTACTGGGCATGCTGGACTTCTGTGATACAGCTGCTCCTGTGCATGCCCACACAGGACATTGCCACTGCACCTGCTACCAAGCATTCTGGACATCTATGCTACAGCTGCTCCTGTGCATGCCCACACAGGACATTGTCACTGCACCTTCTACTGAGCATGCTGGATATCTGTGCTGCAGCTGCTACTGAACATGTCCACACAGGACATTGTGACTGCACCTGCTACTGGGCATGCTGGACTTCTGTGATACAGCTGCTCCTGTGCATGCCCACACAGGACATTGTCACTGCACCTGCTACTGAGCGTGCTGGATATCTGTGCTGCAGCTGCTACTGAACATGCGCACACAGGACATTGTGACTGCACCTGCTACTGAGCATGTTGGACGTCTGTGCTACAGCTGCTACTGTGCATGCCCACACAGGACATTGTGACTGCACCTGCTACTGAGCATGTTGGACTTCTGTGCTGCAGCTGCTCCTGCACATGCCCACACAGGACACTGTCACTGCACCTGCTACTGAGCATGCTGTACTGCTGTGCTACAGCTGCTCCTGCATATGCCCACACGGGACGTTGTTACTGCACCTGCTACTGAGCATTCTGGACATCTATGCTACAGCTGCTCCTGTGCATGCCCACACAGGACATTGTCACTGCACCTTCTACTGAGCATGCTGGATATCTGTGCTGCAGCTGCTACTGAACATGTGCACACAGGTAATTGTGACTGCACCTGCTACTGGGCATGCTGGACTTCTGTGATACAGCTGCTCCTGTGCATGCCCACACAGGACATTGTCACTGCACCTGCTACTGAGCATTCTGGACATCTATGCTACAGCTGCTCCTGCGCATGCCCACACAGGACATTGTGACTGCACCTGCTACTGGGCATGCTGGACTTCTGTGATACAGCTGCTCCTGTGCATGCCCACACAGGACATTGCCACTGCACCTGCTACCAAGCATTCTGGACATCTGTGCTGCAGCTGCTCCTGTGCATGCCCACACAGGACATTGTCACTGCACCTGCTACTGAGCGTGCTGGATATCTGTGCTGCAGCTGCTACTGAACATGCGCACACAGGACATTGTGACTGCACCTGCTACTGAGCATGTTGGACGTCTGTGCTACAGCTGCTACTGTGCATGCCCACACAGGACATTGTGACTGCACCTGCTACTGAGCATGTTGGACTTCTGTGCTGCAGCTGCTCCTGCGCATGCCCACACAGGCCACTGTTACTGCACCTGCTACTGAGCATTCTGGACATCTATGCTACAGCTGCTCCTGTGCATGCCCACACAGGACATTGTCACTGCACCTGCTACTGAGCATTCTGGACATCTATGCTACAGCTGCTCCTGTGCATGCCCACACAGGACATTGTCACTGCACCTTCTACTGAGCCTGCTGGATATCTGTGCTGCAGCTGCTACTGAACATGTGCACACAGGTAATTGTGACTGCACCTGCTACTGGGCATGCTGGACTTCTGTGATACAGCTGCTCCTGTGCATGCCCACACAGGACATTGCCACTGCACCTGCTACCAAGCATTCTGGACATCTGTGCTGCAGCTGCTCCTGTGCATGCCCACACAGGACATTGTCACTGCACCTGCTACTGAGCGTGCTGGATATCTGTGCTGCAGCTGCTACTGAACATGCGCACACAGGACATTGTGACTGCACCTGCTACTGAGCATGTTGGACTTCTGTGCTGCAGCTGCTCCTGCACATGCCCACACAGGACACTGTCACTGCACCTGCTACTGAGCATGCTGTACTGCTGTGCTACAGCTGCTCCTGCATATGCCCACACGGGACATTGTTACTGCACCTGCTACTGAGCATGCTGGATGTCTGCGCTGCAGCTGCTACTGCGCATGTCAATGCAGGATATTGTCACTGTACCTGTTACTGAGCATGCTGTACGTCTGTGCTACAGCTGCTCCTGCGCATGCCCACACAGGACTTTGTCACTGCACCTGCTACTGAGCATGCTGGACATCTTGCTGCAGCTGCAACTGAACATGCACACACAGGACGTTGTCACCTAACCTGCTACTGTACATGCTGGACGTCTGTGCTGCAGCTGCTACTGCGCATGTCCATGCAGGGCATTGTCACTACACCGGCTGCTGAGCATGCTGGACATCTGTGCTACACCTGTTCCTGCGTAGCCAACAAAGAACGTTGTCACTGCATCTGATACTGAGCATGCTGGACATCTGTGCTACAGCTGGTCCTGTGCATGCCCATACAGGACATTGCCACTACACCACCAATAAGCATGCAAAACATCTGTGCTATAGCTACTACTGTACATGCCCACACAGGACAGTCTCACCTCACCTGCAGCTGAACATGCTGGACATCTGTGCTACACCTGTTCCTACGCATGCCCACAAAGGACATTGTCACTGCACCTGCTACTGAGCATTCTGGACATCTGTGCTGCAGCTGCTCCTGTGCATGCCCACACAGGACATTGTCACTGCACCTGCTACTGAGCATGCTGGACATCTGTGCTACAGCTGGTCCTGCGCATGCCCACACAGGACATTGTCACTGAACCTGCTTCTGAGCATGCTGGACATGTGTCCTATACCTGCTACTGCGCATGCTCACACAGGACATTGCACTGCACCGCTAATAAGCATGCAGCGCATCCCTTCTGCAGCTGCTCCTGCGCATGCCCACACAGGTCATTGTCAGTGAACCTGCTGCTGAGCAGGATGACCCAAAGTAATGACCCAACGTTGGTTAACGCTGCAGACTCCCCACTGGCAATGTGTCTGTGAAGAGTCCAGATTTGCTAAAGCTGTTGGTAATGATGCTTCCCTCGAGGGCAGAGCATCTCTTGTAAGTAAGTGGAAGGATTGCGTGGGACCTCAAGAATGGATATGAGGGTGGTATAGCCTTAGTCAATTTTTTATTTTATTTTTTATTTTACATAAGTATGTCGATAGTTCTGCCAATCATACGTCACGCCCTTAACGTTCCAATGTTCCATGCCAGTAATAGCATACCTCACCCATGTGACTTTGCTGGGGTTGTCTCCTGATTGTCCCTGCAACTGCTTTGTGGTGGTAGAGGAGCAGGTTTAAAGGTCACAAGGGCATCCTTGAGTGACGGGAGTGACTGCTAGGGATCCAAACACGGCTATACTAAGTTACTCACCCTTGGTTAACGTGTTGAAAAGAGAAATAACACAGTGATGGCGTGTACTATTTGTAAGAGTCTTCGAGACCCTGTGGCACGTTCTTACCATGCCACAGCAGAAGTAGTGAACCAACGGACCATCTGGGATACATCGAGGCCGAGCGGACATACACCCTGTGGGCTCTGCTCCCTGTGGATCTGGTCTGGCGTACACTGTGGGTACAAAAACACCTTTGCCAATGGTAATCCATCGGATGTAATCTAGTTAACCACATGCCCCTGCCAACTGAGATATGTCGGGATAACCAATCGACTGGTCAAAAAGCAAATTGAGAACAAATCATGCATTCGCACACAAGAAGTTACCACACCAATGGTGGGACCCTCTATGCAGAAGAAGGATATAGAGAATGATTGCACCTGGACAGTCGTGGAGAAAGTGGTTGGGTCAGCACGTGGAGGTGACATGCAAGCGATCTTGTGTGGTGGATTCATAGACTGCATACGAGTGCAATCGGTCTGAATGAAGATATTTTCTGGCAGGTACTGGCGACCCTATGAATACAAAGATCGCTGTTTTGTTCTCCCCTGTTCCCCTCCCTTGCCTTGTCGCGCTCTGAAACACTTGTGTACGAGCGCGATAGAAATAAAATATCAATATCAATATCAATATCTTAATCTATTTAAGCCTGGAATAACATTGTAACATTGTTAAGGTTGGGTACTTTTGTGACTTTAACTCAATACGTAGAGTCTCTCTGCCTTCTGCAAAAACAGATGTTGGATGTAGTGAGGGTGTGATTGAGATCTGTGCCTGAGAGGATTTGAACCTATAATAATATTGTAATGGGTTGCAATACTGAGTGTTTTCTCACTATCGGTGATGATGAAAAGATTGCCAGTATTGTGTTTCAATGGCCCACTCAGTTGAGTTGTGCAATATTATGAAAACCCTCAATGGAGCGACGGCAATAGGTGCATGTGTGCTCTACGCACTGTGTTCTAGTGAGGTTGCTATGGTGACACGGTGTTGCCACGCCATCGTGCCGGCACGCTCATGTGACCCCAACACCACAGACTTGTTCAGTTTAAGATGGAGAGAATAGACACCGTTGATTGATTCACAGTTTCAGTAGGTGGGCCATACGATGCACATGCACAGACGGCAATTAGGTAAGAAGTAAGACCAGTGGGAAATTTAGACTAAACCACTGACCCAATCGAGTGGACAGGCCACTACTGTTTGGTATTGCCTCTGTTTCTACACGGGATTTACATTGGCTAGATCATTGATGTTAATATATTTCTCATCCAGGCAGTTCTCAAGCAGCTATGGGGAACAGCCGTCACTCAGTATGAGCGAGGACATATTCTGAGTATAGTGTTCTTTCAACGACGGGTGTAATTTCGATGTTTTTTTTTCTGAGTACATTTTACCGAAAAAACTCATTGAAATATATAGGGGGGTTGGAAAAGTATATATAAAGGTTGGGGGTTTGGAAATAGGTAAAAATACAATAGGGGATGGGAGACTTGGGGGTCCCCCCAAAAATAAAAATAAATCAATTTTGATGATTAAGTTTCGGTAAAACATACTTGGAAAAAAAAACATTGAAATTGCACCTGTCAATTAAATGACATGGGACCATATTCTGAAGCTTTGAAATGAGCCCTAGTTTCATTCACTGACTATGTACACTAGTGACACACGTTCTTCCTTAGATATGTAGATAGCGCATCATGTACAGTTTGTGTTTCTGTCTACAACCGCCAGCGGGTTGCTTAAAAAAAACTGAGAAAATGCATCGCAGAAGAGGGTGGAGGGTTATTAGCTGTAAGTACTGTCATAGGAAGTGTTCGGAACAGTTGTGTTGGGTGTACCTTGTCAGTTTGCTCCTGATGAAAGAGACTAACAACAAACCGGTCAAACCTAAAACAGGAAATTTCTGGTCCCAGAACTATAGGCTGCTTGCCATGATCGATTCACTAGCTAAAATATTCTGCCATTTTGTATTAAATAGAATCAATCATTTGTTACACGGTAATAAGATAATGAAAAAACAACAATCAAGATTCAGGAAAGGCGTTAACACGTTGGCTAATTTATGGTTTTTGAGATATTTAATTCGCTCCACTTATAACCATAAGCAGGAAACCTTATATATTTGTTACGTGGAATACTCCAAAGCTTTTGATACCGTGAAAAGTCAAAGATTGCAGAATAAATTACATTGCTGGGGATTAGATCCAGTCACTGTGCACTTGATAAAGGCGCTGTACAGTCATTCGTGTTCTTAAGTGAGAATTAACATGGATGACCAGTTGAGTAAATCTTTTAACACCAGTTATGGTTTGAAGCAGGGGAGTACCCTAGCCCCAGTACTATTTAATGTATATATAGCCAACTTAGAAGATTCCTCAGTAATTGTAATAGTAATCCTCTAAAGATTGGCCGGCAAACCATAGGATGGTTATCCTATGCCGATGATACAGTCATTTTTGACCGTACGCCTATTGAGTTACAACATCGCATGAACACACTTTATGAGTTCTCAATGAACTTTTACTGAAAATGGAAAAAGTAAAGATTATGATGATCAATAGTAAAAAGAACAAACATAAAAAATGACACGTACCTAGGTATCCCGATTTATGACACCTTTGACTTAAAGCTTTTGGCTAATGATATTAAAATGATATTAAAATGAAGGTAATGTGGATGTTTAGTGCCATTCGAGCTTTTATATCCCTTGGAGGCGGCTATTCAATGAAAGGATTGATTAAAATGTATAATGCTACTATAATCGCATGTACCTATATGGACTGGAAATACTGATGGATGGGGAAAGGGTCTTGTTAAAGATATTCGAGGGAAAATGATGGTGTGGTAAACTAGGAAACATAATTTTGAATCTGATCAGGGGTGTTGCTCAGTCCAAAAAAGATCTGGGGCTATACTAATGTCGGGACTGTCTGGGTTCAAGGCTAGCTATCCTTCTGGTTGTAGCCCTTGAGCTTCTATCCAGGGCTAAAACCAAAAGACCCAGGGCTATAGTCCCTTTAGCTCCTGCACCCTTAGCAACACGTCTGAATCAGTCCAGCTTCTCTCCCTGGTGAACACCAATAAGGCAATGTCTTGTTGGATGCAAGACAGGACATTTAATTCTGCTATTGGATGTGTTTCTCAGTCTCTGGTAAATATTGGATTAGATGCCAAGGAGGTCAAACAGAAATCTGAAATATGGGATTGTATAAAAACGATTGAACACTTAAATGGTACCTTTTCCTTCATTAATTATATAAAACAATGTTTTGCTATTAGAGTCCTGTTTAAATATTTTTTTATTAAATCCAGAACTCAAAAGTGTGACGATTTTTTATGAGATTGTGCATCGCCCAATTACCTATTTAGGAGCGAAGCGGTGCATGGATAAATGTCCCATATGAGGATAGATTATAATGCCGCATTTGGCATATGAATATTGCGACTACTAGGCACTTAATGACCTCTTGCATCAGGTTAAGTAAGATATGTGTTAAAGGGAACTCTCATTTTGGGACCAATATTGAAAATATTCAAAATTATCTATTTTGGTCGCACATTTTTTCAGTGCACTATCTAAAACTAAATTATGCCGTATTTCATGTCTGGTAATTGTTTGTAAAGTTATATTCTGAAATATGAGATAATAATTAAATGATACATTTTTAGATGTTTTAATATTTTATATGTAGATTTTTAGAAGGTTTAGGAGGCTAATAATTGAATAATTTTGATTTACAGTATTTTTGAATTATTTGTGATTTAAAGAGGTGTAATCTGTAGAAATGAATGATTTGCCCTGTGTATAACTGTATACTTGCTATTTTTGATATTTCAACGTATTTGTTATGTATTACTTTTTGTTAATTTGAGTAAATTATATTTTACCAATATATGTAATTTAAAAAAAACAACAGGGGATATTGAAAATCATAGTGAAACCTCTTTTTTGGTAAAAGAATTACCATTTTATTCTAATTTGTTTATGATTTGTTAAAACCTTTACAAAACTTATATTTTACATACATCTTTACTTATTGATAATACACATTTTGCTGTTGCTATCTGTATTCTCTCAGATTTTGTCAAAAGGAGCCGCATCCATAGTGAGTTTCCCATTAAATTTGTACAGGCCTCAAATAAATGTTTAAAGCATTGAATTTGCTTATTTCTAAGCTTTGGGCATTCAGAGACCAAATGTTATAAGGTCTCGGTTTGGTGGACCCACACTCGAACCTGCAAGCGCCATCTTCCTCCTTTATCTGCTTCCTTCTTAGCTGTATTTCTCTGGTATAGTGCAGGTTTAACCAAAAGCGTAGGATGGTTTGTCTGTATCGTGTACACAGGAATTTTAACAGGTAGCTTTCCATTATCTTCATCTTTGATTTCAAATAGTAAGCCGGCTTGGCTCACTTGGTAAGATTTTGTACATGCCATTGTTATTATCCAGTCGTGCGGATACATTTTCATTTTTGCACGGGATGGACTCCGCAATAACAAGTCCTCGTTATATTTTCCTCATGAAGAATTGGATTGATACATTTTCTCCAATCTTGTGAAAATTGCCATTTTGTTTTTAAAATGAGGTCATAGATGCCTCATAGGCAACCTCAAATGTGGGTAAATAAAAGTTGAGTGCCTCGTTGAGGTTTTTCGCATTTTTAAGGTTTAGTAAATTTCACTTTCCACAGGATGTGGTCTGTTTAGCACTGTTTTTTTATGTTGTGTAAGACTGGTATAGTATGATCGTTCTACTGTCGTACACTAGATTTTGTTTCCCTTTACTTTTCCCTGCTGACTGAGATAGTCTGGACCTTTTTATCAAATTGGTTGATGTGTGATATATTCTAGGAGTGAATGAAGAAAAATGTATAAAACAAGAAAAATGAATAAAAAAAAAAAGAATGAACTCAGTGCACTACGACGCTATGAGAGGTGTAGGCATCGTGTCCTATCTGTACCTCTTCGTTTCTATCCACCGTCATGGATCGGCGGCTCACCTTCGTACCCTACGGATAGGTCTAGACGTCTTTAAGGGAGAGTTTGTTTTTCCCTATCTCCTTTTAAAAGTAGTGGTGCGCTGGACGTGTGTACGATAAGATATGTGCATGGGTTACCTGTCCATTGTTGTGTTAACACATTCTTAAGTGGAGCCTGCTGAATCCCAAAATGCCATGCAATTGGGGTGATTACCTTTATATCAGCTGTGTGTCTTCGGGGTCTGATGAAACAGTAAACAAAAACCCTGGCTGGCTTGACTGGGTAGGTCCTAAGATTGCTCAGTTATACAACCACAAGCAATTTGATGCCATAGAATAGTCATCCTGAGGACCAGTGAATCGTCCATGGCAGGGCTGTGAGGGTTCAGTTGGTCTGGTCTGGGTCCCACCCAGGCAACACCTTAGTGGAGTCCAGAAATCTCTCCCTATGATGCTCCTGAAAATGGTTGGTACATTTTCCCTAGTACGGGAAACCCGCTTGGGGTGTTACAAACAGGCTTCCAAATACTGCCAAAATACAACAACGAGTCCTCACCAGGGAGCTGATTACTGGAGCCATTTTGAAGTAGACAGAGTAAGGAGGTGTACTTGGAGTACCTGGAACAGATGTGCAATCCACTCAGGGTTCCACCATCTTGGTTCTTGCTGGGGCTCCTTAAACCTCTGGTCGTCCTCCCCACTTCCTGCAGACAAAGCACTCTGAGTAGGGGCAAAGGACATTTTCCATAGCACCCCTCTCAGCTCTGACTTCAGGCCATTTACAGAAGGATAGAAGGTAGGGTGACCAGACATCCCAGAATTGGACCCTCTGTCCCCCTTATGAGTTTTTATTTGAAAGCCCTGTCCATGTTTTGGGGAAAAGGAATGTGGCCGTTGAACCAGTGACAGCAGCTAAGAAGTGACGCGTACATCATCATAGCTCACTTGTTTACCAATTCACTAACAAATATAAACCAAATAACTGTTGTGACCAGTTTGCACTTAAGCCGTCTGGGGGTTGGTGTGACCCCCCCACCGTTCAGTTTACAGCCCCAAGCATTAATTGGCTCTGCTACAGAGACTACGGGGAAGGAATAGCAAGACCCGAAATAGCAATCAAAGCAAAGGGGGTCTTCATTTTGGTCATGCTTACAGTTGGAGCCAAATCTGCACAGTTTACATCCATAAGAAGGAGTGGATCCCACTCCCCACCCACAGCACCCCCTGTCCCGCTACTAAGTGTAATCATTGATGCTATATGTCAAACTGAAGCCCTATGTTTATGTTCTTGGCCTGTTCTATTTATGTTTGTTTTTATGATCACCCTAATAGAAGGGAACCAAGAACCTGTGGTACTTTGCCTATGATATGATATGATATGATATGGCATTTGTAATGCGCCCATACACAAGTGTTATATAAAGGCAGGGGGCGGGGGCTAGTGCAGAGGAACTTCTAACCAGAACCTGGTTGGGTATGGAATCTGATTTGAAGCCCTCTGCCAGACAAATGAGGCCCAGGGACTTCAAAGCAAGAGGAAAGCTCTTTTCCCCAACCATTCTAGGGGCCTTTCGGGGGTGACGGCGTTGTATGGACCAAGGCCTTATCTGCTGCCTGAGCACTGGAAGCAGGATCCTACTCGTGGGAGGTGCCAGTTCCTGCAGGTGCCCTGGGTAACCTTCTGGACATAGACATACAGCACTTGCACCTGGTGAATCTGGACAGGGCCAGCCAAAGGTCAAGGAACAGCTTGGGGCCCTGATCCCCTCATTGAAACTCTAGTGGGCTAAGAGGTGAGGGAGGTTTACCATTCATGTTGTGCACTGTTCACCTTGATTAGTGGTATCAATGTGTGGGTCTGAGTAGGCATGCCAGCCAATACTGACCCCTGCATTCCTGCAAAGCAGCAGATATTTTGTCACACTCCACTAATGCACCTCAATCCTGCACTGCAACAGATGATTCCATTCCATCAGGAAGAAGCACACACTTTGGCCAATGCACTCCAATACTGCTGTATGGCAGGCCATGCTATTCCAGCAGCAAGACCTACACACATCTCTGCCATTGCATCCATATCCTGCTCTATGGCAGTCCATTCTATTCCACCAACAAGTCCTACACACATCTCTGCCAGTGCACCCCAATACTTCTCTATGGCAGGCCATTCCATTCCAGCAGCAAGACCTACACACATCTCTGCCAGTGCACCCCAATACTGCTCTATGGCGGCCATTCTATTCCAGCAACACGTCCTACACACATCTCTGCCAGTGCACCCCAATACTGCTCTATGGCAGGCCATTCTATTCCAGCAGCAAGACCTACACACACCTCTGCCAGTGCACCCCAATCCTCCTCTACAGCAGGCCATTCTATTCCAGCAGCAAGACCTACACACATCTCTGCCAGTGCACCCCAATAGTGCTCTATGTCTGGCCAGTCTATTCCAGCAGAAAGACCTACACACATCTCTGCCAGTGCACCCCAATACTGCTCTATGGCAGGCCATTCTATTCCAGCCGCAAGCCCTCCACACACCTCTGCCAGTGCACCCCAATACTGCTCTATGGCAGGCCATTCGATTCCAGCAGCAAGACATATTCACATCTCTGCCAGTGCACCCCAATACTGCTCCATGGCAGCCAATTATATTCCAGCAGCTAGCCCTACACACATCTCTGCCAGTGCTCCCCAATCCTCCTCTATGGCAGGCCATTCTATTCTAGCAGCAAGACCTACACACATCTCCGCCAGTGCACCCCAATACTGCTCTATGGCAGGCCATTCTTTTCTAGCAGCAAGAACTACACACACCTCTACCAATGCACCCCAATACTGCTCTATGTCAGGCCATTATATTACAGCAGCAAAACCTCACACATCTTGCCAGTGCACCCCAAACTCCTCTATGGCAGCCCATTCTATTCCAGCAGCAAGACCTACACACATCTCTGCCAGTGCGCCCCAATCCTGCTCTATGGCAGCCAATTCTATTTCAGCGGCTAGCCCTACACACATCTCTGCCAGTGCAACCCAATCCTGCTCTATGGCAGGCCATTCTATTCCAGCAGCAAGACCTACGCACATCTCTGCCAATGCACCCCAATACTGCTCTATGGCAGGGCATACTATTCCATCAGCAAGTCCTCCACACACCTCTGCCAGTGCACCCCAATACTGCTCTATAGCAGGCCATTCTATTCCAGCAGCAAGACCTACACACACCTCTGCCAGTGCACCCCAATCCTGCCCTATGGCAGGCCATTCTATTCCAGCAGCTAGCCCAACACACATCTCTGCCAGTGCACCCCAATCCTCCCCTATGGCAGGCCATTCTATTCCAGCAGCAAGACCTACACACATCTCTGCCAGTGCACCCCAATACTGCTCTATGGCAGGCCATTCTATTCTTGCAGCAAGCCCTCCACACATCTCTGCCAGTGCACCCCAATCCTGCTCTATGGCAGGACATTCTATTCCAGCAGCAAAACCTACAGACATCTCCGCCAGTGCACCCCAATACTGCTCTATGGCAGGCCATTCTATTCCAGCAACATGACCTTGACACATCTCTGCTGATGAACCCCAAGCCTCCTCTACGGCAGGCCATTCTATTCCAGCAGCAAAACCTACACACATCTCTGCCAGTGCACCCCAATACTGCTCTATGGCAGGCCATTCTATTCCAGCAGCAAGAATTACACACATCTCTGCCAGTTCACCTCAATACTGCTCTATGGCAGGCCATTCTATTCCAGCAGCAAGACCTACACACATCTCTGCCAGTTCACCCCAATACTGCTCTATGGCAGGCCATTCTATTCCAGCAGCAGGACCTACACACATCTCCGCCAGTGCACCCCAATCCTCCTTTATGACAGACCACTCTATTCCAGCAGAAATACCTACACACACCTCTGCCAGTGCACCCCGATCCTCCTCTATGGCAGGCCATTCTATTCCAGCAGAAAGACCTACACGCATCTCTGCCAGTGCACCCCAATCCTGCTCTATGGCAGGCCATTCTATTCCAGCAGAAATACCTACACACACCTCTGCCAGTGCACCCCAATCCTCCTCTATGGCAGGCCATTCTATTCCAGCAGAAAGACCTACACACATCTCTGCCAGTGCACCCCAATACTGCTCTATGGCAGGCTATTCTATTCCGGCAGCAAGACCTACACACATCTCTACCAGTGCACCCCAATACTGCTCTGAGACAGGCCATTCTATGCCAGCAGCAAGACCTACACCCACCTCCGCCAGTGCACCCCAATCCTCCTCTATGTCTGGCCAGTCTATCCCAGCAGCAATACCTACACACACCTCTGCCAGTGCACCCCAATCTTCCTCTAGGGAATACTTTTCAATTTAATTAGGAAACCCACACATAGTGTAGAGGAGGAGCCAAGTACCCCCACCTCAACCACTTCACCTGTATTGCCTACATTGCCTATAGGCTGTGTACTAAAGTATGTCACATACACGGAGCAGTTAAAACAACAACAGGCAGAGAAGTGAACTCCGGTACAGTGAAAGTATCAATACTAAGAGATCTGGGAGGCAAAGTACCAATTGAAAAAACCTATACCTGCATAAAAGAACAATATGATGACATCTTGAATGAATCGTTGAATTGACGTACAGAAGATGCAGAGATATAAGAGAATGAAGATGTTCTATAAGGCATCAAGTAAGTACTGAGGATAAGTAACATCTTGGGATCAAGGTGAAGAAGCTTATGCCACAGAACTGATGAAAATATTATGCCATTTCACATGTGTACAGATGCAAGAAACGCAAGCAGACGAAGCAATCATGAGGCTAGCTTTATAGTGAATAGATGAGGCAAGTGCCAATGTATACATATATGCAAGAGGATAAAGTAAAGGATACATGTTTCCACTACACATTATAAGCAGTGCTGGACCGTAACAGGAAGGCCGTATTTCAGTGTGTCGCAGTTAAAAAGCAGCTTGAATTAACAAGTGAAGTTCGGAAAGGCTATGTTCGATGAACCAAGGAAGCGAAGGTCTTATCAAACCGGAGCAAACTGACATTGGATACAAACGTGCGAAAGAACAGAACTCCTGTTCAGAAGACATGAACAAAACAAAAGACATCAGAGGTCTATTGGAGAACAGTATTTTAAATGCACGAAAGGCTCGATTTCATGGTCTCCAGTCACGTGGAAACATGAAGTTGGACAAGCGAGATGGTCACACCTACGCATGAGGGCAGACTGTGCCTTCACTCCATGAATTTCTCAGAGCTAAGAACACTCTCAAAGATGAGCTTCAAAGCCTAATTGACACCAAGCAGACCACTAAGAGATGATGGATCTGTGTGCTAATTGGTGGGAAGCAATGGCCAAGGCGAACTCACCAGTACCTGGATGGCCAGACTGCATGCTGCTAGACGTAGGTGGAAAAGTACTGACGGAGGTTAGAAGCCAACCGATTGTAGGGGACCACATAATTAAGGGTCCTATAGTTTGTGTAACCAATGGGACATCATACATTTAGTGACGTTCATAGTGGTCATTATTAGGGGAGGGCTTAGTTGCCCCACCTGATGTTAAGTAGCCAATCACATTCACTCCCTGTCCCATACTAATATAGATCATATACTTAGATGATTCACTGAGAGCCAACCACTTTCCTTAGTAGGTTTTTGTAGTTTGCCACGTAGGATGGTGTTGGTAGTACGCAGGTTAACGTCATATATGACAAACTTTCTGTATAAATGTTCAGTTTTTTTCTAAATGCTTTAAGTAAGAGGATTGAGTGAGTTTGTTGATGTTCGTTATGCTCCCAGTTTTAGACAGTTGAAACTAAAACAGTTATCCTTTTGCCAAACTACTTGAGTCGTTTCGATTATTGATGTATGAATACAATCTGCATCCCCAACCATCTCCAGGGTACTGCTACTCGTCTTAAAGGACTGGCTTGTCCAGTTCACGTGGTAGCAGAGAGATGATGGTTTATTAAAAGATCCATCGACATAAGTAAACTTTGGAGTCTTGGCACTATCGCTTGGCCTTTGTCATTCGGCTGGTAGGACGTGAAGATCCCCGTAGATAGTGGTTAGTATAACTTCCAAAAAGACTTGCAAGTCGGGTGCGACGGGTCCCCTGGTTTATACAGAATCCCCTCCCACGTCTATGAGAAGCTGATTGGACGAAGGTTGAAGAGGCAGTTAAAGAGGCGTACGACCCCGTGAATCGAAAGATAAAAATGCAAATAGTGAGTAAAACTAAGGAAGGTGGCAAAATGATGTTACGAATGATGAGTGGAGAGAAGAAGTAAGATAAGGGAAAAGGAGAGTAACTGAGGGAGGCAGGATACATACAACTGAGAATATGAGTGTTAAAGATATTGAATAGATTTTGACTCAAGTGTGGCCGAGCAATAAGAAGTATTGTGAGAGAGGTCACGATAAAGAGTATGCCCCGTGCCCAAGTTTAAAGAGCGTTAGAAGAAATCTTAATATAGAGTCCCATAGCGGATGACGTAGGAGACAGGTTCGATTTAATGCGGATCTAAACAGATTTATTTAAGTTCTGTTCGGAGCATTTTTAAGGGGGCAAGACAGGTCGCAGAGAAAGGCTGTAGAGAAGAATATATGAGACTGGTCGAGTGTGTCTGTTCGTCTGTTTTTTCATGTATTTATGTATTGGTGATGATGTCATAATTGAGAAAAGATTGGTAACAAATAGAGAAGCGCACAGTTGAAAAAGAAGTTAACTGATTGTTTTTAAATTGAACTTGATTGGTTGTTTTTTAGCAAGATTAAAGTAAAAACTGTGATCAAAGGGATTGGGGCTGCAACAATTGGTGTACGCTCATGTTCTGTTGATTTTTTAAAACAAAGTTTTAAACCTGTGATAAAAGTAAACAAGTGTTGAAAGTCAAAGAGTGACAGGATTAAGAATGGAGGAGGCTACTCCACTTATTCATCTCTGTAAGCAATAGCCAAAACATGCTCCTAAGCTAGACAGTACAGTGCAGAAGGGGATAAAGGAACCGCAGACAAAATGTTTATGCCATGGCCGTAAGGCGGGTCACTATCGGAGGCAGTCTTGCAGCATATGATGACATATTTGCATGGAGCGTATACTGGGAAGAAGCTAGACAAGTGTCTTGCGAGCTTAGAGCTCTGGAAGATGTACCAACAGGAGAAAGATGAGCAGCCTGCTTTAGATTGGATACTTAATGTATGCAAAGAGGGGGGAGTAGAGCCTTCTGCTCCGCCCACCCCGGCTGAAATGGAAGACGAGAATAAGAAAGACAATGGGTTATACCCATTAAGGGAGCTTAAGGCAGAGGCAGGGTATAATAACCCGGCATCTGAGTCGCCTGCGCATAAGCAGTGACGACGGTCCCGAGAAAAATACTGAGAAAGATGTAATCTCTAAAGTCCCAAGAGATAAGGGGAGACTTGATAAGGAAAGAAGTGACCGAGCAAGCACATCTCTAGATATGGAAGAGAAATCAAGAGATGGAAGGGGGAAAGAGAAAGAACTGAAGAGTTAGCACTTCTACAGAATGAATGGATGGGTGGTTAGATGTGGCTTAAACTCGATGGTAGGGCATTGAGGATGTAAAGCAAAAGGAAGATTGAGATGAGCAAGATAAAAGGATAAAGAAAGGGAGGAAGGATTGAAAGATAAAGGGGCGAAAAGGAAAGATAGACAGAGACGAGAGCAGTTGTATCAAGACGAACAAAAGAAATAAACAAGATTTTGCAGAGGAGCAAAGAAAATATGATAACAAGCAGACAGTGATTGAAGAGCAGGAGAGGCTAGAGAGAAAAGGATAGAAGAGGAAGAACAAAAGCTAAGAGATAAGAAATACAGAGGCGAAGGGATGAGACGATACGAAGGGAAAATGAAAGAAGGGATACGAAGAAAAGATAAGAAGACAGGGTGACGGAGGAAGCAAGGAAGAGAAGAGAATTGACGATGATATAGAATGCAAATGAAGGCAAAGAGCACGGTATCTTGATCACCTGGAGAAGGAAGTAAGAAAATCCCGATCCAGAAGTTGCATGGGAGTACATAGAGGAATTTTTTCCAGACTACAAGTCACTACTAGGCCCATCAAGAGCAAATCTAGAGGACGAGTTTGACTCTAGGAGCATCGGGGAAGCAATCAGTAAAGTTTATCATGAAATGAGAGCCCAGCAAGAATTGAAGGGGAAGGGAAAAAATGATAGACTTGAGAGTACACAGCTGTACAAAACAGATCGAACCTCATGTACGAGGCCGAAGGAGCTGTCTTTAGATAGACTGACTCTGAATAGAGATGAAGAGGAGAGAAGTTGCACGAGTTGGGCACAGGAAATGTCAGACGAAGACAGAGATACGTTCTGTGGGGAGGAGAGAGGTGACACATGTGGTCCTGAGGGATGCTTTTCTATGGAAAAGGAAGAAAGATAGTCAGATTTAAACACACCTGTACCCAGGGCATCAGAACCATTGACACAGTCAGACCGAACTAAAGGGCAATTCCATGGTGAGTGGGTAGAATCGCCACCATATGTGAGCAGGCTAAGGTCATTGCCAGGAACAAGGCAGTGTGGGAATATTGTCCCTGCCGTAGATAGACATTAAGGGTCTCCTAATCGCCATACTTGGTGAGAGAGCTGATGACGTTTGGTCCAGGGCAGGATATGCTGGTGTTACTACAGTCAACACTGCTCATGACAGAGCACCGTTCAATAACTCCAGAGCGGCAGTATGGAAAACGCTTAGAGTGCTATATCCGGACACGTCCGATATGGGAGCTATAATGACAAAAAAGATGCAGGAAGGAGATGATCCACTTGAACCTTGGGGAAAATCTATACCGGTATTCTACCATATATTATGCCAAGGGCTGCCAGAACCAGTACAATAGCAGCTCAAGAAGGAGGCAAATCCGTGGTCTATGATTCAGCTGATCATTGCGCATTATTGCAGACTACTGCAGGAATTAATTGCAAAAAAGATGAAGAAGAGGGACAAGTCTTTCCCTTGGAACTTCAAGTAGCCATCACGCGAGGAAACATGGCTTTGCTTGATGGAAATGATGATGAAGGCAAATGATGGTGCGTAGTAATCACCATCGGGAGAGGTTACAGATTGACTGACATCACTGATGAAGATCTGTCTAAAGATTATCCAACTGGTGATGAAGTAGTATTTAAAATGAGTATTACTTATTGGGTAAGAGCAATTAAACGAGAGAGTTCCTCAGAAAAAAAATATAGCACAAATGTGTCCCGAGTTTTTTGATGACATGGCGAAAGTGTCAGTTTCATTATGGACTACAGGCCCCTATGACGTAGGCATGCTGAAGGGAGTTGGAGAAGTGAAGATTAAATTGAAACCAGGAGCAATTTTACCTTGAGCATGACAGTATCCCATGTCTCGAGAAGCAGATGAAGGTATTTTCAAGACAATTTCAGCCATGATGGACCAGGGCATTTTAGTGACGTCAGAGTCACCATGCAATATCGCAGTTTACCCTATCAAAAAATCTAAGGAGAGGTTGTGGCATTTAATTTAAGATTTACACCTGATAAACCAGATTGTAGAGGCCAAGTTTGCTCTAGTTCCTAACCCGGCTACAATCCTATGTAATATACCTGTTGAGGCACGATATTTCACTGTGATTGACTTGAGAAATGTGTTTTTCTGAATCCCATTACACAAGACTCGCAGGATATGACGTCATTCACGTTGAGACAAACCCGTCTGAAAAGTACTTGTTACCACAAGGGGACTGTGAGTCTCCATCATTTTCAATAGAGTCCTACAGATGGAATTAAGCAATATTGATTTAGAAAGCGTGGTGTTGCAATACGTAGATGAATTTTTAGTTTGCAGCACCTCAGAGGAAGAGTGCAGGTGCAATTCTGTTCAGCTGATGGTTACAATTGCTGACAAAGGATATAAGGGTGACAAAGAAAATGTACAATATTGTCAACAAGAAGTGTTGTAAATAGGCCAATTGATTTCACATGCGGGAAAGAAGGTTACTCCTAAAAGAGCTATCTTTAAAACAGCAAAGCCACAGATGAAAAAGCACATGCAGAGGTTTCTGGGATTATGTAACTATGTCAGAGCATGGGTCTTTGACTACAGCTCATATATAAGGCCTTTATTGTAGGCTTTAAAGAAAGCACAGGCAACGCAAGAGAAAATCGTGTGGACTGAAGAAATGGATGAAGGGTTTAACGAACTGAAAAAAGCAATTTGCACAGCTCCAGTTTTAGGGATTCCTAATTATGCATAGGGGTTTTATTTATGTTTACACACAAATGGCACTGTTATGACAGCAGTCCTCACGCAGAGAACCACGTTGGGGTACAAGCCCCTTGCATATCACAGTGGGATTTAGACCCAGTAATGAGAGGTAATTTTCCGTGTGACAATCTTTGACAGCTGCCACTTTCACCATAGAAAAAGCAGCGGGCATAGTGATGGGATGTTTCATGACATTATTTGTTGAGCATGCATTATTTACCATTCTTGAGAAACCGAAAGGCACGTTGACATCTCAAAGGGCTTCTGCCTATGCAGTAGTCATATTGAATCCAGCGATTAAAATAGTCTGATGCAAGATAGTGAATCCTGCCATGTTTGTAGCTGAGCCAATGACAGACGGAGAGCCTGTACACGATTGCGTAAACTATGAAGAGTTCCATGACAAAATCCCTAGGATAAAAGAGAATGCTTTGGCAGGGGGAGAAATTGTTTTTATTGACGGTTCTTCAAGAATTGATCAAAATGAAGGACAGAGATATACAGGTGCCGCTTTGGTGAAGCACACGGCTGATAGGGAATTTCGGGAACACGATTGCCATCTCATTATTCAGTGATGGCTGTAGAATTATTGGCGTTGATACTCGCGCTCGAGAATCACGCAGACCAAGATGTAACAGTGTACAGTGACTCTGCCTATGTGACGTCAATGGTGCATGCAGGATTAGCACGTTGGAAAAAGAGGGGCTTCCTCTGAGCGGACGGCACACCAGTGCAGCACACCACCTTATTGGACAGGTGTATTAAGGCTCTACAACTTACAAGCATAGCAGTTGTTAACTGTGCAGCTCACACTAAAGGGACAGATTTGACCTCACGTGGAAATCAAGCAGCAAACGATGAGGCCAATCAAATAGCAAATGCAGAAAAAACCATGATGAATGTAGAGACGCCTGATGTGAATCAAAGCATGGTTGTTATGATGAATATATCGGAAGGTTACAGTAATCTGTCAAAAGCACAGATGATAGCGGTCCAGGGGGAAGCACGTCAAGAGGAAAAGAATTTGTTGACACGAAGAGGGTGTTCTTTAAACCACTCTGAAGCATTGTGGCGACAGGACAGCACTGGTAAACCGGTGATGCCTGCAGCCTTAAGGGTAGCGCTGGAACAGCTACACTACCCTGCACATTTTACTAGGGAGAATCTCGCTGCAACTATTGCTGAGCATTGGTTTGTACCAAATCTGTTAAAACATGTTGCATTTGTTGTAGTAAATTGTATAGTGTGTCAGAAATTCATGGCTTGGCATACACTGCACACAGTTAGGGGAGTTATCCCGAGACCCAATCGCCCCTTTCAGCATTTGCATATCGACTATGTCGACATGCTGGAAGTATGCAATGGGTATAGCTACATGATTGTAGTAGTTTGTCCTTTTTCAAGATGGATTGAGGCTGGTCTGTGTACACACCCAGACTCTGTTTGTGCAGCAAAATTCTTAGTACGGGAAGTATTTCCTAGATGGGGAGTTTGTGAAGTAATGAGGTCAGATAATGGTCCTCATTTTGTAAATCAGATATTTGAAAGGCGTGTTGCTTGGTATAAAGCACAAGTTTGCTCCGGCTTGTCACCCACAAGGAAATGGAATCTGTGAATGGCTCAACGGTTTGCTTATAGAAATAAAAACCAAGTTGAAGCTTACCTTGAAGAAAGGGTGGTTCCATTGCCAACCACTAGCATTGTATGTAATAAGGACCCAGCCAGGTTCTGACCACCATCTCACCCCCCATGAAATTGTGACAGGAAGGCAAATGAGAATGCCTCTCACACCTCCATCCAGAGTTAGAAGTGATACTCAGCCAACTGCAGAAGTATTAGGATTGGAATTGCGTGATTATTTGAACTGTATTACTTCCAGTATTTCTGTCATTTCAGGTCAGCTACGTCGAAAAGGGTGTGGGGCAGTACGAACACAGAAGGAGATGCTTCAACAAGTAGATCTCAAGAACTTATGTGTTCCCCAACTTTTCCCCGGAGATGCAGTCCTAATCCGCAACCATACAAGAAAAGTGGGACGAAGCCCTGCTTCAACGGTCCTTTTATCGTGGAAGACGTCACGCCTCTGCAGTCAGAGTTCAAGGCAGACGTGCTATGGACCTTTATAAGTGACGTGAAAATGTATGCTGGAAAAACGCCTCTGCCCCCACCCCTACCGGATGGAAGCATCAGGGAAGAACCCAGCACATGCAGACGAGATCTATGACAAGGAAGAAGGACTGCAGAAGCTGAGAGTGAAAGAGAAAGAGTTCATTGGACTGGGGCTTGTTTTGAAACACTCTGTGCACTCATTGCAGGGTTAAGGAGGAAATCTTTGTTCTTAAGCCACAGGAGCTTGTTAGACTTTGGAATTAGGCATGCTTAAGCCTTGATAAGAAGAACAATATGCCAAATTCTGAGGTCATTTTTGACAATTGGAAAATAATCCAGTATCCTGATTCGTTTCACACAGAGTTCCTGTTTGGATTTGCCCAAGGTGTTACCTGTTAGGAAAGATTTCGTTATTGTAGGGAATTTTCCTTCCATGTGGCAACCCCTAAACTTTTTGCTATTGTTTTTAAACTGGTTCTTGACTTTGCCAGAGAAGTACAGCCTTCTGCCGCACTTCTCTGGGCTTTCGCTCCTTTCTTACGGGGAAACTGACATGCCCTTAAGACAGTCAGTACCGGGGAACGTGGTTTCCCGTAGTTTCTTTTATCGTGTCGCAGCTTTAGTGCACATGACACAAGAGGGCACTGTAAGCTAAGTTACAGCTCTCTTGGGTCTCTAGCCTTCTACAGGCCTAGATACTCTTTTAGGATGGTATTTGATCGGTGCAAGTCATTCAGGGACTGGAATGGTGGCAGCGATCGTTTCTTGTGTTTTTGAGCTCCTTTTGGCGTTCTGAAGCACGTTTTTGCACTGAACCCAAAATGGTGGCCTGGCTCCCAAAATGGCCAGACCACGAGGCTCCTTTGTCTTGTCCATGACCGTCTTGCTCCCTTCACCTTCCCCAGGTCGAGCGACCGGGGCCTTCCTTATTTGGGCATGTACTTTCCCGCGAAACGTGGTTGCTTTCGCGGGCTTCTACATGTCGTTTGTGTGCCTCCAGGGTGTGGGCTGGGATGTCTGGTCCCAATACACATCCTGGGTGCCAGAGAGTCTAGGGTGGTGTGAATGCCTGGGACCACCGTGGTCCGTGATTGGTCCACGTATGGTATGTGTGTTGATGAGCGGATCTCCCATTGGCTCCCTCCGTTTTGGCGCGAAGGGAACGTGGATAAGAGGGGGCTGGAAACACCACTACCATGTCGATCTCCTGAGTTCTCACGAACGAAGGAATACAGGAGCCAAGTATCCTGCAACTACGAGGCTGGACCGAGGATCGCTGGTGACCCGCTGAAGGAATCCTCTTTGCACTGCTGTCGTCCGGAGACCCTGTCCTCCTTTGATCGAACCAGAAGGCCTGTACTGGTGCTTCGACCTTTGGAATAGCAGGAACAGCTATTCCCGGCATCTTCAACCATCTCCTGCCAGTAAGCCTTCGGAAGCGTCTCTGGGCCATCCAGTTGACTGACCAGCTTACCAAGGAGTTTGGCTCTGCAACCGCCGCCAGGTTGTGTTGTATTGCGAGTCCTTGACCCTCTCCACGCTTCGTACGCTTGGCGTTCCCAGGTCTGAAGGGAGGAGTGTACATTTGGCTCGAATACACACGGCCGCTCGTTGTCCTGTGCGGCAACAAACTGTGCTGGTTTCGTCGATTGGGACGTCTTTTTGCTCTACACGACTACGAGGCGTTCCCTGCTCTTCTGAACCTGCCAGCTGCTGAAACTATCGTGGAGAAGCCTGGGTCTGCTTGCTTCGGGGACCGGTGAGTAGTATATCTAGGATCTGGTCGCCCTCCTGCAGTATCCATTGCTTTTCCCTGCTGTGTAAAAACAGCACCCTTTTGCCGCGCTCGCGCTCTGCTTCTGCCCGCTGTGGAGGCTGCGCTTGAGTTGCGGAACCTGTTCTTCTTCTGCTGTGCACTAACGTGAACTGCCTGACTTCCTCCGAAGAGCTTCCCCTTTTGCCGTCGGCACCGGCGTGGCAGGTACTTTGAGCACAAGGCTCCACTCTTCGCAGGGCTCGGACTTCCATCTAGTTAGGTGCCTCTGAAGGCGAACTGAGTCTAAAGCGTTATCGCACTGCCTGTTTTCCTTCCCTTGCAGGTGGACTACATATTTCGTGCTTTAAACGCTTGCGACTGTGTATTTGTATATATATTGTGTTGATATGGTATGTGTTGGTTTAATATTGTGATATTGTGATTTTCTCGCTACGGTCATTATTTTAAAGGCCTTAAAATAAATGTGTATCTATTTTGATATAAAACTGTTTGGAGTAGTTTGTAAGCGCTCTTGCTTTGTGTGCTCATTGCGGGCTTTCAGTCACCCTCACCCCTCTTGAGACCTAGTCTTGACCGCCGCGATCGCTACCTTGATTGGTCTGGCTTGTCCAGAGGTTACCCTGTTCCAAGTAATTAGGTTGGCCTTCTGAACTTCTGCGCCACCAGGACAGAGTTCAGAAATCCGTCTTAACAAATTGGTGTACAGCGGTGGGATACGACTGAAGGTATCCAGTGTTGCGCTCGAACTAAGGCATTTCAGGTTATTCCAAACAGTACACGTAGTGAATTGTTATAGTATAACTTTAAAAAGGCCATAGTCCTATCAAACAGTATGGAAACAAATACCTTGTTAACTTTAAATGCTTCCAAATCAGAAACGCTGAAAAGATGTGTGCGGAGAGAGGTGTTTCCTCTCAAGGCACGAAATTGGAATGATCCAAAGAATCGTGGCGTGGCAAGAAGCGCAGCTTGACGCTATAACTTCTGAGGACAGTGCAGAAGGTGGTGGGCTGCTCTCACTGGTAGAACCGACGGTTCTGCCGCTGCACTGATCCATCGCGACCACGAGGACAGGGAGGATGTAATGTCTAATGTTTCCTCTGCCAGTGTGATGGGGAGGCTATGCTTGAATTCAAGAAGCAAGAGCTGCGGTTTAGGCAGCAGGAGCTTGAATTCAGCATAGCCAAACTAAAAATCGAACAGGCCAGAAAAACAGAAAGACAGGGATCACCAGTTGGAACTGGCCAAGCTTCAGGTTGCAAATGGGTCCAAGGTCCTGGACATGGGTCTGGGGCTTCCTCTCATCCACGGTTTCCAAAAGATCTGCTCAGTGTGTATGAAGAGAGGAATGACATTATGGACTGGCTGAATGCGTTTGAGTATGCATGCGAGTCCAGGAAGTTGACAATGCTGATAAGATTGCGTGGTTGCTCAGTAGACTGCCCCATTCTGGCTGTAGTGCCATTATGGAAATGTCGAAGGCTGAGCGGGCTGATTTCGCAATGTTAAAGCAAACTCTCATTTTAAAGTTTGGGAAGACTCCGGCCAATATTTAAAGCGTTTTCGAGAGTATAGAAAAAGGAAGGTGGTACTTGGGTATCTTATGTCGCTGAATCTTTGAAAAACTTAACTGGCTGGGTCGAAGGTTATAAGGTTTCTACCTTCGAAGGCATGATAAATCTTGTCATGCTGGAACACATTTTTGCTTCTTCTTCCCGGAGCTTAAGCAGCATTTGGCCGATTCGAAGGAGATAGATCCTAAGAAGCTGGCCATTGCAGCAGACTTATGGGTGTCACATCGAGTGTCCCATAAGGACAAAACTCATCCTGGTAAGCAGGAGGAGGGAAAAAGTCCAAAGATATGGAGGGTGGGGAATCTGCTAAATCTTCTTCCATAAGGGCCACAAAAAGAAAAACAAGGGTAAGACACAAAGAGAACTCACAGGGTAGTGGAGGTCAGCCTCCGAAACAGAACTCTGGTTACAATAAGCCTCCCTACGTAAACAGACCCACTGGGCTTGTTTTCTTGTGGAGCAACTGACCATGTGAAGGGGGATCCCCGTTGTAAGGTTAGACCTTTGGGGGTCCACTCCGCTAATCTGGCCTTCTCCTCCTACGAGGAAGAAGAGATTACAGGAGCATCCTTCTCCTCAGACTCATTTCCCAGCGGAATAGAGGCTGAGGTAGTTTTAGTGTCCCTGGGTTCCTGGAGCCTAAAGTCGCAGAGGCTTATGCTAGATTCCGGATAATACCAAGCACTACTTTAAAGACAGTGTGCTGATCAATGGAGTGGATACTCCAGCTCTTAGGGATAGTGGGTGCAGTCGAACTGTAGTGGATTCTACCTTGGTAGACTCAGAGGAAGTTGCCAGAGCTACTCTGATGCCCACTAAGTTGGCTGACGGCCCCCTCCGTATGTTTCCGTGATCCCTGTTAATCTTACTTTAAATGGTACAGCAGTCAGGATTCCAGTGAGCATTCAGAGAAACGTCCCGGAAAGGTCTTGTTAGGTAATGATCTCAGAGCTTTAGGGCTCGTAGGAGACACTGCCGAAAGACCCTACACACGGTCTCAAGCACGGGCAGCATTGGCAAGTCCAATACGCCGCCCCAGCCGAAGGGGAACCCAAGGCGAAAGGAGTCTACAAGTCAAAACGAGGGAAAGAGAATATTCCCCCGAGCTCGCCTACCACTGCGGTGGAGGAAGTTGGTCAATCGCCCGGGCCTGACGAGGAGGTGGCGATGCCTGAAGTATTCGACCCCAACGATCATCCTGAACTAAAAGACTTGTTAGTTGAAGGAGGTCCTGATAGGGACGAATTCAGTAAAGGCCAACGTGAGTGCCCATCTCTGGAAGGCCTAAGGAGACAGGCCTGCTCCCAGCTTGAGGGTGAACCTCCTGGGAAGCATAGGATTTATTGGGAAGGTGGACTCCTGTATAGTGAGCCCACAGAGTCTACAGAAGGAGACCATAGGAGGTTGGTGGTTCCCCTTGCTGTTAGGCCCTTCCTCCTGCAGTTGGCGCATGAAGTTCCCCTTGCTGGTCACCTTGGTATGAAGAGGACCAAGCAAAGGTTATCCATGCACTTCTACTGGCCCAAGATGGGGGTGCAAGTAGAAAGTCACTGCAGGAGTTGTGCCTCCTGCCAGTTGTCTGGTAAGGTTGGCGCGACAATCCAAGCTCCGTTGGTACCGCTCCCAGTTGTGGGGGTACCATTTGAAAGGGTAGGGATCGACATCGTTGGTCCCCTTGACCCGCAAACATCCTCGGGCAATAGGTTTATCCTGGTGCTGGTCGACCATGCAACCAGGTATCCTGAGGCCATCCCATTGAAAACTGTAACTGCCAAGTCAGTTGCAAAAGCTTTACTCGGCATATTTACTAGGGTTGGCTTCCCTAAAGAAGTTGTGTCAGATCGTGGCAGCAACTTTATGTCGAAGTATATGCAGGCTATGTGGAAAGAATGTGGGGTCACCTACAAGTTCTCTTCTGCATACCACCCCAGACCAATGGTCTGGTGGAACGTTTCAACAGAACGTTAAAGAGCATGATTGGGGCTCTGGAGGAGCCCAGAGAAGAAAATGGGATCTTCTTTTACCATGCTTACTGTTTGCCTACCGAGAGGTACACAGGAGGGTGTTGGCTTCAGCCCTTCGAACTTCTGTTCGGTCATCCCGTACGGGGACCCTTAGCCATTGTCAAGAGGGATGGGAGATGCCCACTCCCCTGTTACTACCAATGTAGTTGATTATGTGCTAGGGCTCAGAAAACGGATGGTACTTCTGATGGGCTTGGCTAGTGATAAATTGAAGGCAGGGCAAGCGCTGGTGAAATTGGTACGACCAGAAAGCTTCCCTCATCAACTTTACACCTGGTCAGCAAGTCCTGATCATGAATCCAATAAGGCCTCGCGCTTTACAGGACAAATGGTCAGGCCCTTACACAGTGGTGGAGCCCTGGGTGAGGTGAACTATTTAGTGGACCTTGGAAGGCCTGGACAGGCTCCAAAAGTGTTCCACGTGAATAGGCTGAAGGCTTTCGTCCCAAGAGTCGAAATCGCAGCACTGCTACTGGCTTCAGATGTTGAGGAAGAGGAGTCTGAACCTCTCCCCGACCTGTTCCAAAGCGGTCCTTCAGATAGCTCCTTGAGGGTGTCCGAGTGGCCCCTCACCTGACTTCTGATCAGCAGGCTGAGGTGAAAAGTTTGCTTAGGCAGTTTTCCCCCCTGTTTTCACAGTCGCCTGGTTTGACACCTTGGTGCAAACATAACATTGACACAGGAGACAGTGTACCTACCAAAAGTAGGGGATACAGGATGTCAGATAAAGTACGGTCTTATATTAAGACCGAGGTCAACAAGATGTTAGACCTTGGGTGATTGAACCCTCTAGTAGTCCTTGGTCCAGTCCTGTGGTTTTGGTTCCAAAGGCAGGCACTTCTGAATTGAGGTTCTGCGTGGATTACAGGGCTCTGAATGCTGTCACCAAGACAGATGCACCACCCCTTGCCTCGAACAGATGAGCTGGTGGATACTTTGGGTGCCTCCAAGTACCTCAGCACGTTTGACCTCACTGCTGGCTATTGGCAAATAGCTTAGCAGAACATGCCAAGGAGAAGACAGCATTTTCTACTCCAGACGGCCTTACCAATTCCGGGTAATGCCGTTCGGGTTGAAGAATGCACCTGCCACTTTCCAGAGGCTTGTGAATCATGTGTTGAATGGGTTGGACGAATTCTGTCTTGCATATCTGGACGATATAGCAGTTTTCCAGTGCCACCTGGGAAGACCATGTGAAACACCTCGGGATTGTGCTCCAGGCTCTTCAGAAAGCCACTTGACCATAAAGGCTAGTAAATGCCAGATTGGACAAGGCTCAGTGGTTTACTTGGACATGAAGTAGGTGAGGGAGGATACAGCCTCTACCCAGTAAAGTACAAGCAGTACAAGACTGGCCTACCCCCACTACGCAAACCCAAGTGAGAGCCTTCTTAGGACTCACGGGGTATTACCGCAATTTGTGGCAGACTATGGCACCATAGCTGCTCCTCTGACTGCCCTCACAACTCCGAAGAAACCCAAGAAGGTAACTTGGACCGACGAGTGTGAGAAGGCCTTCAATGGCTTAAAAGACTCCTTGTGCCAGGCCCTGTGCTCAGGGCCCTGATTATCAAGACCTTTTATCGTGCAGACGGATGCCTCTGACACTGGGATAGGAGCTGTACTATCACAAGTAGATGAGAAGGGTAAGGAACACCCTATCGGTTTTATTAGTCGCCAGCTTAAGG
This sequence comes from Ambystoma mexicanum, assembly GCA_002915635.3. Classification (NCBI taxonomy): domain Eukaryota; kingdom Metazoa; phylum Chordata; class Amphibia; order Caudata; family Ambystomatidae; genus Ambystoma; species Ambystoma mexicanum. The sequence continues at coordinate 1,031,135,244 of CM030325.1, read as the reverse complement.
ACAGAGAGCTCAGATGGTCCACGGTAGAGAAAGAATGTTTCTCTGTTGTGTGGGCCCTAAGGAAGCTGAGGCCCTACCTCTATGGGACCCACTTCACTGTGCAGACTGACCATAAGCCGTTAAAGTGGCTAATGAACATGAAGGGGAGAATCCAAAGTTGCTTAGGTGGTCCATAAGTCTACAAGGCTTCGACTTCACTATTGAGCATAGGCCAGGTGTCCAACATAGCAATGCTGATGGGTTGTCCAGAATGTTTAACCGACCTGAACAAGAGACTCATCCAGGGGTGGATTAGTTCCCCCTGTCCATAGTCTGGGAGGGCGAGTGTTAGGAAAGATTTCGTAATTGTAGGTAATTTTCCTTCCATGTGGCAACCCCTAAACTTTTTGCTATTGTTTTTAACCTGTTCTTGACTTTGCCAGAGAAGTACAGCCTTCTGCCGCACTTCTCTGGCTTTCGCTCCTTTCTTACGGGGAAACTGACATGCCCTTAAGACAGTCAGTACCGGGGAACGTGGTTTCCCGTAGTTTCTTTTATCGTGTCGCGCTTTAGTGCAACACGACACAAGAGGGCACTGTAAGCTAAGTTACAGCTCTCTTGGGTCTCTAGCCTTCTACAGGCCCTAGATACTCTTTTAGGATTGTATTTGATCGGTGCAAGTCATTCAGGGACTCGAATGGTGGCAGCGATCGTTTTGTTTATTTTGAGCTCCTTTTGGCGTTCTGAGCACGTTTTTGCACTGAACCCAAAATGGTGGCCTGGCTCCCAAAATGGCCAGGCCACGAGGCTCCTTTGTCTTGTCCACTGACCGTCTTGCTCCCTTCACCTTCCCAGGTCGGGCGACCCGGGCCTCCTTATTTGGGCATGTACTTTCCCGCGAAACGTGGTTGCTTTCGCGGGCTTCTACATGTCGTTTGTGTGCCTCCAGGGTGTGGGCTGGGATGTCTGGTCCCAATACACATCCTGGGTGCCAGAGAGTCTAGGGTGGTGTGAATGCCTGGGACCACCGTGGTCCGTGATTGGTCCACGTATGGTATGTGTTGATGACGGATCTCCCATTGGTCCCCTCCGTTTTGGCGCGAAGGGAACCGTGGATAAGAGGGGCTGGAAACACCACTACCATGTCGATCTCCTGAGTTCTCACGAACGAAGGAATACAGGAGCCAAGTATCCTGCAACTACGAGGCTGGACCGAGGAATCGCTGGTGACCCGCTGAAGGAATCCTCCTTTGCACTGCTGTCGTCCGGAGAGCCCTGTCCTCCTTTGATCGAACCAGAAGGCCTGTACTGGTGCTTCGACCTTTGGTATAGCAGGAACAGCTATTTCCGGCATCTTCAACCATCTCCTGCCAATAAGCCTTCGGAAGCGTCTCTGGGCCATCCAGTTGACTGACCAGCTTACACGGGAGTCTTGCTCTGTAACCGCCGCCAGGTTGTGTAGTATTTCGAGTCCTTGTCACTCTCCCACGCTTCGTACGCTTGGCGTTCCCAGGTCTGAAGGGAGGAGGGTTCATTTGGCTCGAATACACACGGCCGCTCCGTTGTCCTGCTGCGGCAACAAACTGTGCTGGTTTCGTCGATTGGGACGTCTTTTTGCTCTACACGACTACAAAGCGTCTCCTGCTCTTCTGAACCTGCCAGCTGCTGAAACTATCGTGGAGAAGCCTGGGTCTGCTTGCTTCGGGACGGTGAGTAGTATATCTAGGATCTGGTCGCCCTCCTGCAGTATCCCATTGCTTTTCCCTGCTGTGTAAAAACAGCACCCTTTTGCCGTACTCGCGCTCTGCTTCTGCCCGCTGTGGAGGCTGCGCTTGAGTTGCAGAACCTGTTCTTCTTCTGCTGTGCACTAACCCGAACTGCCTGACTTCCTCCGAAGAGCTTCCCTTTTGCCCGTTGGCACCAGCGTGTGCAGGTACTTTGAGCACAAGGCTCCACTCTTCGCAGGGCTCGGACTTCCATCTAGTTAGGTGCCTATGAAGGCGAACTGAGTCGAAAGCATTATCGCACTGCCTGTTTTCCTTCCCTGGCAGGTGGACTACATATTTCGTGCTTTAAACGCTTGCGACTGTGTATTTGTATATATATTGTGTTGATATGGTATGTGTTGGTTTAATATTGTGATATTGTGATTTTCTCGCTACGGTCATTATTTTAAAGGCCTTAAAATAAATGTGTATCTATTTTTGATATAACAACTGTTTGGAGTAGTTTGTAAGCGCTCTTGCTTTGTGTGCTCATTGCGGGCTTTCAGTCACCCTCACCCCTCTTGAGACCTAGTCTTGACCGCCGCGATCGCTACCTTGATTGGTCTGGCTTGTCCAGAGGTTACCCTGTTCCAAGTAATTAGGTTGGCCTTCTGAACTTCTGCGCCACCAGGACAGAGTTCAGAAATCCGTCTTAACATTACCCAATGACAACGTTTCAAGGATCATATTTGAAATTCTTCTCTTTGTTTTGCGCTCTTATCCGGCTATCAGTGGGAGAACTACTAGCATTTGCATGTTCAGGCAAGATCCTAAAAATGGTCCCATTGTAAGGAGACTACTCACAGCAATCATCAATCAAGTTTTGCAGCTTCTAGAGTACAGTGGGGAAAGTGCAAATGCCCTTATCAGCGGATAATGCCCACAGACTGGTTGGCCTTGACTTTTATTATTTGATTGAAGAATGGCCACGGCTCATTAATATACATACAGATGTTAGGTCATTTCTAAGGGACCCAAGTAATAAGGGAGCACTGAATGAGATCCTGAGGGACATCATTTTTCAAGCAAACGCATATTCCGAGACAATTCTGAGAACAGAGTAAAACATTTCTTTCGAGGGACCGATCGAGAGTCGCTGGTAAAGAAGGACTTTTGTTTCATGTTGAAAGATATTCATCATGTCGTCTGGTCTAAAGCAAATTCGAGGCATAGACTGGGAACTGTTATATGTCATTGAACTTATCTAGACTATTGAAGCAGATGAGAACATTTTAAAGGGAAACTTTCTGGAGAAAACGTCTACAGTAAATGGCGAGATCATTTTTCTTCATGCTTGACAGATATCTACATTTCATCCGATATAAGCTGATTCTCTGAAATCGTTGAGAGTCTTGTCCTTGATCAGCCAGGACAAAGCATTGAGTCAAGTCGACAGTTTCCATACTATTTTGATGTACATGGAGCCAAGACTCCTATGAATCTTCCTGAGCAGAAGGAGAGTGCAAACGTGGCAATATTGAAATTGAAATAGCTGTCCAGGCAGCACATTGCCAGTCGCACATAGCAATTTGCAGAAAAATGGGCCAGTTCAAGGGCCGAGATGCCTACCTCAAATGGGCAAACGAATGGACAGACCCAGATGAAGATGATTATGTGCAAGATACAAAGACAAGAGACAAAGAATAGACAAATAATCATGTGATAAAATATGAAAAACCTGGATAGAAAGGAGTTGGAATCAGAAGGGAAGTGAACAAGAAACTTGACAGTCCAGACAAATCTGCAGAAGAAATTTGTAGATGGAAGAACAGAGGTCAAATGCAGATCTGGGGATCAGTGTTATCACCAGACAGACGGGAAGAAGGATTGGTAATCTGCAGAGCCTGGGTGGTAATTGGTTGTTGGCCAACCTGCCATTGACTTCGCATAGAAGGACTGTAAGCTGTTATGGCCGAAACTTGCCAAGCTACTGACTTGGGTCGAAGATGGAGGAGGACCCTTGCAGATAGTGCCTTTGGAGAATGCAAAATTGTGCTTCAGGAATAATGGCACAAGAAAAATGGGAGAGAATCCGAACTGTGGTTGTATCTTTGATGTGCCAGGAATGAAGATTGGGACAGCAGTGAAAATGGACCACTACTGGGCCTTTGGATCCAGAGCTTATATAAAGCTGCCAGAGAATAAGTAAGGACTTTGCTCAATAGTGAATGTTCATGTTCCAGCTTTGGTGATTTTGAAAAGTGATCTGAACCTTGACAGTTTTCCGAAAGCAGATGCTCACCTGAGGAAGAAGAGATCTGTGGAGCTGGTGAGAAGACAGAAGAGAGAGAACTGCTTCTCAGCCAAATCAATAGAAACTTTTGATGCCATTCCATATGAGCACAGATTGTTCAGCCAGAAAGCTTCAGTGTTCACCTTAATCTCTATGCCGAGTATCCAGGTTGGAGCAAATATCAAATGGCTGCAGATAACCAGATAGGAATTTCTCCAATCAACACGACTATCAAGGGATTCAATGCAATCAGAGAAGAAATGAGAGCCATAAGACTGATGACTCTCCAGAACAGATATGTCTTCGACATGATTACAGCTATGGATGTAGGTGTTTGTGCAAAAATTGGAGAATCGTGTTGCACATTCACACCTTCTCACAATGATGAGAATGGAACCTTGACAGAGGCCATAGGTTTGTTGACGAAGCTACATGGCCAGATCATAGACGAGGTTGAAGACATTACTGATGACAGCTGGTTTGGATCACTCTTTTCTTGGATCCCGCAATGGATGGCAGACATTTTCAAGATCATTTGAGCCCTGATCATGATGATATTGCTAGGATTCTGTGTGATCAAGCTGATAATCTCACAATGCAGGAAGACGGCAAAGAAAGAAGTAGGGATGAAGATCATGATCGATGTTGAACCAGGATGGAAGGCCAAAGACCTGACAGATGAAGAAAACAGAGACTTTCTAAAGACCAGTGTCCATGCACCTAAGGGAATAAAGTTCTTGTACCCAAAGAACCATAAGAAGTATGTGGGAAGATGGATCTATTGCAGCCCAAGTGGACAATGCCAACTCATGACATTGAACAAAGACGAACATGTCAAATAAGCAGGATGCCTGAAGGGAGTCATAAAGATATGGATCCCTAAGTAGCAGTTCTTCAGACGAAGAAGCCTAGATGTGAAGGGTGATGAGAGAGTGGTCGATGAATTGCCCGAAGGGGGGAGTGTAGAGGAGGAGCCATGTACCCCCACCTCAACCACTTAACCTGTATAGCCTATGTTGCCTATAGGTTGGGTACCAAAGTATGTTACATACACGGAGCAGTTAAAACAACAACAGACAGAGTATGAAAAATGTGCAGTACCATTGAAGTGTGTCGCAGTTAAAAAGCAGCTTGAATTAACAAGTGAATTTCAGAAAGGCTAGGTTGGATCAACCAAGGAAGCCAAGGGTCCTCATCACGAGGAAGGCGGTAGGGGGTTAACAGGGCCGGTAGAGCTGCCGGCCCCATTAACCCCCTACCGCCTCATTATGAGGTCCACTTGGGGACCCGCTAAGGAGCCTAGTTGTACCAGACGTCCTTAGCGGGTCCCCGGGAGCGGTCCAGCATGCTAACAACGGGCCTGTCATTAACGGGCCCGTTGTTAGCATGCTCCCCATTCCCATTGAGCCCTGCGGGGGCTCAAATGGGAATGGGGATGGACCGGGTCTGGTTCCTTGAATGGGGAAATACCGGGCCCTCCAAGGTCCGAATGACTCTATATTTCCCCATTCAGGGAACCCGGACCCGGTACCCAGAATGGGTGTAGCCATGCCACAAAAATCGTCATGGCTACCTCCTTCCTCGTAATGAGGCTCACGGTCTTATCAAACCAGAGCAAACTGACTTTGGTTGCAAAGCGTGCGATAGAACAGAACTCCTGTGCAGAAGGCATGTACAAAACAAAATACGTCAGAGGTGTATTGGAGAATAGTATTTTAAATGCACAAAAGGCTCGATTTCATGGTCTCAAGTCACATGGAAGGATGAAGTTGGACGAGCGAGATGGTCACACCTACTCATGAGGGCAGACGTGTCTTCACTCCCTGAATTTCTCAGAGCTAAGAACACTCAAGGACGAGCTTCAAAGCCTAATTGACAGTAGACCACTGAGGTGATATGGATCTGTATGCTAATTGGTGGGAAGCAATGGCTAAGGCGAGCTCACCAGCACCTGGACGGCCAGACTAATGCTGCTAGACGTAGGTGGAAAAGTACTGACGGAGGTTAGAAGCCAACCGATTGTAGGGGACTGCATAATTAAGGGTCCTATAGTTTGTGTAACCAATGGGACATCGTACATTTAGTGACGTTCATAGTGGTCATTTTTAGGGGAGGGCTTAGTTGCCCCACCTGATGTTAAGCAGCCAATCACATTCACTCCCTGTCCCATACTAATATAGATCATATACTTAGATGATTCACTGAGAGCCAACCACTTTCCTTAGTAGGTTTTTGTAGTTTGCCGTTGGTAGTACGCAGGTTAATGTCATTGATGACAAACTTTCTGTATAAAAGTTCTGTTTTTATCTAAATGCTTTCAGTAAGAGGATTGAGCGAGTTCGTTGATGTTCGTTATGCTCCCAGTTGTAGACAGTTGAAAATAAAACAGTTGTCCTTTTACCAAACTACTTGAGTCATTTTGATTATTGATGTATGAATACAATCTGCATCCCCATCCATCTCCAGGGTACTGCTACTCGTCTTAAAGGGCTGGCTTGTCCAGTTCAATAGCTCTGTCGATGCACCCCAATACTGCTCTTCAGCATCGCACAGCTACTCTAGGGGCAAGATTCACAACTATCTCTGCCAATGCACCCCAACCCTGCTCTGTAGCAGACCATTCTATTCCAACAGGGAGCACCCACACGACCGTGCCAACACACTCAAATCCAACTTGCTCACTGAAACTGCACTGATCCTGCAACTGGACCACTCTAAACGGCCTCGGTCCTGGGCCCTGCCACTCTCCACTTGCACTGATGCCCTGGAACCCCTTTGCACTGCGGGACTGTCTCTGTATCCCTACAGCCACCCCCTCCCCCAGCACTTGTTCTGCACTTACCTCACACTTGCCACCAGCTGGTCCTATTTATTTATTTATTACGTACGCCACTTACCTTGTACTGCACTTTTCCCCTCCCCTTCCCCCTGCACTTTTTCCCACTCCCTACCCCTGCACTTGCGCGATCTGAATGACACCTGGCCTAGTAGGATCGTTGTCTGTCTCCCCTTGTCCCCCCTCCCTGCCTCGTCGCGCTTGAAACACTTGTGTATAGGCGCGTTACAAATACCATATCATATCATATCATATCATAACTTTAATGCCATCCCTTCTATGCCAGCAGGAAGCATGCATGCGCTCACGCACACTTCTGCCAATGCACTCCAATCCTCCTCTGTGTCGGAAAAGTCTATTACAGCAGTAGTACCAACACACATCTCTGCCAATGCACCACAATCTTGCTCTGTGGTAGACCAGTCTATTACAGCAGCAGGACCAACACAGAGCTCTGCCAATGTACCACAATCCTGATCTGTGGTAGACCAGTCTACTACAGCAGCAGGACCAACACACATCTTTGCCAATGCACCACAATCCTGCTCTGTAGTAGACCAGTTTGTTACAGCAGCAGGACCAGCACAGATCTCTGCCAATGCACCTTAGTCTGCTCTGTTTCAGGCCTTTCTTTTCCACCAGCAAAACCCACAGATACAGCAGCACCTGCTGCTAATCCAGACACCTCGTCAAACTACTCTAATAATGCACCTCAGCCTTGCTCCGAATAGCACCAATGGATTTCATAATTCTATGGCAAGACAGGAGGCTCATATTATGCATTACAATCTTTACTCTGAAACCACAACAGCAAAGAAAAAACATTTACAAACAAAAAAGTTGTAAAAACAGAACTAAATAGAGTTCAATGTCAATGTAAGGGGGGCTCCCCAATCCATCATGGAAGACAGGTCATGTGCTGCAGGAGACCAATGAGCAGGGACCCTCATTATATAAGTCCTTTACTCCAAACCCAACTCCTCTTTCTTTGCTGCTGACAACACAGCTAAGTCACTCCTTCTAGTTGTTCTTTGCTTGCTAGTCAATAATTATCAAATTGTTAATATAATATTTTATATTGTGTAGTTATTGGTATACATTATATACTTGCTGTTTTTTCACTTACAAAATTAAGTTTTATGTTGTCTTCCGCGCTTTAATGTAGCAAGGTCTTTTCTATTGGTGTCTTTACCCAACGCACGCGGGCCTGTCAGAAGCTCTGGCTTCAGGCTGATGCGCTTGGGTCTCCAGCAAGTAGCGCCGGTCCCTTCAGAAGATCTGTTGGGGCTTGGAGGGCGGAGCCGAGTGGCCTGCTCGCTCCATTCCCTCTGCGCAGCTCTGTTTACTTGGCGGTTAAGGGGCCGGTCGGCCCTCCCACTCCAGTCCGCGTGTGCGGCTGGGTTTTGTTTTATGGGACAGACGGCCCTTCAGCTCCAGTCCGCGTGTGCAGCTGGATTTGTTTAATGGGCCGGGTGGCCCTTCAGTCATGGCCGCGCGTGCGGCTGTGTGTTATTGTTCAGTTGGCTGTGACTGTGTTTCAGGGGTCGGTTGGCCCGCCCACTCCTTCCCCAGCGCTCTCCTTTCGGCGCATGGCCCACCTTTCATTTAACATGCTCTGGGTGAGCCTATTTACAGTTTGAGGTCCCGGCTGGGGTGCAGTTCGCGCGGGAGCATATCTACAGTGTGATTATATTTATTTATATATATGTATATATCGTTTTAACTTTACCCTGGCGCATGGGGGCATCAATTGTTTGGAAGTATACAGAAAGCTTCTGCTGCAGCACACAAGCGAGATGGCTCAATAAGAGGGCTGCAGGTTTTCCATGCAGAAGGACCTGGGTTCGCTTCTCGCCATGTCCAGTGTACACTTATGGATATATGTGTGTATATATATATATTTTATGTATTTACATGTGTATGTATATTTTTAAATATTGAAATTAAATTTTGTTTTCAAATTGGTATTTTCAGTTTATATTTGAACACTAATTTCCTACTGAAGAGCCTCATACGCTGCCAGTCTGCAGCTTTATTTATTTATTTAAGCGCTGCACAGAGCTTAGGTGATTTGCCTTCACTGTAGGTGCCATAACCTGCTCGGTTTCAGGTTCTGCCTGAGTTCTAACGCGAGGTTGCCCTCGTGTACTGCTGGGTACCACACCCTGCTAGGGTGAGCAGTTGAGGTACACTTGCTCAGTGTATTCCTCCCTTAAAGTCTGGCAGCTTTGTTTGGGCGCTGCATATGGCATTGGTGATTACCTTCACTGTATGTGTGCCATAACCTGCTCAGTGGCAGGCTTTGCCTGTGTTCTTCTGCAAGGTGAACCCCTCGTGTACTGCTGGTTCCACAACCTGCTAGGGTGAGCAGTGGAGGTGCACTTGCTCAGTGTACTCTTTTGCTAAACAATATATTTAAGCGGTGCCTGGAGCACATTTACATTTTCAGGATTGTCAGTAGCCGGATAGCTCAGTAAGCATCAGCTTCTATAAGGGCCGGGGTTCGGACCCCTGTGAGGGCGTAACCCCACTTCCTTGGGCATTTTATATTATTTTATATTATTATTTATTTATTTATTCATTAAGTACTTTAAAGAAAAGAGTGTGTGGAGGTGGTTGTAGACAGACCATTGGGGTTGTACCTTCCTCTCTAGCCATCACTCAGGTGTTAACCTTCGTCTTTTAGTTAATTCTGTCACCCTTTACATTAGTTAGTTTAGGACAACTCAGTCCGTTTCCTTAGGCATTTCTTTCCCCAATAACAATTGCTCCACTCAGTACCCGTGTTGATTAAGTTGCAGAAATTTTCTCTCGACATGAGGAGAGAAAATCTGTCCCTATTGAGGGCTGCAGGGCTTGATGTGCAGATGGGGTTTACCTGCTCGGCAACTCCAAGTTCTCTCCTTAGAGGGTGCAGTGTTCCCTTACTATTTGTCCCATTATGACATTCATTATACAATTTGGACTATTGGTGGGACAAGGTCAGCTCGAGGGTAACTGTTCAGTTTTGTTGCAAGGCAAGTTGAGCAACCATGTTCTGACTTGGATGGAGTGTTTGGAACACTTGCTGGTATCAGAGGGACGGGTTACCAAATAATAACTTTCTGGCAGCCGCCCCATGGTTTTCCTCCAGGCTTGGCCTGTTTTCCGCTAATCGTCTAGCGGTGTGTTACAATTTCTCCTCTGCTCGAGGAGTACAAGCAGGGTTCTGTACCCTCAAGAGAGTTGTTAGTTTCTTTCATTATATATTTTATCTACAGAATAGAGTGCTTGCTTTCAAATCTGTGCAGAGCCTACTGATGCAGGTTCTAATTTTGAAGGGTCTAAATCAGTCTTTCATCCTGCTGAGATCGATAAGTGAACACTCACACACACCGTTGGTAGTAATGATGAGCAACACTCGTATACCTGAGGGTTCGTAGCACTATATAAGTGCTATTTTGCTATGGGCAATGTGCTTAATTTTTCCTTCCCTGATCCCCAGAGAGGCCAGTCAGCCTTACATGCATACGGAGGCTCAGCCTCAGTGTTTGAAGGACAGTGGTCCCAGTATTCTTTCACAACCTTTCAATTACGGGGCACGATAATTATCCCAAAGCCCTTCCTCCCCTCATTCCCCTTCCCGCCACCTTGGGGGGATTGCATCATAATGTTACACCTCTTGGAGTAACACCTGATGTTTCCGTTTTCCTTTAACAGGAGTTCTGGCTCATGACCAGTGCAAAATTCGCACTGGGCATTTCCCTCCCGTCAGTTTACTTTCCTTTGCACCAATTTACTGGTATTTCACAAAGTTAAGCGGAGCCCCTTCCACGGTCAGGGGGTTGGTTAGAAGTGCAAGAGTGTATTTATTTTAAGGGTGTCAAGCGGGGCTTTAGTGTGGTCCTCAGGGTAGCCTTCTTCTGGGTTGCAAGACTTTCCTTAGATATGTGGAGGAGGTTTTATCTCCTTTGGGAAGGCACAATATCCCTCGGTGGTATAGAGGAGTCTGGGGTGCTACTCATCTTCCATCCAAGTTATTACAGCCCTCTATCACAGGGCGTTCCAACGTCTCTACATTAACCATCTCAGAAGGTGTCTGTCAGTGCGATTGCCAGAGGGCTTGGATAGATATTTAGTTAATGACTTGGTTCTCTTAGTCACCTGCATGGCAGGTAGACCTTTTGGGTTTTCACGGGAGATTGTTCTGCAATAAGGTGCCAGCACAGGGTGCTGGGGGTTTCAAGATTCTTCAGATTTGATAAGATAGAGGCTAGTCATCTTATGGTAAGCAACTTCATTTTAACTGTTTAGTGATCAGTTTCTTTTCAGTTAGAGTCTTTTCTAAGACTATGGAATTTAGTGGGTCCTCCTTTGGTTAGTTTATGATCCTCTAGGGGATTTATCAACCATGGGGGAGAGGATAAGGTCCAAACACCTGGCACATCTACAAGGTGGGGTTCAGGTATCACTATCATGGTAGCGATTGGATGTAAGATACGTTTTTCCCCTTGCCAAGTTCGGTCTCTTAAGGGTCAGGTTTGTAAATGTCTTCCTTTTGTCATGGTAGCAGAGTCCTTCTTCAAGAGCTCAGGAGGTCTGAGGGTTTCCGTCTTGGCAGTTTGGCAGGTTTAACTCTTCCTGGTGTTTCAAGGATTTTCGGAAATATCTTTGTCATTAGGGTCCCCGGATGTCATTTAACGCTAGCTGCTGGGTTTCAGGTGGGACCCCTCTCTTCCATTCTGCTTTTGCCTCCGGAAGTCATACCTTTTTCTTAGTGTACACATAGGTCTGGGGACAATTGTGTATTAAGGACAGGGCTTGCAGTAGACTTTTCTGGGTACACAAGGCCCCAGGTCTATTGCAAGTCTATTGCTTTTCAGCTCCGCTCAAGCTAGGTCGTCCTATAACATGTTAATAAAATGTCCTTTTACTCCCATTTTACCTTTTATGAAGATTTGCCTTTCCCACTCGTTCCCCAGTTTAGTTATGGGACATGTCCTGTTTCTAATACGATATCTTCCTTTAACGCATGGGATGGATCATACAAAGCTTTCACCCCCTTGGGGGTATTTTTCTTTATCTCCAGGAGCTAAGGGTTTAACTTCTTTCGTTTGCTATCTAGGTTCCCAAAAGATGGCATGAATTTAAGTGTTGTAAATGGTTGATTAGACAACAGAGGAGTTTATTACTCCTATGTTTTTTTTCCTAACCTATTAGTATAGAAAGACTTTGTTCAGTGTCCCCCCCGCCCCTCTTTTTAACCAGTTGGTTTTATTCGCGGCTATGCCTTATAAGACAGTTATTCAGGCAGCCTAGCCTTGGGCAATACTCTTGCGTTCACTTGATTGATCAAATGAAAGCATTTAAAACATTTTCTTCGCCTATTATCTTTATTGTATGGATCATGTTGTACTAATGGGATGCAAGGGCTTCAAACTTGCATAATATGAGCCTCCTGTGTTGCCATAGAATGACTAATCCCCCACACTAGCGTGAGAAGGGGGTTTAGATTTGATTAAAGACAAGGAGACGAGTATTATCCCACCCACCCATGAATATAAAGCATTGGTGATAAGGTAGAACTTCCGGCTACAGTGCATGAGGTTGTGAGCTCAAGGGAGCTATCGGAATTTAATTAATTTTCTAAATATGATATGATATGATGTGGCAGTTATGGCTCGCCTATACACAGGTGTTTCAAGAGAGAACATTCTTTGGTTTGTTGTTCTTCCCATCCACCCACCCTTCTTTGCTTGTTGTTCTTACAGATACGAGCTGAGGTTCTGCTCAGGAATGTGGCTCACAGTTACCAGATGTGGAGAGTGCATGATACGAGAGGTTCGCTGGAATTGTCGTCATCGAGGTTCGCTGGAATTGTCGTCATCGTTTATCATCTGATCTGTGCAGTGGACGTCGGGTTCAAGACAGCTACAGAAAGAGGGGTTGGGTTTGGAGTAAAGGACTTATATAAGGGAGTGTCCCTGCTCATTGGTCTCCTGCAGGGCATGACCTGTCCTCCATGATGGGTTGGGGAGCCCCTCTTACATTGACATTGAACTCTATTTAGTTCTGTTTTTACAACTTTTTTGTTTGTAAAAGTATTTTCTTTGCTGCTGTGGTTTCAGAGTAAAGATTGTAATGCATAATACTTGCTTCTTGTCTTTAATAGAATCTAAACCCCTTCTCACGTTATTGTGGGGGATTGGTCATTATGCAGTGCATAGGCTCCTGCCAATACACGTATGTGTCAACCTTATGCTATTCCAAAACTCAACCCTAGAATGCTGCTCTACCAAAGCACCTCAACACAGCTCTGCATCACTCCCTGATAGTAGAACACTAAAGAACGCATGCTCACAGCCTCTGCAGCACTGGCTATTATTCCAGCACCTCGTTTCCCCAGCTCCCTTTACTGCTCTGCGAAAGCACCTCACTTCTAAAGAGGAGCTCTGCCAGTGTGCTTCAGCCCTGCCCGGGACCAGTCTTTGATAGTCCTGCAATGAGACTCACAAACTACGCTCCCAAAGGTCCCCTATTCCCAAACTGCAGCACCTCTCAGCTACTCCAGGCCGCCTGCCTCCCACGCCCCCCTGCTTGCCACATGTACGCATTGCTCTGCCGATGCACCTCAATCGCCCAGCCCTTCTCTCTGCATAGACGCCCGCATTGTTCCACGTGCGCAGGGAACCTGTCAGCGGTCTGCCGGGTGGGGCACGGGCGCTTATAATTAGTTTCTCGTCATCTGTGTATAGCCAGTAATTAGCTGCAGCGCTGGCACTTTGGGGGTTGGGGGAGCAGCTTGTTATAGCGTCACCGCACGAGGTGATGGATGGCCTCGAAGCACCTCGTCAGCAGAGTCGGACAGGGTGAAAATGGGGTTCTTTGTTGCAGAAAACGCTATGCGAGGAGAACTGGTTTCGGGGTCCCATCGGGGAATTCCACACACCCGTGATGTTTAGCGCCAGCTTAGTGGCAGTCATTAGGGATGCAAAGCGCCGCAGCTGACGCAGCGCTGTGCCAGCAGGAGCTGCACACTTACCTCAAAAGCTCCACCGAAACCTGCACTGAAGTGACAACCCCTGCATGAGGCCACAGCTAGCACCGGGCAGTGTGAATAGTTTGCACTAGGTGGCTGTGTCAGTGCTGTCACTGTGGACAGTGTGAGTAGCAAGCACAGGGCAGTGTGAATAGTGTGGACTAGAGGGCTGTGCCAGAAGCTGGAACTGTGGACAGTGTGAGTAGTCAACACCTGGCAGTGTGAATAGTGTGCACTAATGAACTGTGCCAGAAGCTGGCACGATGGACAGCGTGAGTAGCTAGCACAGGGCATTGTGAATAGTGTGCACTAGTGGGCTGTGGCAGAAGCTGTCATGGTGGACAGTGTGAGTAGCTAGCACCGGGCAGTGTGAATAGTGTGCACTAGTGGGATGTGTCAGTGATGTCAACGTGGACTGTGTGAGTAGCTAGCACCGGGCAGTGTGAATAGTGTGCACTAGGCGGCTGTGTCAGTGCTGTCACTGTGGACAGTGTGAGTAACAAGCCCAGGGCAGTGTGAATAGTGTGGACTAGTGGGCTGTGCCAGAAGCTGGAACCGTGGACAGTGTGAGTAGTCAACACCTGGCAGTGTGAATAGTGTGCACTAATGAACTGTGCCAGAGGTTGGCACGATGGACAGCGTGAGTAGCTAGCACAGCACAGTGTGAATAGTGTGCACTAGTGGGCTGTGGCAGAAGCTGTCACAGTGGGAAGTGTGAGTAGCTAGCACAGGGCAGTGTGAATAGTTTGCACCAGTGGGCTGTATCAGAAGCTGTCACAGTGGGACAGTGTGAGTAGCTAGCACAGGGACAGTGTGAATAGTTTACACCAGTGGGCTGTATCAGAGCTGTCACAGTGGAAGTGTGAGTAGCTAGCACAGGGCAGTGTGAATAGTTGTACACTAGTGGGCTGTTTCAGAAGCATGCACGGTGGGAAGTGTGAGTAGCTAGCACAGGGCAGTGTGAATAGTTTACACCAGTGGGCTGTATCAGAAGCTGTCACAGTGGGAAGTGTGAGTAGCTAGCACAGGGAAGTGTGAATAGTTTACACCAGTGGGCTGTATCAGAAGCTGTCACAGTGGGAAGTGTGAGTAGCTAGCACAGGGAAGTGTGAATAGTTTACACCAGTGGGCTGTATCAGAAGCTGTCACAGTGGGAAGTGTGAGTAGCTAGCACAGGGAAGTGTGAATAGTTTACACCAGTGGGCTGTATCAGAAGCTGTCACAGTGGGAAGTGTGAGTAGCTAGCACAGGGAAGTGTGAATAGTTTACACCAGTGGGCTGTATCAGAAGC
Source organism: Ambystoma mexicanum (assembly GCA_002915635.3). Classification (NCBI taxonomy): domain Eukaryota; kingdom Metazoa; phylum Chordata; class Amphibia; order Caudata; family Ambystomatidae; genus Ambystoma; species Ambystoma mexicanum. The sequence continues at coordinate 1,031,120,121 of CM030325.1, read as the reverse complement.
TGTCACAGTGGGGAAGTGTGAGTAGCTAGCACAGGGCAGTGTGAATAGTTTACACTAGTAGGCTGTATCAGAAGCTGTCACAGTGGGAAGTGTGAGTAGCTTGCACAGGGAAGTGTGAATAGTTTACACTAGTAGGCTGTATCAGAAGCTGTCACAGTGGGAAGTGTGAGTAGCTAGCACAGGGCAGTGTGAATAGTTTACACTAGTAGGCATTGTGTGTCTCAAGTTTTAGATTTTCCATTGTCAATGTTGCCCCTCTTTTTGGTGGTCTTCAGGAACTCAGCACCTGCCATGTACCACCTTCTTGGAGCTTTGCAGCCCATCCACCCTTTCTACTGTAGGTGGCTAGACATTCTTTCCACACCCCCTGGGTCTGGGCTCTGCAACCCATTGGCTTTCCTGAGGGTTTGGACTACAAGTCCCATCAGCCTTAGCTAGCAAAGTCAATGGGCAGGGATTGTGGGAGGCATAAGCCAAAACATCTGGAGAACTTCCAATTGTTCTAAGGGCACTGGGGCATGCTTGCATTATGTCCAGGAGATGTAGCCAGAGATTACACATCTGTACTGCAATTTCATCCCTCGAGCTGAAGAGAAATGGGCATTTTAATGGACTGCTGTCTGCAAGCATGACATGATAGGTTATTTATAACGCGCTTAATACCCACAGTTTCCTAAGCGTGGACCCGGGGACTGAACCTGTGTTGCTCCGTGCCTTCTTGCATCCAAGGCGAGCACATTTCCCCTGAGCTATCCTCCCGAGACCATGCGAAATCCCAGTTATTTTCAGTTTAATTAAATATAATGCTCCAGGCAATTCTGTTCTGAAAGGGAGGCCTGCTAATCAGGCAACCCTTTTCACAAATGCTCTAAGCCAAAAGCATAGAACACATGTGCCTTTGCTGTAACCAGTCTTCTGACAGCTATAGCCCCAGTTCTGTGATGCACAGAGTGGGTTCAAGAGTCGCATTTGCATCTCTAACAGCTGCTAGGACACAAAGTCCCTGCTGGCATAGTTGGCATTTTAAATGTCTGCACCACTGATCTAAATTTAAAAGATTGTGGTATCTTCACAGGCGGGTTGCGCATACATCTGTAAATATGAGCCATGCCTGTTTATGCCTGGTGACTGCTAGAATCATACTATTCTAAAGCAACAGCCATTTGGTATGACACCAGTGTCACCTCCGTGAGCAAGGCCTAACCATCACAGGACTGATGTATCTTGCCGCTTAGGCTGACTTTCTCTACAGTTGCCATGTGAAATAATAGCCAGGATAATTCCTCTTTGATTCTCCAGCAGGAAGGGTAACACCTTCAGTCCAGGGCATGGACACTTTCCCCAGGAGGTCTCCTGGGAACAGTGCTTCAGAGGCAGCACACACAACAAAGCCAGCCTGACACAAGGGTGTTGATCAGAGGCGTTGCTAAGGGGGGCTAAGGGGACTAAAGCCCCTGGTCTTTTGGTTGTAGCCCCGGATAGAATCTCAGGAGCTACAGCCAAAAGGCTAGCTAGCCCCGAATCCCGACAGTCTCGGCATTAGCATAGCCCCGGACCTTTTCCAGACCTGGCAACACCCCTGGTGTTGATCACTGCAGTCATTTTGAAGCCAGCAGGCCAGCGACGGATTTGGAGTAGCCAAAGAGGGAAGGTAGGTCTGCTGAATTGTTACACCATCTTCCTTTCTGTTATGTTTATCTTCCTTCGTTTCCTGTCCACTCCATTTCCTGCAGACAATGTGCATTGCTGTGACGTTATAAGGCAAAGGGCACTTGTTACAACATTTAATATTGCACCCTTCACAACAGACATGCTTTGGACCACTCAACTTTGGAATTTTGTCTAGGAAAAGAGAGGGGCACCCCCTCATTCTTTGATTCACCATTTGACCACCAAGGGAAGTAGGATACACTAATGGACCTCTGTTGGGAGTGCAGTCCATTCCAAAGCCTTCTACTATAGACGTGAGGGGAAAAGTCACCCAAGGCATGGTTGAGCTCTGTGCCCTAGCCATCCCCAGGGTAGAGTGGGGGTGACTGCTCTCAGACCAAGGCTTCACAGCAGGCTGCACTGGAAGCAGGTTCCTGTTCACTGGAGGTGAAGTGTCCCCGGTAGGTGGCAGCCACGTTCCCCACAGTGGCAGTACAAAAGGACTCACCTATCTTGGAGCCCCTGTATAGGGACTCCCAGAAACCACAGAACAGAGGAAGTGCATCCTGGCTCTCCCTGCAGCTCAGGACCGCATCAATGCTGGTTTGGGCACCTTTGTCGCCATACAAGCTGCTGCATAGCAGTCCTCTCCGACTTTTTGATTCCCAATAACTTTGCGTTTGTCAGTATTGCTTTACACCGAAGCTCAGTCTTTTCCACATCTGAGACCCGCCAAGTCTTCTAGTGTCCCCATTCCACACGGCCGCTAAGTCACAAGCTTCCTTGAGCTCCAAGCCGAATCGCTAAAGTTACCGAATGCTGTTTTGAGCCAGCCGAGCTCACTCCCGGCCAAAGGCCAGTCTGTACTTCTCTGTGCCCAAGGCTAGAGAGTCTTCCAATGCCCGAGACCTGACACTGCCAGCCACTCCCCCGCATCTTTGACCTACCAGTTGATGCTGCTGCGGAACAGCACTGCTTCGTTAAGACCTGTTGGCGGAGCTCCATATCTCGGCCTGCTGCCAAAAGCAGCCAGACCCCTGGCTTGATGACAAAAAGATGGGCTAAACACTGTTGAGCCCCAAAAACAAGACTCAAGGTACTCTAAAGAGGCTTTGTCCACCTAGTCCCCTTTAGGTACATTTGTAACGATTAAAGCCCCCTTCTCTACCTTGGTAATTAAGTCCATGAACACCCCTACTCAGCTACCCAAAGTGCTTTTCTACAACAGTACGCATTTTCTGTTTTTCCTTTACAGGGATGGGTTTTTATATTGTTTTTAGTTAGTTGATTTCATTTTACTGTTTAATTAAAAGTCTATATTTTGATGGCACCTTGATTGGACATTGTAATATCTTGGACTATACACTCAAGTTGTTTGGGTTGCTACTGTTATCAGCTCACACGCCTCCTGAAGAGCACAACCTGCCTCGACCTATGCACACACATAAGGCGAAGGAGGTGCACTTTTGGGATAGGACTGTTCCACCTTTATGATTGGGATCAGTGCTGGTTTAGTAGTAACACGGGGCCGAGTAGACGGTGCACATCCGGCAGCGCACCGTGTAAGGCCCTGATTCCCAATCCCGGCACCTTGCCACTGAAGATCTAGGCCACCTGCTCTGTTGGTGAGCGAGGTTTATCCCCTCTTCAGCACATGTATCTCTCGTGACGTCAGCCGGCACACCAGGCTGCTCACTTTTCCAGGAATCTGGCAAACGTGACAAATGGGCGACCAGGCACGTGCGCCGCTCCAGAGTTATGATGGATATTCTAAGGGGAATTGGGCTTTCTCCATGCGTCAGCTCCCCGGGAGCGCAGGGAAGCTGGAGGATAAGACTGCAAGACCAGCTTTTTCTAGGAAGCTGGAAAACACGCCTGGAAAAGGGGAGAGGAGGGATGGGGAGGGCTCAGCTTCCTTTACGATCTGACATTTTATCTCTGGCATAAAGCGAAACCGAGCACATGGGTGCAGCACTCATACTCCGGATGACCAGGGCTCCGAAAAATTCCGTTGCGGTCTTGGTATACATTTCTCTTAGTGAAGCGCCTTGAGGTGTAAGTGCAAAAGGAGGCGCTTTGGTGTGGAGGAGAGGTCTTGGTGTGACTATGAGAGCCCTCAGGACTGAGGAACATAAAGTGAGAACAACTTTGAGGGCAACATATGAGAAGGAGGCATTACAAGCTTACAAAGAAATTAAACTTTCCTTCCACACAGCAAATAATACTGGCAACTGGCTCAATTAGGCACTTACATAACTAAAGCAGAGGCATTTTCTCCCCAAAAGATCATTTAAGAGTTTTTTACACATAACATAACTAAAGTAACTAATAATATTAATTTTCCAGATGTTGATGCCTTATTTGCGATACATAAAAAATGTGGCCTGTCGTACATCTGTAACATGTACGGAGACTGAATTTTAAAAATACATGATTTTAATGGAAATCTCGTTTTTTTATTAACTAGGCATTGTACATTGATGACTTTGTCTGCTGAAATGCCATGATTCTTTTATGGGTTCGTCGGAAATAATCATCACACGCACACACACACACACGCACGCAGGCACACACGCGCGACCCCAGCATCCACTATGCTGCCCTCTCTGGACAAGGGGCAATACCCCCGGACAGCTCCGTCCACCTTGGGAGGCAGACACGTCGCAGACCGGGTGACTGCTTCTGCAAGGCGCACAGGGATGGCGAGAGCAGAGGCCCTGTCACAGTGCCCAGGGTGTCAGACATGCTGAGTTGGATGTGTCCCCCAGAGACAGGAGAAAGGAGCTGGTGGCGGAAGCAGCAGTGTTCCCACACTGCTTCTGGGTGTTCAAATGCAGTGGTGCAGAATTGGTCCCACCCGCTGAATTGGTCCCACACTTGACATCACACAGCCCCCATGGCAACGGTACCAACTGGGTCCAAGCTGCTTCAAGGGGCTGTCCATGCAGTGGCAGAGACCTAGCCTCACACAAAACACTCTGGAGAAGCTGCTGTGCTCACGCTCCACTCTCCCGATCCCCGTGCAGGGCCACCTGTCTGTGTGGAAAACGCGGGTGGTAGTGATTGTGCAGTGGCACTGCATGTGCGTTGCTTGGTGGGGGGAGGGGCTAAGGAGGCTATAGCCCCTGGTATTTTGGTGGTAGCCCCGGATAGAATCTCAGGGGTTACAACCCAAAGGCTAGCTAGCCCTGAGTCCTGACAGTCCTGGCATTAGCTTAGGTACAGATCTTTTACAGACCTAGCAACACCCCTGGTGCAAAGTGTGGGACGTGCACGGTGCTTCAAGTGGTTCCAACCAGTGAAACCGGCCAGGGTCCTCCTCACGAGCTGTACAAGCTGGCATGCACAGAATTAAGTGGAAGCTGCCACAGTTGCTACTATTAAGGCTGTGGTCCAGGGAGTGTGTCTTTACAAGTTGCTTGCCACACACACTGCATCAGGAGGTATCACGCAGTGATACGACCTTCTGTGTGGGTGCCGCTTGCGCTTCTTTTCATCCTCTCTGCTGCAGTGGGTTCTCTGCACTGGTAGACAGGACAGCCCACCCACCGCATTTGAATTTTGGCTATTAGGTGGCGCTGAAGCACCACTTATGAGCCAAAACGATTACATTGCAGTATAACTAGGGGGAGATGACATGTGAGGAGGAACATGAGGCTTGTGGGTGTTGTTTGGTTATTGACACGTCCATTGACTACCCATTGGCCATGCTAATCCCTATGGCCATTCCCACACACCTCCTGTTCCTCCCTGCCCAAAGCACATCCTTATGGGAGCTCTTTGAGCTAGCTGTTTCAAGCAGTAACCTCAAACGTTGTGCTGTTAGTACCTGCCAGAGTTATTTCAAACGAGTCTTCTGAGCGTTTAAGGTTAAGTTGCAGCTATATAATAAATGTGCTACTGGTGTAATAGCAGTGTCTTAACCAAGTGTACTTCTAGTAACTTGATTTATAAGCAGTAGGCATGTCCTTGCACTGAAGTTGTGTTAAAATGCACTGGCAAAGCAAACAGTTTTGGTTTGTATTATTTATTTGAAAGGCATTTGCAAGACACTACCATCATATAGTCAGGTGATTGCGCCATTAGCCCGCGGTTGCTCTCTTACAGCCAGTAGCTTTATGGCACCAACTTGAAAATGCCTAGCTCATGCCTACAGAAAAGACCAAACTCTTAGCTTTGGCAATGCTTGTTTGTTTTTTTGCATTTATTTGGGTTGGTTGCTCAGGCACTACTACTGGAAGTACTTTACAAAGAGCCAAGCACTGTACAAACAGCAGAGTCAATGCTTTTTCATGGAAGTGTCACATAAGTTCAATGATTATGTTAGTGGAGGCAGGCAGGATAGAGCGGAGGCAATGAGTTGGGTCATAACAAGATATACAGTGCTGTTAGGCCTTGCACTAGAGGTTACATATTTGCTTATGTACATAAACAGGTGTTTACCATTGGCAATATACATTTACATATATACAGCTATTTAGCATCATGGTACGCGGAGGGTGATTGGGATGGGCATCCAAGGAGTGGAAGGTTACCCTCCACTGGCCAAGTGTGGGAGGGGGCCAGAGAGGCTGTTGGAATTTGAAGGATGGAGAGCCTGAGTGGAAAGAAAGATGGAGATGCAGTCTTCCAGGTAGTGGTGGCAGAAACCATGAGAAGATATGAAGACAAAGAAGAAATTGGACATAGGAGAGATTTTGAATTGAGAGACATAGGGTGGGAGAGGATGTGTGAGGTTATAGAAAATGTGTTTGGCAAAGTATATGGCTTTTATATTTAGGAGGGTGAAAGAGCAGGAGGCAGACGTAGTAGTCAAGCTTTTGAAGACCAGGTTTGTGGGAGTTTAAAGTTAGCCCAAAAACACAAATTAACCCATTAAGTGCCAGGCTATTATGCAAGTCTATGCAAAAAGGACAAGCATACCCGTCCTTGGCACTTTCTGCCCCTGGCCACTTTGAGCCTAAAAGTGCAAACATACTTTCTTGTAATCAGAAAGTACACTGTGGACTGGCAGAGTAAGGCCAGAAGGTCATTGCAACTGCAAAACCATGAACATGCTGGTTAATTTGCTAAAATACAAAGACCGTGAAAATGTGGCATTCTGCATCTTGGAACAAGGATCCTTTTAAATATGAAACTACACTGCAGAAAATAATTCTAATGCTCACAGTAAGGCAACTGGTGGATATAATAAAACAATTTTAAATAAGCTGCAAGAAGGAAGATGGAAGCAAAATGTATCAAATGGGATACAAGACATGGAAGCAGGCAGGTTGTAATGGAAATATGTATTTTAAAATCACCAGTTTCTGTTTGTAAGAAATTGCATCATCCTGAGCATCCAAACTGCTCATCTTCCCCCATCAGATGCAAGATTCAATCCATGCTCTTCTCTCTATAAAAAACATATCTTTTAAGCTGCCTCTGTGCCTTGGAAGGAATTTATTGGGGGTGGAGTTGTATCCTCTGCTCAAGGAAGATAGGACAGATGGCCCTTAGCCCTGGGAGAAAGAAATGTTAAGTGCTTTTATATCAGGCTTGTACAAAAAAGGCCAGAGGCCCGGCCTAGACACAAATCTTGGGAAAAAAACATATGGCAGTTAATTGAAGAGAAAATATGCATGTCAATAACGTTTACATGGGAGTGTATGCGGGATCATACTTTGGCCATTATCGTGGGAACCATAATTTGCACTATAATGGGTCGAGTATCATTTATAAGCTTATTGGGAGGCCTATCTGTTGATTGAACTCCACGAAAATGTGACTTTGGGAACTTAAGTTATAAGCTGAAATGCGATGATAGCTTCTCAGTAAATGAAACGAAGTGGAGATTTGGGGAGATGATAGCTTGTTGAATTATATATCTGTATAGAAAATCTCATGTTGCTAACTGTCATCTTTGTTGACTTCATTACACAAATCTTCAATTCGAACATGCAACATCATGCCAAAATACCACACATTTCATTAAGTCTGGATGATTGGACCATTTTGGAAACATATAGTTTGCAAATCTTATTTTTAAATTACATTTCTTTGACATGCTATTGTTTTTAAGGTCATAACTGAAGTGGTGTAAAATGCTATTTGAAATGGGTGGAGTCAAACTCTCAAGGATGGAGCCCAGTAGCTAAAAGTGACTAATCAGAGAAAAGGGGAGGACAGTAGATGTCCAATCCAGATTAAAAGCCAATAAACTGCCACCTGATAATTTAGATAATTTGGGGAGTGAGAAGCACAATGGGAAAAAGGGAGAGCTGTCTGAAATCCTCTGAGCAGGAACTGCTGGAAATTTGTGGGAGAACCAAGATTGCCTGTAGGTGGATTGCACCAGGAGGAAGTCTACAATATAGATTGAACCTACAAAGGCAAATACAGGGTTGGGTTCTGGGGGTAATCCATGACTTAACCTGGAGAGGCAAACTAGCCATATCCCTTCCCTGTCCTCATGAGTTGGTCCAGGAGGTGGTGCTTTTCCTGAGCACAAAACCCAGAAATATTCTATGTAAGTAAACCTGTCCAACCAAACCAAGCCTTATGGCAAACTGATTGATTTAATATCTTCTCTGATTGATTGGGTGGGCAAACCATGTATATCCTTAGTATATTTGCTAAATAATAATTTAATTAATTCCCCTGTAGACAACTGACACAGGCTGATTTTGTTGAAATTCGAAATCAACAACTTTGCTTCCACTGTGGCTAGAAATGCAGTCTGTTGAGGTAATTGGATACTCCTAGTTCTTTTTGCCAAACCCCAACATTCCCTAATGGGAGGGGTGCATAAAAGCAAAATTCCCGACTGCTCCCTCTTCCGCAGACCCTGCCTTAAAGCAGCAGGGTTTCCATAAAAGATTTAATATCTGGGTTTCTGCTGGGGCAGAAAAGTGTCTTGACATCTTAAATAGAGTGAACCCACCGATTCAAAAGCAGATCCCTGCAGAGGGTCAGAAAGTGACCACTGATAGAAGGGAGATTCTTCATTGCATAGTGGTGTAGGAAAAATGGTTCCATAAATATATATAGATTTGTTTGTAAGCGTCTGTTGTTCTCCAATACAGCTAGCATTGTCAAGTGCGCTGGGACATTAAAAATAGAGCACGCTGCTGGTGTGAAATTGCTTTTGCCAATAGAAAAGTGTTGCGTGTTATTTGAATTAAACTTCATGTAAAGTGTGTATTGCCAAGTGTATGATTCAGTCAGGTTGGAAGGTACTACATGATACACAGTAAGCCCCATGCAAAGAATAGGGTGAAATTATACTGTTCCACCACATCCAGGGTGCTGCACTTTCTGTGCATTAAGGTATTGTGTGAGTGACCCAGCTATCGTAAGTATTCTATAGACCTGTGTTTCTATGTAACCAGGGTTGAAATCACCAAAGAGAGAAAACTGTACATGTTTTGGGGCTAAAGAGTCTGTAATCAGTGCTATCCTAAACCAACAAGAGTTTTCAATTTGTGTGAAAAGTGAATTATTAGGGAAGAAATGTATTTGGGCCACAGAGTGGGGTGTGTGTTTTGTGATTTTGTACAAATATTAATGTTCTTATTCATTAATAAATGTGTATTCTTTCTACCCACCGGCCTGATTCTTGGTTTATGTATGGCACGGGGTGATGATATGGGAGATAGACCGGGCTAGATTGAATATTATAAATAGGAATATTGCGGTGGCACTTTTGATTGGGGGGGGCATCTCCCTGCATTCAGGGTTGCCCCATAGATATCTCCTACAGGCTGAAGATTACAAACTTGGCAGACTGGTGGGTAAGTTACAGGCCCTCTGATGTATCGAATGCTGATCTTGGCCACAGTGGCAGTGATGCAGTGATGCATTGATTTACTTTAAGCACACAATTTAAGACCTTTGTCAAAGAACCGCCAGTGCTAGCTGTAAAAGGTGACGTGGTCACAGTCTCCTGCAGCAGTTCTCCACAGAAGCACATGCCCAGTTCTTCACCATGGTCTTTTGAAGCTCCATTCTCAACTCAGCTGCATGGGGAGGCATGTGGGCTATTTTGGTCAGCCCCTCTTCCTGAGGGTCTCAATGATTCTGTTCCCTAAACTTTGACTTACATGTTCCAGACACAGGCAAAACGTTTGCCCCACACTTTGCTGCCAGAGCACTCATTCACAGGTACATGGCAGACACTTCACCAACTAAGCCACTGTTCTCCCAACTTGCTGTATGGTGGGTCCTATCAGAGGCACAGGCCAGGACCCTCCTTCTTGGCTGTGGAATCTGTTGCACCACAGTTTGAGGAAAGGGGCATCATGTATAGGTAGGGGCAGGCTTTCCTTCTATGTCTGTAGAATCTGTTGTACCCACACTTTGAGGAAATGGACATCATGCATAGGTAGGGGCCAGGAACTTCATTCTGTGGCTGTCGAATCTTTTGTACCCACACTTTGAGGAAAGAATCATGCATAGGTAGGGGCCAGGAACCTTCTTCTGTGGCTGTCGTATCTGTTGTACCTACACTTTGAGGAAAGGCACATCATGCATAGGTAGAGGCCATGAACTCCTTCTGTGGCTGTAGAATCAGTTGTACTCACACTTTGAGGAAAGGAACCTCATGCATAGGTAGGGCCAGAATTCCTTCCATGCTTGTAAATCTGTGGTACCACTACTTTGAGGAAAGGGACGTCATGCATAGGTAGGGGCCATGATCCTCCTTCTATGACTGTAGAATCTGCTGTACCCACGTTTTGAGGATGGAACATCATGCATAGGTAGGGGCAGGACTTCCTTCTATGTCTAGAATCTGTTGGTACCAGCACTTTGAGGAAAGGGCATCATGCATAGGTAGGGGCCAGGAACTTCCTTCGGTGGCTGTAGAATCTCTTGTACCCACACTTTGAGGAAAGGAATATCATGCATAGGTAGTGGCCAGGAACTTCCTTCTGTGGCTGTAGAATCAGTTGTACCCGTACTTTGAGGAAAGGGGCATCTTGCATAGGTAGGGGCCAGGAAACTCCTTCTATGTCTGTAGAATCTGTTGTACCCACAGTTTGAGGTAAGGAACATCATGCATAGGCAAGGGCCAGGATATTCCTTCTATGTCTGTATAATCTGCTGTACCCACATTTTGAGGAAAGGGACGTCATGCATAGGTAGGGGCCATGAACTTCCTTCTGTGACTGTAGAATCTGTTGTACCCACGCTTTGAGGAAAGGGGCACTATGCATAGTTATAGGCCAGGCCCTCCTTCTATGTCTGTAGAATCTGTTGTACCCACACTTTGAGGGAAGGAACATCATGCATAGGTAGGGGCCAGGATTATCCTTCTATGTCTGTAAAAACTGTTGTACCCATACTTTGAGGAAAGGGACGTCATGCATAGGTAGGGAACAGGAACTTCCTTCTGTGGCTGTCGAATCTGTTTTATGCACGCTTTGAGGAAAGGGCACTATGCATAGTTATAGGCCAGGACCCTACTTCTATGTCTGTACAATCAGTTGTACCCACACTTTAAGGAAGGAAACCTCACGTATAAGTAGGGCCAGCATCTTCCTTCTGTGGCTGTAGTATCTGTTGTACCCACACTTTGAGGAAAGGGGCTCTAGGAAAGGCTAGTTGGCAGGGACCAGGACGTTTCTTCAGTGGCTGTAGAATCTGTTGTACCCACACGTTGAAGAAAGCCAACACAAAATGACTCACTTAATAATTTTACCAGCAGAAATCTTCCTTGACAATATTGTAGTCACACAAAATAATTTCCCATAGACATTTTGGGGGAAAAATCATGTGACACTAACCCCTGACAATTCCGGAGGAGGAATATTCACATACAACCTACCATGAGTTATGGTACAGTATGGTACCTTAGAGCAACCTATCTGACTTGTGTTTTCTTTCAGTAGATGACTGTACAGCTCCATGCTGTTTTAATTCAAAATCAGATTCCAACAAACATTTCTTTTTTTATATGTGCATGTTTACTTGAGACCAATTCTCTTATTTGTTGGTGTGTCCCCAACCCTACGCTGCCACGAGGTTAGCACAGGGCTGGCAACATCGGTTCCATCCCTGGTTGAGCGCCTAGAAGCTGCCAGAGCCCAAATATAAAGCACCAGCACACTAATAATAACAATGATGACAATAATAATAATAATAATAAATACCTCCCATTGCTCCCCCAATCCCCTTTCCCCCCCCACTGCCATCCTCATTAATGAACTCCTAGCCCCTGTGCAGGTTTACTTTTTTGGCATACATTAGAAATTAGTTTACAAAATTCTGTTTTGAAAACCAGGAGTATTTTTTCTATTTTTTGGACAAACAACAGACTCCTGAAGAATGGCAGTGTTGGCTGATCACAGGGTTTGTCTCTACAGTGGGATGGATTTAGCCCTTTGGATTAAGGAGTTTCAAGGCCACCTGGTGCAAGCCATGGGAAGGCGGAATCTGGAATATGTGGCACTCACCCACCTCCTCCTTGGCACATCACTCACCTGACAGCCCGGATGAGGGTCTTCACTGCAGGCATGATGTCCTCCACTGTGAGGTCGCTGTGGTACCCTTTCTCATCCGCGCCGTCATCACCGGCACCTTCCACTGATCAGAGAAGAACAGGGGCGTTAGTACACACTTGTAGGGTGGAAATCTGTAGAACATATCTTTTGGCTTCTTCAAAGGGCTACGATTGGGTTGTGGACTGGGGCGTGGGGGGGTTAGGCTGTGTTTTACCCTCGTGTTCTACTGCCACACATTATGTGATCATTGGAAAATGACCATACCCCTCCCAACAAAGAAAGCTGTCAAACCGTTATTGTTTGTATACACTTCATTAGCTGAACGTTTTCTGATCAAACTTCCTGTATGTGACTGTACTATACTGTATGAGGCCCAGCCTCCGCGCCTAAATCCTGTACCTAAGACATATTCTTGCAACAGTGCCTCGATGCCCTTGGGCTGCAGTGCGCTTTACAAATTCAAATAAATAAAAACAAATAATGTGCATGCACCCTAATATGACAACTTTGGGAGTGTGTAGATTGGACTCAATGCCCCATATTAAGTGTAATAAAAGATGCTCTGTGCTCCTCTATGAAATAGTGCCCTTATTTTGCCAATTTGTCGGTGCCCCTATACACAGGTATATATGGGAAGAGTGATGTTAGGGGACAATGATGACATTGGGTTATATATAGGGGTTATATAGGCCATTCTTTGCCACTGTGGGGTGCACATTGAGCCCTACTTTCAGACGGCATGTTTACACTGAAAACCTAGTTTCAGAAACAGGGATATTTGTATTACCCTGTGTCTGAAATCCAAGGTGTGTACACGTGTTTGTATCAAATGTAACAGGGCACAGAGGTGGCTACCACTTACTAGTGAATGTGAGGACCCCCTGTGCATTCCAATAACTAACAATACCAATACCGTTAGTTAAGCTATACTTCTATGTTATTGTGATTTATCCCACGCAATGCTTCCATTTTCATGGTCTCCGGCTGCTCTGGCGGATCTGAAAAGGAAGGGGGCGGCGAGGGGTTAGTTAGTGGGATTGAGCGGGAACAGCACAAGAGAGCTTAGATGTGCTGGTGGTAGCTTCAGTTCCGAAAAACCGGTCACTCTGTTTGGTTTGTTTTCAGTTGGTCGATGTGTGGTGTTTGGTGTGAGGTTGGATATAGGTGGTTTATGTGCATGTGGTTTAATATCCTGTTGAGTGTTGTGGAGTGTCATTAGAGTGTCTGTAGTTTCCGGAAGTTGTTTTTTGTGGTGGAGCTATGTGTTGGAAGGTGGGTATGTAGAGTATTAGATTGTTTTTTGTAGGTTTTAGTTGGTGGTCGCCTGAGTCTTGTTCTGCAGGTTGTGGTGGTCCGTCGGGTTAATATTATTCTTTGGTGTTTTGCGTCAGATCCTTTATTTCTTTAGGTTTCCCTGTTTCAAGGTTTCTATTGGTTGTGTTTGGTGGTTTTTCTATGCTGATGTTTTCTCTTTAGCTTTGCTAAAACTCAGGACATTTTGGTCCTCTCTCTACTTCCTTCACCTCTGGCCGTCTCTCTCTCTCTCCCCCTCCCTTCTCCTCTTTCTCTCCGACTACACCTGACAAGGTTTCTAGACAAGTTCGATCTATGAACGTGCCGCCCAAACCGGTGCTCCCCTGCTCCTCCGGAACCATCAAGGACCACATTGACACCCTCGCTCTAGCCTTAGCCGATTTCTGAAATCCCTCTTTTGCCACTGAAACCTTCCCCTCTCTCCTCAAGCACTCCCTTGTGCACCCCCTCCTTAAAAAGCCTTCTGCTGATTCTACCTATCTGGCAAACTATTGCGCTATCTCTATCACTCCTTTCCTGGGAAAACTCCTGGAAAAGCCGACCATCTCCCAACTTACTCTCCACACTGAATCTGTTGGTTGTCTCCGTAACCATCAGTTTGGCTTCAAAACAGCCAGAGGCATGGAAACCTCTCTCCTGAACACCTGTGAAGATCTGCTCTCTAACCTTGACTCCAGGCTTCCTTCTGTCCTCATCCTCCTTGACCTTTCCTCTGCTTTGACACAGTTAATCACTCCATCCTGATCAATCGACTCCGTGAGAACCTGGGCATCATGGATCAGGCCCTGGAGTGGTTGTCCTCCTTCCTCCTGTACTGACCCTCCCGGTCCAACTTGGGTGCTTTCTCTCCACAACCTCTCTTTCCACATGTGGTGTTCCCCAGGGCTCTTACCTCTCACCATGGCTTTTCAATGTCTATTGGCCCCTTTGGCCCACCTCATCTCCACCTTCTCCTCTAACTTTCCGTGTCATGCAGATGACGCTCAGCTCTACTTCAGGCTTCCCTCAGCCTCCTCCCCTCTCTAACTCATTCCTGACTGTCTATCCATGATTCAGGATTTTGCGCCTCCAACGATTTCTGCCTTAATACCAGTAAGACTGAGTTCCTTCTCATTGGGAACCCTGCTCTCACTTTCCCTCTCTCACTCTGGCCACCCTCTTTGGGCCCTCTTCCTTCGCCTTCCTGTGAGGCAAAAAGCCTTGGTGTCATCTTCGACCCCACCCGCTCCTTCTCTCCTCACATCATGGACCTTGCCAAGAAGGCCCACTACCAGCTGCACCTCCTCAGAGGTATTCATCCTTTCCTCTCCTTCCCCCAGAAGCTCACAGTCTCCGGAGCCCTGGTTCTCTCTAGGCTGGACTACTACAACAGCCTCTTTCGCAATCTGCCTGCTTCTACTCTCCACCCTCTGCAACTCATCCGGAACAGGACTGTGAGACTTGTCCTCAGCCTCAATCCAGGGATTGTACCTCTCCAGCCCTGAAATATCTCCACTGACTCCTAGTGGCTGCAATCATCAAGTTTAAGATCCTTTGCATTGTCCCCAAGGTTTTCTGGGGACAGGGCCCGCACTGCATCCAACTCTCTCTTCCAAAACACCTTCCTCCTCCAGCCCTTAGCTCAGTCACCTCTAAATCTCTGAGGGTCAGATGCTTATCCAGGCAGAGAGTGGGGGTAGATCTCTCTCCTCTGCAGGTGCCTCCCTCTGGAATGGCCTCCCTGCCCCTCTCAAAACTTGAGCCGAGACCGACCTGAACTTCCGGCAGCACCTCAAGACCTTCCTTTTCTCCTATGCTTTCTCTTCCCCCGCCGATTTACCTTTCTTCTAGACTGACTGGTGGCCTGGCTACCCTCAGAGTCTCACTGGGTACCAGGCTCCTCTAGGACCAATCTGCACTGCCTCTGGGACTACTGCACACTTAGGGGTTGTAACTGTAACCCTACATTTCCCAGCCTCCTTGCACTTACCTTCAAGAAATATATATTTTAAAAAGAACATTGTGGTTATCACTTGCGCTACACCCCTGCTTCATTACTCAGAGTGTGGCATTGTGCTGCCTTCGCTTATTCTCTGTTCCTTCCTCAGGGGTGGGTTTTGTGTGGTGATTTCTATTCAGTTATTTGCAGATGTGTTTTTATTAAAGTATAGCTATTTTCAAAGCACCTTGATTGGACATTACTTTATTTTGAACTATATATCTTGCTTTTAATGTGTCAGCCTGTTTGCTAGCAAAGTGAGTGCCTGAGTGCCGTTTAGTCCGCTACTCGGCCTTGTACTTCTGCAGGCCGTATCCAAATCGTCACAGGTTCCTGTGTCTATGGGCATGAGTCCATGACAGTGGGCTTTCAGGAAGGCTCAGCAAACTGATGAACATTTGAATCCTGTTAGGTTGTCAGCATAACCCCATAAAATGAGCATGTCACAAATGGCCACAGCAAAATGTCATCTGGCATGTTTTGACGACTTGTCAATCATTGTGAAATCCTGGCTGGATTTTAGTGTTCGATGAGTGAACAAACTCAGCAATAGTGGTTATGCACCTGTATACAATGGCACCCCTCACTTTCTGGTTTATGAACAGAGTGACCAGGTACTTGTGTCTGTGGATATGTACATGGATCTTTGTGACTCTGAGTATACACTCGAATATTTCTCTATCTGCCTGTGGGTATATGCTTGATTCTGTGGGCATGTACTATCATGTGTCAGTTATTACTTGCATGTACCTCTATATTACCCTGTACTTGTGTAAACAGGCTCATACATGTCTTTGTGAGTGGTATCTGTATATACATGTGTCTGTATTCACATATGTCATTGGGATTCTGCCTATCTCTGGATATCTACCTCTGTCTGCACGTATCTACCCGCCGGCATGTGCCAGATCTTGTAGTTATGCACTTATGATGCAGCAGGTGAGCAGGTGCAAATGGATCTTGGTCACGTGGCCTAAGCCCCACCCGCATTTGAATCACTGCTAATATGTGGGAGCCTTCTTGGTGTGCGTCCCCTTTTCCCTATTTAAGCAGCCCACCAGCTTCTTTTTTTGGTGTTAATAAGCAGATGCAAGTGCATCTTGGCCACGTGCTCTAAGCCCCATCCATCTGTTAATTGATGCCAATCGGATGGCACCTTCTTGTTTTGCCACTCTTATTCCTTTTTAAGCAGCCCTCCAACCTCTTTTCTTTTGTAGTTGTTGAGCCGGTGCAAGTGGATCTAGGTCTAGTGTAACCCACCTACTTAGCCCCACACATTTCCTTTCTTAACTCTTAGATCAACTCAGGCTTCCAAATCAAAGGGCAGACAAAGAAAAGGGCAAATCCTATTTGGACCTGTTGGACGCAAAGAACACAGCACCACCAGTGCCCCTTCTCCTCTAACATCAGGTAAGCTCCCTTGAAGTTTTTTTCCACCTCTCTCTCCTAACAGCCCATCCCTACCATTACCACTCAATGCCAACCACAGTGCTCACTAGCACAATTATGGATACCACTTTGCAGGAACCTCACGCTCATCACCATAGACCTGGTCTTTGGAGGATAGCACAGGGGCAATGCGCTCGCCTTGGAAGCAAGTCGACATGGAGCAACACAGGTTCGATCCCCGGGTCTGTGCTTAGAAATCTCTGGGTATTAAGCACATTATAAATAACCAATTATATTTACAATAGACCACATCAGCACTCCATCATCTACCGCTACATGAAAACTGATGCTAGCCAATGACCGCTCAGCAATCAAACATGCAGCTGACATCGTCAACCTCATCACCACACATGACTTGGTTGCCATCTTCATTACTAAGTCCTGTCTGACATCCACCTCTGCCCACATCCTAGAAGTCCTCCTCCCCAATGGGTACAGAATTCTACAAGACCATCCAAACAAGGTCGGTGGAGGCCTCACCATCATTGACAAGCATCATGGCCATGCACCCAAGTGCACATTGCAATGATTGGCTCTTTAGAAAAACTTTCCTGCTACTTCCCGCTCTCCCCAATGGACGCAGTCACTTTACACCTTATCTACAGACCACACAAGCCCAACACTTCCATCATCAAAGACTTTGTGGATTTGGCCACCATTATGTCTCTCACGCATGCCAACAGCATCTTCCTCTGCAACTTCAACATTCACAGTAACCCAGCAACCAAGTCAATTAAGGAAGATCTCCACTGCCTACTCAACACTCTGAACCTCAAAAAACATACAAAAGAGCCAACGAACAGCAAAGGTAATATCCTTGACCTCATCATCACCGTCTTGCCCACCCTCCATCACAGCTCTCAAATCCTGTTCGACTGGTCAGACCATCTGGCAATCCCCTGTGACATTAGTCACTTAGCACAAATCAAGCAAACCCATCGGAAACTCAGCAAACACGCCTTCAGATCATTCAAGAACTTCCCAGTGTAGGCTCTTATAGAAGCCCTCCCCAAACCTCACCTCAAATGGGCTGATCTACCTCTGATGAACCAGGAAGGTAACTCTCTTCTCCGAGAACTCAACACCACCCTCCCAACAAACATCAACTGCCATGCCTTAGTGGAACAACGCACCCTTAAGCTTAAACCTTCCACACCCTGGTACACCCAATAACTTAACTTTAGCAAACAAACAATCAGAAAACAAGAAATTACTTGGTGAAAATCCTAGAGTGGATCTGACCTTGCTCTGCTCACGAAACTCACGAACTACAAGCAGATGACTGATCACCACTGCCAAGGCCACCTACTATCAAACCACCATAGCCAAGGCCAACAATGAAAGCAGAGATCTCTTCAAAGCCATTAAGCACTGCATCAACACTCTGCCTGACCCACTTGTACCACACTCCATCGACATATCCATTGTCATCTACTCCTTCATCAACAAGATCAGTATGATCCGCCATCACATA
Organism: Ambystoma mexicanum; assembly: GCA_002915635.3. NCBI lineage: Eukaryota > Metazoa > Chordata > Amphibia > Caudata > Ambystomatidae > Ambystoma > Ambystoma mexicanum. Next base: position 1,031,101,775 of record CM030325.1, on the reverse strand, counting down.
AACAGCAACGCCACAATTGATAGCACACTATACATACCATTGCACAAAACGACAACTGTCTGGACAACTTTCAAGATACTTACTATGGAAGATCTCACTGCTGCCCTAGCATCCCTCAAGGTCACATCAGATGAAAGAAACATCTTCCTTGCCTCCGTACTCAAGCCCATTACGACTGAAACACTTCTCCTTATCTGACAATCGTCAACAGCGCCCTAACTCAAGACACCTTCCCCTCAAGACCAGACAAATCATCCCCTTCTCAAGAAACCAACACTTGCCCCTGATGACCTCAGCAACTACTGACCATTCAACCATATTCTCTTCCTAGGTAAGATCTTTGAGAAAGCAGTAGTCACACAACTCTCCTAACAAATCAAAGCCAACAACCCCTTTCAGTCCTACCAATTTGACTTCACACCTAGATGCATCACTGAAATGGCTACAATCAAGTTGACCAACGATGCCCTTAAATTCTTGATGAGAGCTATCATTGCCCTGTTGTTCTCCTCTCAGCATGATTCGACAAAAGCAGACCACCAGGCACCCACTGACAATCGACATCGACACATGGGATCAGCGAGATCATCCTCAGCTGGTACACACCCTACTTTGCTAATCGCCAAACAGTTTGCACAAATGGAGTCCTCACCAAACTCTACCTATCCTCTGTGGAGTCCCACAAGGATCCATCCTCTCCCCTGTGATCTTCAATCTTTACATGGAAGCACTCTGAACCCTCTTCATGCCACATAACATCATCATCTGCCAATATGTAGAGGACATACTGCTCTACCTCATGGAACCCTCCATGAAAGACTTCCACAAACTCAAGGCCTGCCTCGCATTGATCGAGTCATGGATGATGAGGGCTTACCTGAAACATAACCCCTCCACGACTCAATTTATATGGCTAACCAACAACCCTGAACACTTTGACAACCAGACCTGCCTCCCAGCTATGAACCTCGAGGGCTTCACACCCCAATTGGCCACCCGCACCAAGCCCCTTTGGTTCGACATCGACAGACACCTGTCCTTTAAAAAGCACATAGCAAGGAAGACATAAATGGCTTGGTACCAACATTTTCTCCTGTGGATACTCAAGCCCTTCATTCCAGAAAACGATTTGAGGTCTGCTTGCCAAGACGTGGTCCTCTCCCACCTGGTTGGTGGCAATTCCATTATGGAAGGCCTTCCAGCGATGACCCTGGTAGCAGTGACGTGTGTCCTGCATGCTGCAGCATGACTCATCAAAGAACTCCACAAATTTGACCACATCACCCGACCCTCATCAAATGGCACTGGCTCCAGCTGTAAGTGCATATCGGTGCATCATCAAGGCTTTCAGCTTGAAATCCCCAAGCGACCTCACTGAGAAACTGAGCAACTCCGGAGGTCTACAATCCACCAGAAGTGTCATAGGCAGACTTTAACTCTGCTGTATCGGGAAGGAAGGACCAGAAAACGGGCCTTTTCCATCTACTACCAAAGACTCTGGAACCTCCTCCCCATCAACATGAGACTCACCCCCTCACTTTTACAGTTCATGAAGGAGCACCAGACCCTCCTCTTCAGGGAATGGCTGCTCTCTAACCCCTTGGTCCACACACCCTCAACTCCCCACCCTACCTGAGACTGGGTGATCTGAGCCTCACTGTTTCCTCCCCGGATTGCTTGTAGATCCCTTGCTGTCCAATTGCCGCCTGCGCTCCCCTGTTGCAAGCTCCCCATGTTCCTTCCTGTTTCTCTGCTTCCTTCACTGTGCCCATCCCCCTATGATTGTAAAGAGGTCCATTGTTCCCCAAAGCTAGGTTTGAGCTCAATCATTTCCTAACAATAATATGGCCATGGCCATGTGCATGCGGCTGCCAGGATTTGCTTGTGACTGCATGGATAGCTCTGCATGCAAGCATTCATTCAGATTAGAATTTAGCTGTGCCTGTGGGTGTACATTTCTCTATAGGTACAAGTGCTGCAGGTGATTACATGTGTTTGCATGCGTTTACCTGCATCTCTGGGTCTGTATCTTTGTCTATGGGTGTTCACTCGGATGCGACTGTGGGTATCCACTGCTGTAATAATGTGTGTATATGTCTATGGTGACTGGCCGGATTCTCTCTCTAGGTGTATATTTATTGAGGTATTTTCTTGGGCACCCATTTGTTGTCCTGTGACCATGTCAGAGTGTGAGTACATCCATGCAGGCCTATACAGGCCTATAGGGTAATAGGACACTGTGAAAAGGGCAGCCCAAGTGGCTACTGTGAGCCAGTTTTGTGGATCTGTTTGATGAGCAAGAGTGGTGTGCAGGTGGTAATTCAAGTTTATTCACCCAGTGTGCATTAAAATCATTTGCCACTAGTTAGCAAATAGTGGTTTGCGAGTATGGGGTACACGTTTATGGATACCCAAGAACATTTTTGGTTGCAGTCGATCGGGCATGGAGGTAGGGTGCTGTGTTGTGGTGAATTATTTAGGAAGTGGTGATGTTAGTTCGAGCAGACTTTGGTCTGCATTCGTCCGTCGATGACAGGGAGCCGAGCATGTCTTAGACACAAAGATTTGCCTGAAAATGACGAGTCAGGGGTCAGGAAGATAGCTCAGGGGCAACATGCTTGTCTTGGAAGCAAGAAAACACTGAGCAGCATGGCTTCGATACCCGGTCCCACACTTAGAGGCTGGACTCCGAAGTGAAACACAATATAAAAGCCCAATTTATTTTAGAAAAAATAGTTTTAGCTGCAAAAAGAGATGTTTAATGTTGGGCCTTCAGTGAAGCGATGTTATTCCATGGCTGCAGACCACGTAACCTGCATGTAGGTAGGTATCTGGGGTGTTTACTTGTACTGACACCATGGCTTTGACCATGCCTGAGTGTGAACCCCAGCATGCTATTGCAGGCCTCTGACCACACATGGGTAACTGAACGCTCTGGGCCACTTGACCACATCTCTTACCGTCCACCTGCGGCCGCGACTTGAGACGGAGCGATGCCCGGAATCGCGTCCGGTCGTTGAAACTCCAGCTTTTCTGCACCTTGGTAGAGTTGGGCGTCTCGGCCATGTTCTCGGCGGTGGGTGACTGCCGCACGGTGGGTGCAAGGTAATGTTTGCCCCTGATCCCCTGTCGCTGCGAGCTGCTCATTCTGAGGCGGTCCTTGAGGCCGAGTTTACTGCTAATGGGTGGGCAGAAAGAGACAGGTTAGTGCCCAAGCGAGTCTCCGGCAGAGGTAGGAGAGCAGAGAGAGAGAGTGCAGGAAAGAGACAGAGAGAGTGCAAGACGCAGACTTCACGTAACACATCACAAAATAAGACACAAGGAATCCCCAACGGGCTGGACCTTGGCCCGAGAACATGGGTGGCACTGGGGGTGGGGTGAAGGTCCCTCCCACTGGGTGTGGGGTGAAGGTCCCTCCAACTAGGGGTGGGGTGAAAGTCCTTCCCACCGGCGGTGGGGTGAAGGTCCCTCCCACTGGGGATGGGGTGAAGATGCCTCCCACTGGGGATGGGGTGAAGGTCCTTCCCACTGGGGATGGGGTGAAGGTCCCTCCCACCGGGGGTGGGGTGAAGGTGCCTCCCACCGTTGATGGGGTCAAGGTCCTTCCCACTGGGGATGGGGTGAAGCTGCCTCCCACTAGGGATGGGGTGAAGGTCCCTCCCACTGGGGGTGGGGTGAAGGTTCCTCCCACTGGAGATGGGGTAAAGGTCCCTCCCTCCGGGGGTGGGGTGAAGGTCCCTCCCACTGGTGAAGGGGTGAAGATCCCTCCAACCGGGGATGTGCTGAAAGTCCCTCCCACCGGGGAAGGGTTGAAGATCCCTCCCACCAGGGATGGGGCGACGGTCCCTCGCACCGGGGGTGGTGTAAAGGTCCCGTCCCTCCGACGGGAGTGCGGTGAGGGTCCTTCCCACTGGGGATGGGTTGAAGGTCCATCCTACCTCTGTGCAGGGCAGGGGTCTGCACCCTTAGGCTATCCAGATGATTTGGACTACAACTTCCATCAGCACTAAGCAGCATAGGCAATGCTGAATGGTGGGGAATCATGGGAGTCCTAGTCCTAAACATCTGGAGAGCTGCATGTTGTAGACCCATGATGTAGAGGTATTGGTTAATAAGCATCTGTCAAGACTGCCGGAGATCTCAACCCCTCTTTTTAAGATGGCACAGTGGCGTGCTAATTATACTGCATTTTGGTAATCCAAGCGCATCATTTATTCCCTCTGAATGAGAGGAATCTCCTGATTTTGGGAAAGTCAGCTGTCCTTATCAGACTGCACCAGGGGGTATCCAGAAGGTGGCAGTCTGCCCATTAGAGGATGTAAATACCATCATTCCATGCACTGGAGAGCACAGTAGTTGTAGGCCCCTCACAATGTCTACTGGACACATCGGATTCCAGGCCACATCTCCCTTTAGTCAGCCCCAGGCACCATCAGTAGGTACCCCTCCTGTGCAATGACATCGTTCCATGGCTTGTATCATCCCTTATTCACAGCCGGGGAGGGGAGCTCAGCCTATCAGGCGGCTGGAAATGCAGGAAAGAGCTGCCAGTGTCCTGCCCGCCTTCCACCAGCCACTCAAGCCCATTCCCGGGTGCCCCTGGACTTCCCATCAGCCCCCCATCCTGCCCATCACTGGACCCCCTGCCACTCCACCGGCCCACACATCATCCCCCCATCCCACTTAATTGCTGGGGATCCTGGCATTGTCGCTCCTTCCTTAGGGATGAGTTCCCCGAAAAAGAAAAGGGACTTGGCCTTTTTTCCTATTTGTTCTGGTGTCCGACATCTTTTTTAAATGGCTAATTGGGCTCATGCAATATGCAGTGAGCCCATCTCCCGTGGAAAAAACCTACATCTATTCACACCTGGCGGAGCCGAAGGCTGCGAGTAGCTCTCACCCCCACTTTGGGGGAGGGGCATACAGGGCAGTAGCGGCCCTGGGCCATCGCCGACACCCTCGCTTTGCTCGGGCCTGCCTACGTTAAGGCTAGCAGGCCTTAACTGGTCAAGTACATCCCCTCCCACCCCCCAAAGCCGGGGTGATAGCTATATTATTCTAATGTCCGCATGGGTGGCACAGCCTCAACAGTTCTGGTCCAGTCAGGCCATCTGGAATTCACTTTCATCTTTAGCTTGGCTTTTCCCTACTCTATCACCTTGATGACTGATGGGCTGTTATTTCACTGACAAGAGGGAATTGCGATCACACTTTTAAGAAATTGCCCAACCGTAAACATGTATGCCGGAAAACCCTTGCCAGTCCTTCATCGGATCCCAGAGTCTTGCCTTTTAATATACAAACAATGCTGTGCCTCTCACCTTTAGTGGAAATATGTTTTCTATTTGCATTACTTCTGCTCCTTCTCCCACCAGATGGCAGTGTTCACCCGAACATACTATGTTTACACTTTAAATTGAATGCGAGTTTGTTGGATTAGGGTCCCAGGTATTCTGTTATAAATCGGAGGTGGGCACACGTTGCTGGCGGCGGCACACCCGCAGGTCATGAATATCAACGTATTTCTTATTCATGCTGAACAGCACAGCAGCATCCCTGTGTGTCGGCCCAAGCTACGTGTACAGGGATATTGTTCTGAATGGACATTTTGGAATTATCTGACTGCCTGATCTTATCGCCGCCCTAGCAGCCTATCAGACATACCAGCGCGTGAGAAAATCCCCCCATTTCTCTGAAGGACACTAGCACACTGGGAATGCTATGGGCAGCTGAACTACTAACCTGGGGAGAGAATGCAGCTCTCATAGGAAGGAGGAAGTCCTTGCATGAAGTTTCTTTTAGGGTCACACAGATTCTTCTCTCGCAACATTAACCAACATTACCCATAACCCAGCACTGCCAGAAAATCAAAAGAGAACCAATCTAGACATCCCCTAATTTGGCAAGCACTGAAATGGCACTGCCTGTCTGCCCAGAACCCACCTCGCACCACGCAATCCATGTGCTAGGTTTGCACCATCTCCAATACCTGCACATGCCACAGCATCTTATTTAAATTCCACTTGAGTAGCTGCACAGGCTACTACCACTGCTAAAGAACATAAAAGAAAGACTACAGACCTACCATGGCTAATGAACATAAAGGAAAGACTACAGGCAATTCACATGGGCCAAGTCGGATTTGCGAAACAATGTGGCATAGTTAAGAACGGAAATCGTTTTTTTTTATATTTTACTGCCAAAGTATTCTGTTCATGTTAATTAGCTTTTTAACAGTGTAAAACATGTTTCCTCTACAGAGTAAAAAGTAAAGTTTATTCTACAATAGATTTTCAAGATTTAGTTTTGGGCTCTCCTTTGCAGATGCGTTTTACTCTTCTGTAACGGCACAAAGAGGTAATATAGCGTAATTACTAGTAGTGATGATTAATTTCAAGTGCTCATCCATTGGTATTTAGCGGTAGTATAGGCGTTCCCTGTGATGCAGCAGTTGCCGGATGTGGTTCCCGAGCTTGCAGTTCCTGGAGCCGAGCCACACATCACTGAGGATGCTTGCGGAGGTTGAAGCATGGCCTGCGCTGGCTGTTGTCCTATGTAGAGGCGAGGTGGGAAGTGAGGGAGTGCAAAGAGAGTCCTGGTAGCAAAGTTAAAGGTCTTGTTGAGAGGACAGAACGCATAGTTGGGAGACCAAAGAGGATGCTGGCAGAGAAGTCCGGTTTAGAGAAGACAAGAGTGATGAGAGATGCTTGGCAATGTTGAAAGGAAGAAGGTGCCTGATTTTCTTAATATTTAGGACGTTGAGACGAGCTGCTGTTCCTGTTTTGAAGGTGAAAGTAGGGAAGGTGTGAGAAGGGTCATAGATGATGCTGAGGTTTCTATCTGAAGAAGAGTAGGGGAGAGTGTCAGGTGGGAACAGGATAGGCAGAGGAAGGGATGAGACAGGGTTTTTGGCAGGGAAGAAGTATACCTCTGGTTTGGTAGAGTTAACATCAAAAAGTGCAAAGCCATCCAATATTTAATGGCAGAGAGACAGTTGGACATTTTGATAGAGAGATCAGAGGAGAGTTCGAGAAATAGAAGCCAGAAGAAGAGTTGGTACAAAAACCCAAAATAGGAGATTAGTGCCCAAGAGTAGAAGTAAAGGAGTGGACCTAAGGCAGAACCTTGTGGAACACCAGCAGTTAGAGGAGTCAGTTCAGAAGTGTGGTTGCTCCGGGAGACAGAGAATTGGTGAGGTGCAATGTAGGATTCAATCCAGGCAAGACTCGATCGCGAATCCCAAGAAGAAAGACAGTATGAAGGAGATCAGAGAGATCGATAGTTTCAAAGGCAGCAGACAGGTCAAGGAGGATTAGGATAGGGGATTGGTTTGAGTGCTTAGCAGAGGCAAGAACGTTGGACACATTCATGACAGCATGAACACAGCCCTTTCAAGCACTTTAGAGTAGTGTGGAAGGAGAGACACAGCGCCAATTTAGCCAGTAGGTCCGGGTCAGCCCCTTGATCCTTTTGGAGACAGGTGGCCGTGGCTGTTTGAAAACAGAGCGAAAGCAAGCAGAGTCGAAGGGCAGGTTGAAGAGTTCAGTGAGGTGAGTGGCCACTATAGAGGTAATAGGCTTGAGTAGCTTAGGAGCGAGAGGGTCTGATGGGGCACAAGAGGGGTGAGCCTTCATCAATAGAGATAGCACTTAGTCAGTATTAGAGTGACTAAAGTGGGAGATGGAGGCAGAGAATGATGGTAGAGTAGACAGAGTGTAAAATGTTGGAGAGAGTCTCTAATTTTGGTAATGTTTGCAGTGATATATTGACCTAGGTCATTAGCTGTGAGGGTTGAGTTGATAGTCATAGACTTAGGAGGAGTCAGTTTAGGGTGCCCTGCAGCCAGCGAGAATGGTTGGAGTGAGAGTCAATGAGAGTTGTTAGAATTCCCTTTTAGCTGTATCAAGAGTGGGCTTGAGAGTGTTCAAGGCAGAGACGTAGAGTTGCAGGTCCTCATGCGAGTGGGTATGTCTCTGCCCAGCAGCCGACACATCTATGTGCAGAGAGAGCATATGAATGGGGTGACCGATGGTTGAGGATGCTGAGATTTAGGGGTGAAAGTTAGCAGTGGGAAGTGAGAGGGCAATGAGTGATATAGTAGGGATTTGAAGCTGGTGAAGGCAGTGTTGGCGGTAGAGGTGTGAGGTGTGAATGAGGAGAGCGAAATCTGTAGGTCTGAGAGAAAGGGGGGGTGCAGAAGGCTAACACTTCCTTTTAGTAATAGGTGAAACAAGTGGTGAGGAAAGGCCAGAGGGTGGAAAGGAGATGGTGATGGAAACAATGGAGGGATCAGATATGGATGGTGTAACGGTTGTGTTTGTGGCTGAGAGGGAAGTGGAGATGAAGAAGAGATGCAAGGAGTTACCCCCGGCGTGAGTAGGTAGGTTATGGACGGTGTGGAGAGCTAACTAATTGACATTAGGGAATTTGCAATGATACTTAACTTGCCTTTGCATCCAAGATGCCCCCCAACAAAAATCATCACAACGTACCCCAAAATGAACAGGCTTGCCTGGCATGACAGGCTACACCCCCCTGTGCACAAGCCATTGACTGTTCAGACATATTAGTGAGCCTCATTCTGTCTCTTCTGTGAGCTGATAAGTAAGTGAGAAAGGGGTCTACACGTTGTTTGAGGTCAGTGGCATGTGCAATGGCACTTCTCTAATCTAATGTCTAAGGACACACAGGTTGCAGACTGTGTTACCTTTTATTGGACTAACTGAACAATCTATGCAGAGATGGAACAATAGATTAGCTTGCGAAGTCCCACAGGACTCTTCAACTGATGCTTCAGAGTGAAATTATTTCTAAAGGAAAGCCACAGCACAGATCATTCTCAAGCGGAAGAAAATAGGAACATTTAATTGGCTGGAAGAACAGAATGAATGGATCGTGGGCCTAAAATTGCTTTCTGATCTAACAGTCCATAAAAACTCCTAGAATTAGGGTTCAACAATGGGTTGAAAATAGTATGTGTTCTGAGAGTTGCATTTAACAGAAAACAGGAGCTGAAAACCGATTCTTTTCACATGTAACCATTAAGTTGGATGCAAGCAGTCTTTTATTTATTTAAATTTGTAGAGCGCGCTACAGCCCGCAGGCATTGAGGTGCTATGTCAGAGCTTAAGAAGGCTTAATTAAGGGTTACAAGGAAGCCGCCCAGGAATGATTGTTACAGTTCAGTTCAGAGACAGCGTTTACAGAGTAACACAGAGTACATGCAGTCTTAAATTGGACACTGCTAGTTTCCTAAAAGTACTGATGTTATTTTAAAAGGAGTATTTGAATGAGAGATTTGAAAACACATAAGGCCTAATTCAAGGAGCATTTTCCAATGGGATTGTGCCATTATAAAATGCTTCTGTGCGATCAGGGCCATAATTGGGAAATGGGGTAATTCCAGGAGTGTTTATGGCCATTTAGATAATAAAGCAATTCCATGCCCACATGCCATTCATTCTGTTCATCCAGCCAATTAAATGTTCCTATTTTCTTCCGCTTGAGAATGATCTGTGCTGTGGCTTTCCTTTAGAAATAATTTCACTCTCAAACATCAGATGAAGAGGTCTGTGAGCCTTGGTAAGCAAATGTTTTGTTCCATCTCTGCAAAGACTTTTCAGTTAATCCAATAAAAAGTATCAAAATCTGCAACTTGTGTGATTTTAAAACTAGACCTAACACAGCGTCTGACCTTTCTTTGCAGTAATGTCTAAGGCAACGTTTAGGTGATTGACCCTGTTTTTCTTGAAACACCTCTAATCTCTGGGCATATCACTTTTGGAATATTACTTTTTATGTAACAGATATCTTTTTTTATCCAGACATGCCAGAGACCCCCTTGCAGTCCTTGCCCCACCCATAATGATCTTGGCAAGTGGTCTAGGGCAGTCCATTGCTGAAATATTTCAAGGCAGGTGGCGGTTTCCAAGATGAGAAGAACAGATACTTGGATTATTACTTTGCTTATCCAGTCTGTCGAGGATTGTGGTGTCCTGGTTAAGAGACCGAAGCAAGCGGCATCCTACCCTAAAATCAATCTAAATCCGGGGCGTCCTATCTTCGGCTTCGAGTAATAATCAGCCAAAATCCATCAAAAAAATTGCTATTTGGCTCTGCCAGAAGAGTTTCTGGCTATTGGACTCCTGCCAAATTCTATACCTTCTCATTTTAATGCAATATTTCAACTCGGGGTGGCAGACATGCAGGGCATACAGACATGCAATTAAACATTGCCTGAGAGCATTGCTGATTAAATATACGACTAAGGTGCATTGGTTTGTGCATTGGAGAGGAGTGGTGAGGATGAGTAGGAGGTGAGCACCGGTTGCTCTGGGGGGAAATGCTCATATAGAACCTAGAAGAATTGACAACAGGTAGTGGAGACGAGTAGGGCTGGGGTAGTACGCATATCCGGGGAGATGAGTAGGGCTGGGGTAGTACGCATATCCGGGGAAACGAGTAGGGCTGGGGTAGTACGCATATCCGGGGAGACGAGTAGGGCTGGGGTAGTATGCATATCCGGGGAGACGAGTAGGGCTGGGGTAGTACGCATATCCGGGGAGACGAGTAGGACTGGGATAGTATGCATATCCGGGGAGACGAGTAGGGCTGGGGTAGTATGCATATCCGGGGAGACGAGTAGGGCGGGGTAGTACGCATATCCGGGGAGACAAGTAGGGCTGGGGTAGTACGCATATCCGGGGAGACGAGTAGGGCTGGGATAGTACGCATATCCGGGGAGACGAGTAGGGCTGGGGTAGTATGCATATCCGGGGAGACGAGTAGGGCGGGGTAGTACGCATATTCGGGGAGACGAGTAGGGCTGGGGTAGTACGCATATCCGGGGAGATGAGTAGGGCTGGGGTAGTACGCCTATCCGACAGAGTGACTTACCGGCACCAGAGCTGCATCCCAGAGGAACTTCATGTTGGAAAGATCTCTCCAGTTCCCAGTGGGTCAATCTGACAGAAGGAGTAGGATTGATTTATTTATCTATTTATTTACAGGAGGAACAATGCTCTGTTGTTCACAAGAGAATGTGCAATAGATAAGAAATCCGATTTGAAGGGAAGCGTTGAACTTCTTGCAATGGGGGAGTTTGAGAGACATTCGGATCAGGTGGTGGATGGGAGAACATGGAACAGTCACCAGGGACTATACATAAGTAGACATATATACTATAAGGGCAATGAACAGTGGACATTTTTAAGTACAGGTAGGGGGTAGGGCTAGCTCTGCTCATGATGCAACCATGATGGGTGAAGTTCTAGTCTGGAGACAGAGGAAGTGAGGGACAGAGGCAAGTTAGAGGCGAGGGGAAAAATGTTAGCTAGCCGGCAGAGGAGAGGCAGGGTAAGAGGGTAACACGAAGATGAGGCGTTAGGAGTTTAGTTTTGAATTAATCCATGTGGACTGTGTCTCGGATGTCCTGGGGAAGACAATTCCATCCAAGTGGAGCAAAAAGAGAGAAAGGGCAGTAGCGAGAGGAGGCACGGGGAGGGCGAGAAGCCTGAAAGGGTAGTCGAGGAGGCAGAGCAGAGATTACGAGACGGCTTGTAGAGTTGGATAGAGAAGGAGAGATACAGTGGTGCACAGTGGAGTAACTTTGCTGAAAATGTTGGGGGGACATGACATCTGAAGAAAAGGTTCCCCAGCCAAATGAATGGGGACAAAATGGTGTGCCATGAAAGTTGGGGGGGACAAACACTCCTGTCCCCCTCCTAAAATTAGGCCCATGGTGGTGCATAACCATCAATAGATTTGTGAACCAGGAGAAGACATTCAAAGATGTATAGGAAGATATGAGTGAGGGCTGTGTTTGCATGGGAGATAGAGAGCCATGCTCTGCTGTTGAAATGTGTATAACGGGAGGATGTATGGGAATCAGAAGAAGGCACAACTGTCTCAGCTCCTCTACAAGGTCTGTAGGACTGGGGAGGCCCTATCAGACACTGCAGGATGTGCCTCATGTGGGAACTTGCTTCAGGAACATCTCCCGCATAAGATGACAGGCCAGCGTGCCTCAACAGGAAACGGGTGAGATATAAGATCACTTTCATCTCTGGACGAAGAGACGGAGAACTCTAGTTCTGCTGGGGTTGTGGGTGGCGTGTTGAAGAGTGGGAGACACAGAAAGAGCCACGGAGCCTTGCGTCCTTTGTGTACCGAGAAAGAAGTGGAGTATGCAGAGATGGATTCAGATTTGGTCAAATGGAGCAATTGCCCAACAGGCCTGTGTCATCTTATAGCTTGAGGGTTTGGTCAGATTGTCCCATGTCAGGATTTCCTATGTGTGATTAATCCCGCTCCTGCTCCAATCTACTGGTCTCACAGGGGGAGTCCTTTGCCTTGTATGATTATAATTGTTCTTTTCTAACGCTCTTAATACCAGCGAGAGGTTTCTAAGTGCGGGATTGGGATTCAAACCTGTGTTGAGCTGCGTTGCCTTGGTTCCAGTACGAACGCGTTGCCCCTGGGCTATCCATCCTATGATTGGGCAAAAATAGTCAGGCGATACAGTCCACTCACGGCGCATAGACCCTGAACGTGTACCTGCACAAGCAGTCAGAAACCCCTTATACATTTCCACTTGATTTGCAAAGAAGGTTGAAAACTCAATTTCCACCTAAGCTCCCTTGCGACTGTCCAGAGATTGCAACATGTGTGATTCGATACGGCAATTGCAGATTGCAGTGCCCATTTTGTTCACCGCAACCTAGCCCTGGGCATTTTCTGCCACTTGAGTAGCATTGGCTTTGCATATGCAACACCTTTCTGCATATACCACCCCTGCTTTTTCCTAATCTTTTCTTTTCTGGCTTCAATGCTTTCAATAATGTTGTTACGTTGATTAAAATTAATAGAAACAAATGAAATATGGGGCCTAATCTTAAAAAAGTGTGCTTAAATTTTTTTTAAAATGTTTTTCAAGTTTGATCATTTAGTAAATACAATAAATATTCAACTTTTATTTCTTAATTCAGCTTATTCTGCCAAATACCAAATATTGCTATTAGGTAGCAGCCTAGCCACAATGACACAAACCATCTTGCTGTATTCTTTACTATTCGATGAAGCCCTTGGTGTTTGATCATTTCTTGGGGCGATGCTGCAGCAGCTCCCAGATACTTGAATACATTTGTCATAGCCGATTATCTCGGATGTTGGCGCAACAGTGTTGCAAATGCCTAATCGCAGGCCTATCGGCAGTCTAGCATTTGGGAAGTAATCGGAGATACTATTGAACTTGATATTGTTTTCCTTAAATACATAAATCCTGTTAAGCGCTCTGAAGCTTTTTCCTGTGTAAGTAGCGCTTTACAATACATGTTTCCAAGCAATAAATAGCATCAATTATCCATTGACATCTTTCAATTATCTGCAGCAAACTAAATTGAAACGCAGTGTAGTGCATTGCTTTGTATTGTATTGCATTGCATTTCATTGCATTGTATTGCATTGCATTTCATTGTATTGTATTGTGCTAAATTTATGAAGTGCTAAGACTCAAGAGCATCTAGCCGCTGACTAGTGAAAAGTGTAAGGGCTGGCAGATGGGAAGACAGAGGGCAAGACTGGGAACACATAAGCAATGAAGAGGTCGCAAAGAGAAGACATAGAGAAAGGAGCGTGAAATTTACCAGGGATGGAGGAGAAGAAAGTTCTAGAAGAGAGAAGAGAAATATGTATTAGACATCTGGAAAAGAGAAAGGGGGTGCGAAGGTGGGATTACATTTGAAAGAGTCCAGGAATAAATATGAAATTAAGATTAGGATGAAAGTGAGAGGAGGAAGATTTTAGGGGAGGAGGATTAACCAAGAGCAAACATAGTGGAGGGATGATAGGAGGAGTGGAAGAGGGAGGCAAAGCAGGAAACGAAGAGGGGTTCAGAGGGAGAGAGGCCAACAATAAACATGTAAGTGAATGTAAGAAGAGTGAAGGAATATAGAGAAGGAAGTGGAGAGTAGAGAAGGAAGTAAGCCAGACATAGAAGAGTGAAGGAGGAGTGGGAGAATTAATGGAAAAAGTGGCAAGGTGAAGGGACGACAGGTGGGAAGAGAAATGGATGGTGGAGTGTGAGCACGATGAGAAAAGGAAGATCAACAAGGAAAAATTGAGGAGTGGAGGATGAAACATGAGTGGACACAGAGGAAGAGGTGAAGGTATGTGGAAAAAGAAGTAAGTGAAGGATCAGAGGAAAAGGTGCGTTGAAGATCAGAGGAGAAAGAGAGAGGAAGGTTATATGAGAAGGTGGAAGTATGAGTGGAATAGGAGAGGAAGTATGAGTAGAAAAGGAAGCAAGAGGGTATCAGAAAAGAAAGTGAGAGGATGGTCCAAGGAGAAAGTGAATAGATGAAGGATGGAGTAAAGTATGAGTGGAAAATAACATGAGTGAGATATCAGAGGAGAAAGTGAGAGGGGGATCAGAGGAGAAAGTGAGTAGAAGAAGCTTGGAGAAGAAGTGGGAGGAGGAGGGGAGAATAAAGTGAGTGGGCTATGAGAGGAGAAAGTCAGGGGAGGATGCGAAGAGAAAGTGAGTAGAAGAAGCCTGGAGAAGAAGGTGGGAGCAGGAGGGGAAAATAACATGAGTGGGATATCAGAGGAGAAAGTGAGAGGAGGGTTATATGAGAAGGTGGAAGTATGAGTGGAATAGGAGATGAAGTATGAGTGGTAAAGGAAGCAAGAGGGTATCAGAAGAGAAAGTGAGAGGATGGTCCAAGGAGAAAGTGAATAGATGAAGGATGGAGTAAAGTATGAGTGGAGAAGGAAGTGAGCGGGGTCTCAGTGAGGAAGTGAAAGAAGGATTAGAAGAGCAAGAGAGCAGAGGATCAGAGAAAGTAAGTAGAAGAATCCTGGTGACAAGGCGGAAGCATAACTGGACAACAAAGTGAGCGGGATATCAGAGGAGAATGTGAGAGGAGGACCAGAGGGGAAAGTGAGTACAGAAGTAGACTGGAGGAGAAGGTGGAAGCATGAGTGGAGGATAACATGAGTGGGATATCAGAGGAGAAAGTGAGAGGATGTATAGGGGAGGCAGCGAGAAGAAGAAGAAGACTGTAAGAGGAGGTGAAAGCAGGGATATAGCATGACGTGAGAGAAGGAGGCATTCATGATCATAGAAGCAAGCACGAGCATGAGCAGAGGTGGCCGGAGAGGAAGACTGGAGGATAAATGGGAGCAGGAACAGAAGACGCAGAGAAAGGCAACACTGAGGAGGAATTTAAAGTAGGTACAGAGGAGGAGTGAATTGGAAAGAAGTTAAGACATAGTAAGATGAAGATAATAGAGAAAGGGAAACAATTAGAATCAAATAGAGGACCGGGGGGAAGAGATCTGGTGAAAGTGACTGTAATTGGTAGAGGGTGAGACGTATGAAAGGATTCCACTATCACAAAAGTGAAGGGTGCCTGGAAAGGTCTCATTTCATTACCCTTGTGGAATTCCCACTTGACCAGTTACAAATAGTTTCTCATGGATCCAGTTGCTAGCATATGACATTTTGGACATGGAGTGAACAGCAAAGGAGGCAAGTCCCGTCCATTCAAGGTGTATCTATCTGAACACTGGTTTATTGTGTGCATTGGTCGCTTAAGGGATTTTAAGGCAACAAGCCAGTTCCTTGTTTTGTTTTTGCTGCTTGTTTTTGGGGGGCTAGAGCCTCAAACCCACAGGCTGCAAAATGATGGAGCAGATCCCCACTGCAACTGAGAGGTTGTCTGGAATTTACAACAATATATTCAGTGAACCAAAGGATTATGACCTCCCCCAAAAAACACAGATGAAGTCAGAGTGCCCACACCATCATTACCACAAATTGCCTTTGTGGCCGCAGCAGCCAGTGGGAGGAATGCGGGGAGGCGACCAAACACTTTTGCCTTGTTACATGTTTTTATGTTTCACAACAAATCAAATGTTTTGCATTTCCTTATCATGCTATCTGCAGCGTTCAACCTAGTGGATCGTGATAAACCTTGTGCCACACTAGCAAATGATTTTAGCTTCTCCAAAGAAGCCACCCTCTGGGTAAAATCTTTTCTAGCTGAACGCACGTCTAGAGTTTCCATTGGTAAAGAGGCTGCTGATCCCATCCCAGTCCCGATTGGGGTTGCCCCTGGGTCATGTCTCTCGCCTACCTTATACAATGCGTGTACTGAGCTTCTCTTCTTGGCATTTGATGCCTTGGGTGCCATCAACACCAATTTCGCAGATGACACCCAAATCCTCATACCAATCACAGGTAACTATGACCATGACGCGATAATCATCAACAAAATATATGCAATAATACAAAACTGGATGGGCCTGCATAGCCTCTGTTTCAACGATGAGAAAACTGAGATTCTCATTGTGGGCTCCCAAATTAAAATTAATGCCCTTCACCCTGATTACATATCAATCAACATTGATGGTACTCTGAACCCAGTATCGCAACAGGTAAAAAACATTAGGAGTTTACTTAGATGCTAACCTAACTATGACGAAACATGCAAGCACACTATCTTCATCTACCTCCTACATGTCCAAATGAATCGCCCTTAGTTGCCAGTTCCTCACGCCCGTTAATTGCATTATCCTAGCTAGGGTTCTGATACTATCCAATTTGGATTAGTGCAACGTACTCCTACTAGGTACCTCTAATACCAACATAGGTAAATTACAACTAATGCAAAACAAAGCGTTATGAGCAGCCTTAGCACTAACAAAATCAGACCACATTTCTAACATCAGGAGAGAGACCCACTGGCTACCCATCAAGGCTAGAATTATTTTCAAATCACTGTGTAGTACCCATAAATGCCTCGCCAAGAAAGCACCCATATATATCAATAACTCAATAATCGAAAAAGAATCCAACAGAATGCTCAGATCCAACAAAAATCAACTCCTTGTGGTCCCGCGCTTCAAAAACACTAGAGCAGGTGGAAGCAGATTCCCAGTCATGGCCCCTAAACACTGGAACGGCCTCCCATCAAACAGCAAAAATTAAGATTTCTTCCAGTGCTTCAAAAAACGACTAAAAACGTGGTTATTTAACCAATTTTAGCCAGTGAATACATTGTTATCATCAACCAGCCTCCCTCAGCGCCAGTCTGAAGGCTTTTTAGGTAAACTACTACCAGACCATGTAAATAGGTAAACAAGTAACTATGACCCATGCAGCCCTCTCTAATGTATTCTCAACATGTCATCTTTTGTTTCTTGTACTATAAATGTATGTAAATTGCATATTGACAAACTAATACTAAGATGTCTGTAACTACGCTGTGATACCTCAGGGTTTGGGCATTTAACAAATTTAATAAATAAATAAATGAAAATAAAATGCTCTAATCATGTGTTGCTAGGCCATGTTATGACTCACTGCATGTGTTTTGAGTGATTGCCCTCTTTGCTAGCCTGTTCCCCACTCTACTTTCTACCTTATACCTTTCTTCTCTGAGGTGCCCCACTGACTCCTACCACTGGTATTTGCTCGTCTGCCCACTGCAATTTTGCTCATGTGTCCAACCAAAGCCCCCCTTATGAGGTTTTAGTACATGGTGCCCCAATGTAATTTTTCTTCCTAATGCCCAAAGCAATGATTGCCCTGTCATGTGTCTATTCTCTGATGCCTGTGCAATTTGCCTGACTGGCTCCTATATCTCACCTCGACTGTGTAGCATGCCGAGGTGTCCATAGGTACCCCAGAGGTACTCTTCCCTCTCTGGAATTCCTTCCCACCCTCTGCTGCATGTCCACTATCTCTTCCAACACGCCTCTGCTCCCCCAAATCACACCCAGGGCCAGGCACTGCACAGTGTCCAATGCCAGAGATGCCACACTACTCCAGGGGGCTTCCTTCCATGGATTGGATTTATTTCTTTAATTATGACATCTGTTACACGCCCAGACCCAGAGGTATCACAGCGAGGTTACAGACAGCGTGGTGACAAATTGGTCGCTAGAAATGACAACATATATACAGCAAATGTACATTATTACAGACAGAAGAATTACAATGAACAACAAAGTTGCAGTATTATTCATAATTTCTGAGAAAACGACTTCATTGGTATTGGTTAAATAACCACGTTTTTAGAAGTTTTTTGAAGCCGGGGAAGGATTCCTCTGTTTTGATGCTGAGCGTTTAGGGAGTTCCAATGTTTAGGGGCTAGATATTGAAAGCTGCTGCCCCAGCTCTGGTTGTTCTATAGCGGGGGTTTGCCAGGAGAAGGTGGTTATTAGATCGTATTCGACCTTACTTTTGCTATGGTATTGTTAGGTAGATAGGTGCTTTTTGGTGGTGGCATTTGAAGGCGATGCAGAGTGTTTTAAAGATAATTCTGGCTTTAATATGTAGCCAGTGGGAATCTCTCCTTGTCTTGGAAATATGGTCGAATTTATTTATTCCTAATGTGGCCCGTAGTGCTTTATTTTGTATCAGTGGTAGTTTGTTGAGGTTGGAGTTGGAGGTTCTGAGTAGCAGGACATTGCAATAGTCAAGCTTTGATGAAATCAAAGCCCTGGCTAGGGTGATGCAATTGGTCAGTGCCAGGAATTTGTGGCTTAGGGAAATTAATTTAGCGGTGTACGCGGTGACTGATGAAAGTGTACTGATATGTTTGGCCATTGTTACTTGCTTAAGTACGGGTATCATGGTGCCGTCAATATTAATGGCTGAGTAGTCTGGGTGGAGAGCACCTATTTTGGTTTGGGAGCCCACAATGAGAATCTCCGTCTTCTCATAGTTGAGGCAGAGGATGGTTAGGGCCATCTAATTTTCTTTTATGGCATAGATCTTATTGATGGTCAGTGTGTCTTGGGCATAATTACCTGAGAGAGGTATAAGGATCTGGGTGTCATCTGTAAAGTTGGTGTAGATGACAACCATGTCGTCTAAAGCCAAGAAGCGAAGCTTAGTGTATGCATTATAGAGTGTTGGTGAGAGGCATGAACCTTGGTGTACTCCAATGGGGACTGGGATGGGATCTGCGGCTTCTTTGCCTAGAGAGACTCTGGAAGTTCGTTCGGCTAGAAACAATTTCATCCACAAGGTAGCACCATTTGAGAAATTAAAATCGTCAGCTAAGGTGGAGCACAGTTTATTGTTATCCACAAGGTCCAACTCTGCAGATAGGTCCAAAAGAAGCAGAATGCAGTGTTTTCCTGTGTCCCTGATGGTATCCATCTGGATTTTCCAATCAAGAAGGGCTGTTTCTGCACTGTGGTTAGGCCTAAATCCCGATTGTCTGGTTCGAAGGAGCTGATTATGTTCCAAGTGGGCTTGGACTCGGGTATAGGCTATTTTGTCTAAGATTTTGAGCAGAAACAGGACTGTCATTATTGGTCGGTAGTTTGTGGGCACAGTAGGATCTAAAGTAGGTTTTTTTAGGAAAGGTGTGACCCAGGCTTCTTTAATGCTGGCTGGGACCAAGTTAGAGTTGAAGGAAGTGTTAACAAAATTGGTTATAATAGGTGTGAGGGTATGGGCGCATGATTTGACTACTTGCGCTGGGACACTGTCTCCTTAACAGTTAGATGGTTTGAGTTTAGTAATAGTGTCAAGCACTAGTTCTTGGGTTACTGGTGTGAAATAAAATAAGGGGTTGGCATTTTTATTGGATTTTGAGTGGGGGTTGCTGGTAACAGGTTTAACAGCTAACAATTGCCTTTTCGATGTGATTTTGTTTTTCAGGAGGACAATCTTAGTGGCCAGGACATCTTGGATGGTGGTACATCACTCTTTACTAGAGGTGATAGGTGCTATGGCCGGGTTGGGGTTTTCCAGTTCTCTCAGGATCGGGCAAAGTTCTTAGGAATCCGACACAGCATTACTAATCCAAGTATTGTACACATTAAAATTATGAGTGATGATGGTAGTTTTATATGTTTTGTTGGCCGCCTGGAAAGCAATTTCAGACTCAGTGGTGGGATGTCTTCTATGAGCATCTTCTAGGGCACGTTTGGTTCTCCTTAGTAGTACTAAGTCTTTGTTGAACCAGAAGTAGGATTGTTTGTCGGTGTGTCTTGTTTTGGTAGTTAGCGGCCCTACAGCATTAATGGTGGAGGTGAGACATTTATGGTAAGAGTCTGCAAGGATACAGGGGTTGTCACTGGTGATCGAGATTGTATCTAATGATTTAATAAGTATGGGGGCAACATTGTCAGGTGTGAGCTCACGCATGTTTCTGGTTTAGTAGGTGTTAGTTGTATTAGTTTTGAGGGGGCCTGGTACTTCAGAGGTAAGAGTGAACTTGATGTTGTAGTGTTCAATCCAGTCTAGGGGTGAGATAGAATCAATGGTTATAGCCGTGTCGAGAGAAAAGATCAATCTAGTGTTCTTCTTTAATGTTGGTGGGAGCGTTCACCAGTTGAGTGAAGTTCATATCTTTAACTGAAGAGTGTAAGGACTCTGCTTTAGGATCTTGATTGTCATTGAATTCTAGATTCATGTCTCCAATGATAATGCATATGGATTTGGGTTTGATGAGTGGAGCTAATAACAAAGGAATGTCTACTTCAGGGTGGCTGTTGAATGGCACCACTACCGAGATATCGCCATGCCCACACCAGATGGATGCTCTCAGATTCCCACCAGTCTCTCCACTAACTTCCCCACACTAGCCTACTAAACCTCTATGTTCACAAACTCTATGCATGGACCAGTCAAGCCATTTGCATAACCCTCACAACCGGCATCAAACAACAGAAAGCTACACCTTTACAATCAACTTGCATATCACAGTTCTAGCCAATGCATTGTAGAACCCCAGGCAGCTGAATTACAAACGTTTGTGAGTATCAAGATTTATTTTCAGCGACACGTGTTTCGACCTGCTGCGGTCTTCCTCAGGGCCAACTGCTTTGCTTCAAAAGGTCAAAGTATTTCAGGGTACAATAATAGGACAGATGTCCAAATGCCTATGTAGCAGCCTGCATGGGGTCCACAACACAAGTGTGTCGGTGTCACACCGCTCCCCGCAAAGGCTACTACTCTTCCTATGAAGACACGCCCCTCCACGTCCACAGCTCTTCCCAACCAGCACCCAACACACACGTCCGACAGGGGTACCTTATTGCTCATCATGTTTCACGCTATAGGGCACGGCAGGGCATGCTTGGCAAGGCTGGAGTGTATCGCCCTTCACGTTTGTGGCAAGCGAACTGGAGGCTCCTTCATCACAGGAACACACACCATTCACGGAGAATTGCGCGACACAGCGCGGCGCGGAGCACGTGACTCGTTGCCTAGCAATACTGCAACACTTTGGTTACATGCGTCACGTGACAGTTGTCACGTGTTTCCTTTCGATGGATAAAGGTTACGGAAAGCGTTGCTTCACAGCTGTTCTCTTCCGGATCACGTGTCGCTCACGCTTCGTTTCAGGACTCTTTCCTTTGTTGGACCACGGCTTTGTTCTACGGACCGCTCAGTGCCTAACCCTTGCCTGCTTGGAACCTTGGATATTTTGCTGCCGAACTACTTTGCCCTAACGGATTGCTTCGTGTCTTGGCCCTTTACTTGCCTTGGAACTTGGATCCACTGTTGCCGACCTACGCTCTGCCCTACGGACTGCCTTGTGTTTAGCCCTTCTTCTACCTTGGATCTCCTGTTTTTGACCTCGGACTGCTCTTGGTATACTCTACGGATCACGTGTTACATCGGGACTTCGGTCCTGCCTTAGGTGGTCACCTGCCCGGACCTGCTGCCACATCTGCCCGGACCTGCTGCCACTTTCAAACCACTGTCTGATGCCTACGTCAGTCTCCCTGGGACAACGCTCCAGCACTCACAGGTATTTCAGTGCTTTGGATGTTTACACTTAGATTACTGCACTCTGTACTATTACATAACCATATACCTTACCTTGCAGCGCTCCAGGGGTTCTTCCGGTTGTTCCCGCGTCCTGACTCTACGGACTACCACCTTTGGCCCTAAACATCACTCTGGCGGTATTACCGTGGTTGTCAGTCTGATACTTGGGGACAGAGGGATAGCCCATACTCTGCACGACCAACAACTGCGTAACAGTCGGTGTGCAGCATTTCCACAGTGCCTCTATGTTCTCAACACAGGATACCTAGAAACAGATTCACACAGAGTACCCAGGTACTTCCAATCTGAACTGTTCAACACAACAGCTGAGCTATCTTGCATGTTCCCTCTCGCTTCACTAACCTCACCCCCATTTCAGATGCACCAGATGTGCCTGGAGACCACAAAAATCACAGTATGGGATATAAATCACAGTAACACAGCCTAGCTCTGGTACATCGGCCTGTATCCAGTACCCCTTTGCCCCCACACTCAGACTGGCTCTTAGGGTAATGCTCACAGGGCTGGACCAGCTGGCCAGTGCAGGTAGCTTCTCTGCGCAATGTGATGCCTTTGTATTGATTTGGAACACACAGAATCCTATAGTTTTAGACAATTACTGGCCCAATGTGTTTATATTTCCAACAAAATATATGCATCCAGGTAAACCATATTGTTAGCAAAAGACAGAAATAACGATTTGTGCTTGCGGGACATTTCTCTTCTTTCCTAGGACTAATTTGTGTTCCAGTATAACCGTCCTGCCCAGTCCTCTGGGACCACCTTCCCTGGGGTGTGCTTCCCATTCAGCAGTTTTTACAAGGCCCATCAGGGTAAATAGTGCCCAGAGGCACCTCTGTTCATGCCTCGGGCTGCCTTTCCTTATCAGGGAAAATAACAACCGCATTTCTAAATGAGCCACGCTCACCTTGTTACCTGCAGCACACCCCTTTTTGGTGCATTATTGCTTTTTTACAGAGTCAGCTTTTAATACTTAATACTACCTACAACAAGAGTTAGATTGGGACTGCTTTGGCCCCGGTTCCCAGGCTCTGTTCCATTGCTGACTGCACTGACTACACAGTAGACTGTGCTGGGGACCCCCCACATCTCCCCTCCTCTGGCTGGACATGTTCGTCTCCTCTAGGATATTGTAGAGGAAGAGCCAAAAGCCCCTACCAGAAGCTCCGTCCCCATGTTGCTTATTTGTTCGGAACCGGAATTGCAACATGTGCAGTATCCGTGAGTATGCCTGTAACCCAAAGAATTCTTGAAACAAGGTATCCATTGAGAAAACTCTATATGCATTCACGAAGAAAGGATGGTCTTCTGGACAGAGTCCCGGAAGAAGTGTGAAAATGAACGAGAGAAGAGACTGGTGACATCATACAAAGCAGAATTGACACACCCTGAAAAGATACACAAGGCAAAAGCACATAGATATTCTATAAGATCTGAAGAGGAGGTGTCAAGGATAAGCAACATTTTGGGATCGAAATGAAGATGCTCGTACGTGGAAGCACTGAAGAAAATGCAAAGTCATTTTACACTTCTACGGATGCTGTAACGCAAGTAGACAAAATAATCATGAGGATGGCTACGTAGTGACTAGATTGGGTAATGTGCCAATGTATATACATAGGAATACACAGAACCTGGATGTTCCACAATGCACTTTAGCAAAACCTATACCCCGTGAAAGAAAAAGGCTTCAGTGTGGCACAGTGAAAAATAGCTAACAGCGAAGGAGAATACAAGAAAGGCTGGCTGGCCCAGCATCAAGAGTCGAGACCACTGTGAGCCTGGTTGTCTGTCAACTAGTTACATGAACGTGAGAAAGAAACAAACATCTGTTTGAGGTGGGATGCAAAAACACTGGAGGAGTCAAGAGTTCATCATTTAAAAGTATTATATGCAGCGAAAAGCTTCAAAAACGTGGTCTCCAGTCACATGGTCAGATGAAAATAGACTTTGGGTCGAGCTACACCAAAACCATAAGATACGACCATGCCGCACTCCCTTTTATTCTCAGGCACAGAAAGCTTCTGCAAGACAAAGTTCAAATCCTTAATTGAATGGCAGACCGTAAGAGTGATGATAGGTGTTGGGTTAATTGGGTAGGGAGCCATGACCAGGCCAACCCTCCCAGCACCTTGCGTACCAGCCTGCGTGCTGCTAGCATGTGGAATATTCCAGAAGGGTACAAGCGTGCCAACCAATTGTAGAGGGCCACGTTACAGTGAGCCCTATAGTTTGTCTAACCAATTAATTGTCATGTATTTTGTGACGATGAAGATGACTTGCACTAGAGGATGGCTTATTTGTACACCTGATGTTAGAGACCAAATCACAAACCCCATTAGTATGAAACGTATATTTAGATGTTCCCTGTAAGCCTATCGCATCCCCAAGTAGGTTTTTGTAGTTTGCCACGTAGTGTGACATCAATGATGAAGAAATTTGACCATAAAAGTTACATTTTTTATGAAATTCATTGAGATCTTGCTTTGCGACGTCCGTTGATATCCCTTGTAATTCCCTGTTTTAGATAATTGCAAATAAAACAGCACTAAGTTTTGCAACTTCCTGAGTCACTTTGAATATTGATGTATGAGTAAATTCTTCACCCCTGCCCATCTCTAAGTATTGCTACCTCGTCTTAAAGGACCCAGGTCTATGGGTTCAATATTATTTACGTTTTGAATACCTAGTGTAAAATCTTTTTTTATTCCCTAAGCACACTTTCAAAGGAAGGTCCTCTAGGAGTAGGGTATGGTTTGCGGCAGGAGTGGAGGGTTTGGGAAATAGGTGGGTCATCAGTGATACCTGGAAGTTGTTTGTCTCTGCTATGGCTCGGGAGCAGACTGAAAAATATTTCCATTGTTGTGGGCCAGGCTGTAAGGTGCATTTATACAATGGCCGCCCACCTGCCAATGAATAGAGCTTAGGCTGACCTTTATTAGTTTCCATAAAGTAACTCTGTTACAGACATCCAGCTGGTGTTTATCGTGCTATTATCTACTTATTAATGCTTCCCCTCAGAGAACGGCACAGGAGCTCCTGTATCCACGCACGCTCGCATTCTGTCCATGGATCTCTCTGCTCCGTCTCGTGACACTTCCCCTCTTCTCCCATGACTCTCCGCCCCCCCACCCGTGCCCCGCACCGGGTCACAAGCGTATGCTGTGATGTGGAACAGAGCGAGCGGACAGGATGGGCTCGCCACTATATCATCCCCAATTGTTCCCATAATGAGCATTTGTCAATAAAGGTTCATACTGACTTAACCTCTTGGGAACTCGTCTTTTTCTTCTGGGTCTCTCTTCAGTCTGCTTCATGCAATTCACTATATTCCTTGCCTCTTCTAATTTCCTCCCTTCTGACAGGCTATATTGACACTTTGTCGGTTGGTTCATCGAACTCTTTTGCTTATCCTGTCAGGTGAAGCACTGCAAATTCTCAACAGGATGCTTTTGCTGCTGGCTTCAATTCTTCTCTTCCTTTTGTTGATTGCTACCCTGGCTATATTCTACTTTTTTCGTCTTTATTGTGTCATGATGTGTTGCTGTGACAGTCAATGGTCGACTTTATTTGGACGATGTATACTTTTCCTTCTGGGGCATATATACTTCACTGCGTCGCCCACCTGTATGTCTCCAGTACCGTTTGATTTTTGTGCATTGAAAATTTCTCTCTGGTATTTTGATGTTTTGACACTGTTCTCATGATATTGGAAACATCTACAGTATTCTCATGGTTCCTTCTGGTGTATCCATGTTGGGTTGATCTTCGTATTGAATTTTTGTCCTCTTCTTAGCTGGAATGGTGTTACTTCTGTGGTTGAATTTACGGTAAATATGTGAGCTAAAATTGCTCTTTGCAATGCTTCATGGCAATTGGTGCTGCATGCTCTTGCTTGCTGAATTCCTTCCTTAATCATATGATTTGCTCATTCCACTTGTCCATTACCTCTTGGGTGGTAGAAGGATACCGGATGTGCTTGATGGCATTCCTGGATAGACAATGTATCATCTCTGCAGATAAGAATTGAACTCCATTTAGGGCTCAACACGTATGGAGCAATGTGATAGAAAGACTCCATAGATATATCCTGATGTAAATATGGAACATTGCTGACAGCGCCATGTTGCAAAGCAGGACAATCCAAGAACTTAAAGAGCTGTTGACATTTCATGACAAATAAATGTCACCTATTTATGTGAATCAGACATAAGAAGAAAAAAAAAAAAGATACACAGCAAAATGTGCAGAAAAAGTCCCACAAGTCGAATCATTGTTACATGCTTACAGCAAACTTTGCAGAAACACAAACTCATGCTTTTTCTGGAAGACTTTTTGAGCGCTAAAGGTAATATTCTCATCAAATGTTCAAAGCATTAGGCAAACATTGGGGAGTTCCAGAAATGGGTCATAAACTTAATAAATACATTGACGAGAAACAAGGAATCATTTACAGAAAGGCGCTGGCTGTGTTAAATATATTGTGTTATAGAACTCTAAAGGAAAGCAAGTGAGTTACAACAACTAGGATATCCAATAAACCAGTGGAGTTCAACACATATGGACACTAGTACGACCTTTCCAGAACTTAGGAATTTGAATGTGGGGCCCTTAATAAATCACAGTAAAAATGTGTATTTATTTACAAATAAACATTCTCCTGTAAAAATACATGTTTTTTTTAAAGAGTGATGGGAGATCACAAGTAGGGATATTAGCATTCTTCGTACCCAAGCCCTCCCTTGGAAGACTATACATCAACATCAAGAAACGTGTTTTTATCACTACCAGCAACTAGCCTCTAATCCCCAAACAATCAATTGTAATGCTATTTATACCAAAAGAGGTAGTTCCAGATTCTGTGAAATAGGTAAATATAAAGGTTTTGACTGAGAGCCAGTCTGCTAATTATATATAAGGACCCTTCAAAATGGTCTGCCATTTGACTTTTATACACCTGGTGACTTTTCCTTTGACATGATAACATCATTGCGTTCATGAGCAGCCGCCCGCTGCGAGAAAATGGGGAAAGCACCAGGGGCTGCAAACATCATTGCTATGCTATGAAACCAGCTAGCTTGTCTCTTTTCACTAGCCCTTTGAGTGTGTGACAGTACTTCAGCAGGGCCTCCACTCATGTATTTGCACAGGATCATGAACTCACACTTGCCTGCCACATGCACAGGTTGCATTTTGTGACTGCATACACTTTACTAACAGTTGCTCACAAGCTTGACATCTAACTTTCTTGTATTTACTTCCCTTGTTCGAGTTAACAGGCTAGTAAAAGCATAACTGAATGAGTTAATACAACCTTGATAAAGAACTTGCGCAACACACGTGTCAGACATGTTTATCATCTGACAAAGCATAAAATATATAATTAATGGCATTGCAAGAATTCAGATGCATTTTATGCATTGAGATAACACCAAGTAGAATATTGTTTACACAACATTCATGCTTGCAACAGTGGTGGTGTTGATTAGGAGTGAATTCATATATTTGGGTTGTGTTTTTATACTGAGCTTAAGAAGCAATTCCATTCATCAGTCAATCGTCTTGGGCTTCATCTGATCTGACTCCTATTATTTGTTTTGTCCATGGCATATTCTGTGTATATCAATGGCATCTGTACAGGTTTACAATCAGGCGTATTATAATGTTTTGTTCGCATCGAAACACTGCATCGCGGGTTTGCTTGAGTTTTACGCCGCACTGCACATACTTGCCACACACTGCGAGCAACCAAGTGTGCAGAAGAAATGGCCGTGTCTCTGAAATGTGAGAAATCAGTGTTCACAATTTAAGAGGACATGGTACACACTGGCGTCCACTACCCTGCTTCTTAAGCATGAAGACAAAGGGTCTCATTACAAGTTTGCTGGTCCGGTAACTACTGTACCAGTACCAGTACGCTTGCCGGTACCGTAGTTACTGGACCGGCAAACTAGTTCTGCTCGCGGGTACCTTTTAGGCCGTCAAGTCGAACTTGGCGGACCGTTCGGCACCCGCGAGCAGTCCTCGACGGATGCACCGGCACCATTCAGGAATAGGGCTCAATGGGAATGAAGAGCATTTTTTACCGGCACCCAGTAATGGGGAAATACCGGGTCCAGCGGTGCTGTAATGACACAGTAATTGCCCACTCCCGGATGCCGGTAAAATGTGCAAGTTCGGAAGCAGCCTGCCGGTTTTACCGGCAAGGCTACCGCAGAACTTGTAATGAGGCCCAAAGTAATCAACACAATGGAATCGCGTGCCCGTACAGCGTGGCAATGCTCTTCAATAGCCGGCACGAGATCTGCAAATTGAAATGTCCCGGTGTAATTGTGTGCACTATAAAGGTGCGTGCTTCCACAAAGACTTGGGTATGGCATTAAACTCTGCCGCAGCACTGCCAACCAACCGGACACACCAGACTCTTGGCAAATCTTGCCATAAGCCCAAGGCCACAATGCATCTCGGGAAAACGACTGCTACCCGCGGCCATTCACGGCAAAGACCCTGCAAAACCAGCCCTGCTCTGACAAGTCCACACACAGACCAAGAAGAATCCTAACCCACGACTACACACTCAACCCTACTGTGACAAGTCCAAACAGACCAAGAAGAAACCCAACCCACGACTACATACTCAGCCCTACTCATGACTACATACTCAGCCCTACTGTGACAAGTCCAAACAGACCAAGAAGAAACCCAACCGACGACTACATACTCAGCCCTACTCATGACTACATACTCAGCCCTACTGTGACAAGTCCACATGGACCATGAAGAATCCCATCCCATGACTACATACTCAGCCCTACTCATGACTACATACTCAGCCCTACTGTGACAAGTCCACATGGACCATGAAGAATCCCATCCCATGACTACATACTCAGCCCTACTCATGACTACATACTCAGCCCTACTGTGACAAGTCCACACGGACCATGAAGAATCCCATCCCATGACTACATACTCAGCCCTACTCATGACTACATACTCAGCCCTACTGTGACAAGTCCACACGGACCATGAAGAGTCTCATCCCACGACTACATACTCAACCCTACTCATGACTACATACTCAGCCCTACTGTGACAAGTCCACACAGACCATGAAGAATCCCATCCCATGACTACATAGTCAGCCCTACTCATGACTACATACTCAGCCCTACTGTGACAAGTCCACATGGACCATGAATAATCCCATCCCATGACACCATACTCAGCCCTACTCATGACTACATGCTCAGCACTACTGTGACAAGTCCACACGGACCATGAAGAATCCCATCCCATGACTACATACTCAGCCCTACTGTGACAAGTCCACACGGACCATGAAGAATCCCATCCCATGACTACATACTCAGCCCTACTGTGACAAGTCCACACGGACCATGAAGAATCCCATCCCATGACTACATACTCAGCCCTACTCATGACTACATACTCAGCCCTACTGTGACAAGTCCACACGGACCATGAAGAATCCCATCCCATGACTACATACTCAGCCCTACTCATGACTACATACTCAGCCCTACTGTGACAAGTCCACTACTGTGACAAGTCCACACAGACCATGAAGAATCCTAACCCACGACTACATCCTCAGCCCTACTGTGACAAGTCCACACAGACCATGAAGAATCCCAACCCATGACTACATACTCAGCCCTACTGTGACAAGTCCACACGGACCATGAAGAATCCCATCCCATGACTACATACTCAGCCCTACTCATGACTACATACTCACTCAGCCCTACTGTGACAAGTCCACACGGACCATGAAGAGTCCCATCCCATGACTAAATACTCAGCCCTACTCATGACTACATACTCAGCCCTACTGTGACAAGTCCACACGGACCATGAAGAATCCCATCCCATGACTACATACTCAGCCCTACTCATGACTACATACTCAACCCTACTGTGACAAGTCCACACGGACCATGAAGAATCCCATCCCACGACTACATACTCAGCCCTACTCATGACTACATACTCAGCCCTACTGTGACAAGTCCACATGGACCATGAAGAGTCCCATCCCACGACTACATACTCAGCCCTACTCATGACTACATACTCAGCCCTACTGTGACAAGTCCACACGGACCATGAAGACTCCCATCCCATGACTACATACTCAGCCCTACTCATGACTACATACTCAACCCTACTGTGACAAGTCCTCACGGACCATGAAGAATCCCATCCCACGACTACATACTCAGCCCTACTCATGACTACATTCTCAGCCCTACTGTGACAAGTCCACACGGACCATGAAGAGTCCCATCCCATGACTACATACTCAGCCCTACTGTGACAAGTCCACACGGACCATGAAGAATCCCATCCCATGACTACATACTCAGCCCTACTCATGACTACATACTCAGCCCTACTGTGACAAGTCCACACGGACCATGAAGAGTCCCATCCCATGACTACATACTCAGCCCTACTCATGACTACATACTCAGCCCTACTGTGACAAGTCCACACGGACCATGAAGAAGTCCCAACCCATGACTACATACTCAGCCCTACTCATGACTACATACTCAGCCCTACTGTGACAAGTCCACACGGACCATGAAGAATCCCATCCCATGACTACATACTCAGCCCTACTCATGACTACATACTCAGCCCTACTGTGACAAGTCCACACGGACCATGAAGAATCCAAACCCACGACTACATACTCAGCCCTACTCATGACTACATACTCAGCCCTACTGTGACAAGTCCACACGGACCATGAGAAGAGTCCCATCCCACGACTACATACTCAGCCCTACTCATGACTACATTCTCAGCCCTACTGTGACAAGTCCACACGGACCATGAAGAGTCCCATCCCATGACTACATACTCAGCCCTACTGTGACAAGTCCACACGGACCATGAAGAATCCCATCCCATGACTACATACTCAGCCCTACTCATGACTACATACTCAGCCCTACTGTGACAAGTCCACACGGACCATGAAGAGTCCCATCCCATGACTACATACTCAGCCCTACTCATGACTACATACTCAGCCCTACTGTGACAAGTCCACACGGACCATGAAGAATCCCATCCATGACTACATACTCAGCCCTACTCATGACTACATACTCAGCCCTACTGTGACAAGTCCACACGGAACCATGAAGAGTCCCATCCCATGACTACATACTCAGCCCTACTCATGACTACATACTCAGCCCTACTGTGACAAGTCCACACGGACCATGAAGAATCCCATCCCATGACTACATACTCAGCCCTACTCATGACTACATACTCAACCCTACTGTGACAAGTCCACACGGACCATGAAGAATCCTAACCCACAACTACATACTCAGCCCTACTCATGACTACATACTCAGCCCTACTGTGACAAGTCCACACGGATCATGAAGAATCCCATCCCATGACTACATACTCAGCCCTACTCATGACTACATACTCAGCCCTACTGTGACAAGTCCACACGGACCATGAAGAGTCCCATCCCATGACTACATACTCAGCCCTACTCATGACTACATACTCAGCCCTACTGTGACAAGTCCACACGGACCATGAAGAATCCCATCCCATGACTACACACTCAGCCCTACTGTGACAAGTCCACACGGACCATGAAGAATCCTAACCCACGACTACATACTCAGCCCTACTCATGACTACATACTCAGCCCTACTGTGACAAGTCCACACGGACCATGAAGAATCCCATCTCATGACTACATACTCAGCCCTACTCATGACTACATACTCAGCCCTACTGTGACAAGTCCACACGGACCATGAAGAGTCCTATCCCATGACTACATACTCAGCCCTACTCATGACTACATACTCAGCTCTACTGTGACAAGTCCACACGGACCATGAAGAGTCCCATCCCACGACTACATACTCAGCCCTACTCATGACTACATACTCAGCCCTACTGTGACAAGTCCACACGGACCATGAAGAGTTCCCTTCCCACGACTACATACTCAGCCCTACTCATGACTACATACTCAGCTCTACTGTGACAAGTCCACACGGACCATGAAGAATCCCATCCCATGACTACATACTCAGCCCTACTCATGACTACATACTCAGCCCTACTGTGACAAGTCCACACGGACCATGAAGAATCCCATCCCATGACTACATACTCAGCCCTACTCATGACTACATACTCAGCCCTACTGTGACAAGTCCACACGGACCATGAAGAATCCCATCCCATGACTACATACTCAGCCCTACTCATGACTACATACTCAGCCCTACTGTGACAAGTCCACACGGACCATGAAGAGTCCCATCCCATGACTACATAGTCAGCCCTACTCATGACTACATACTCAGCCCTACTGTGACAAGTCCACACGGACCATGAAGAGTCCCATCCCATGACTACATACTCAGCCCTACTCATGACTACATACTCAGCCCTACTGTGACAAGTCCACACGGACCATGAAGAGTCCCATCCCATGACTACATACTCAGCCCTACTCATGACTACATACTCAGCCCTACTGTGACAAGTCCACACGGACCATGAAGAGTCCCATCCCATGACTACATACTCAGCCCTACTCATGACTACATACTCAGCCCTACTGTGACAAGTCCACACGGACCATGAAGA
Source organism: Ambystoma mexicanum (assembly GCA_002915635.3). NCBI lineage: Eukaryota > Metazoa > Chordata > Amphibia > Caudata > Ambystomatidae > Ambystoma > Ambystoma mexicanum. The sequence continues at coordinate 1,031,069,283 of CM030325.1, read as the reverse complement.
CTCACATCCCATGACTACATACTCAGCCCTACTCATGACTACATACTCAGCCCTACTGTGACAAGTCCACACGGACCATGAAGAGTCCCATCCCATGACTACATACTCAGCCCTACTCATGACTACATACTCAGCCCTACTGTGACAGGTCCACAGGGACCATGAAGAATCCCATCCCATGACTACATACTCAGCCCTACTCATGACTACATACTCAGCCCTACTGTGACAAGTCCACACAGACCATGAAGAATCCCATCATCCCATGACTACATACTCAGCCCTACTCATGACTACATACTCAGCCCTACTGTGACAAGTCCACACGGACCATGAAGAGTCTCATCCCATGACCATAAAGAATCCCATCCCATGACTACATACTCAGCCCTACTCATGACTACATACTCAGCCCTACTGTGACAAGTCCACACGGACCATGAAGAATCCCATCCCATGACTACATACTCAGCCCTACTCATGACTACATACTCAGCCCTACTGTGACAAGTCCACACGGACCATGAAGAATACCATCCCATGACTACATACTCAGCCCTACTCATGATTACATACTCAGCACTACTGTGACAAGTCCACACAGACCATGAAGAATCCCATCCCATGACTACATACTCAGCCCTACTCATGACTACATACTCAGCCCTACTGTGACAAGTCCACACGGACCATGAAGAATCCCATCCCATGACTACATACTCAGCCCTACTCATGACTACATACTCAGCCCTACTGTGACAAGTCCACACGGACCATGAAGAATCCCATCCCATGACTACACACTCAGCCCTACTGTGACAAGTCCACACGGACCATGAAGAGTCCCATCCCATGACTACATACTCAGCCCTACTCATGACTACATACTCAGCCCTACTGTGACAAGTCCACACGGACCATGAAGAGTCCCATCCCATGACTACATACTCAGCCCTACTCATGACTACATACTCAGCCCTACTGTGACAAGTCCACACGGACCATGAAGAGTCCCATCCCATGACTACATACTCAGCCCTACTCATGACTACATACTCAGCCCTACTGTGACAAGTCCACACGGACCATGAAGAGTCCCATCCCATGACTACATACTCAGCCCTACTCATGACTACATACTCAGCCCTACAGTGACAAGTCCACACGGACCATGAAGAGTCCCATCCCATGACTACATACTCAGCCCTACTCATGACTACATACTCAGCCCTACTGTGACAAGTCCACGACTACATACTCAACCCGAGAAGATGGAGTAATGAGGTTCAAGCTTCGGTATCCAAAGATCACCACTGATGGATAAAATCTGTCAGCAAGAAGAAGACAGAATGTGGGGGAGAGAAGCCAAAAGATAAGAGGCTCCAGTGGGCCCGATGTAATTATGTATTTACTTCCAGAGCTGTTATACTGTCTAACACATGCACAGGGGTTTGGATATGAACTCAAACTAAGAACCAAGGAGGGATATTTGCAATGTTTTGTTAGTTTGTGCAAGAGCCAAGGGCGTGGAAAGAAGGGGTGATGGGCTGTGAGTAAGTCCCAGCAACACAGGTGCTGCCTGACTGGGAGGCCTCGGTGGTGGCAGCACACAGAAGCAGAGAGCACAGCATCCAAACATCTGCCTCCCTCCCCGAAAAATCTATTTTTGGCGGCGAACAACTGTGTTGTCATTTGTTAGCAATTAGCGCGATAGTGTACAGTGTGGAGGAGCTCTCGGGAGATGAGGAGGTGCTGGCAGGGTAGAGAGGAGACAGCATCCAGAGGGCCCCCAGAGCCAGGGCATTGCGCTGCTGAGCTAAAACAGCCCGTCCTCATGCCCTTCTGCTGCGCAGTCAGCAGCCGTGTTAGTGACAGGATGCAGAGGTGCCTGGACACCTTGGGCCAAGGGCCAGGAGAAAGAAAGTGCGGGTGTCCTGGGCTCGTGAAGACATGTCTGCACCTGCCCTTACAAATGCAAAAGACATCATTCAGATACTTCACTGCTTATTCTCCTAATTTACGGCTGGTTAACAAATTAAATAAACTCCCTTCTTATGATGTAAGCAACCCGGGGAGAGGGTCGGCCCACTCAGGTGCCCGGGAACGTAGGCGAAATCCATCAGTGACCCTGTACGCCCTCTCTGCTAGTGTCTGCCTTTTTTTCCTGAAGCTGCTCACACCCCCTCTCACTTCCATCTGGCCCTCCAGGCGAGCATGGAGCCTGTATCCCCATCCCCACGTCCCCAGGTACCTGCCCTTGCTGCTCGTTGCCAAAGCTCTTTCCATGATGGCCGCCATGGAAATAGGAAAGCGACCAACTCCTATTTTCCATCTCAGCCATCTTGGTGTGTCTCTTTTTTAAAGGAAAATTGACCGCATGTGAAAATGTCGGCTGCAATTTCCTTTAAAAAATACAAAATATATTAACACCCTGGTGTCCAACAGTACTAAAAGAGATAACCTCACTATGTGGATCAGACATGGTGGGCAGTGTTCCTGAGCCCATTGGCAGGCCGTTGGTGGCCCTGCCTGCCACTCTGAGCTGTGGTTATCACTCTAGAAATAGGGAAAAAACAACGAGCAACTATTGTCTATTTTTTACCGTTTTCCTATATTCTGTAAAATCTCCTCATTTTTGCCAGGACACTGCCTGTAAATATAGCTTCAGCAAACTACCAACAACCTGCATTTACTGTTTAAATTGAAGAATGCCAACTTCTGAATGAAGGAAATAGTTTTAATCTGAATAAGTACTTCGCAGATGTCTGTTTTTACTCTTAGACACTGGTTGCAAATTCATAGAAGTGTTTAAGCAAAGCAACGAATATCTGAATTTTGGCAGAACTTGCGCCCAGATTACGCCGTCCAATGAAATTGCTTCCATTCACCCGGTAGGGCTATTTTCTGCGAGCTTCCTCTGAGTTTAGTTTGCTAGATATTTCCAAGGTCTCGAAGCTTATTCTATGCTAAAGGATTATATGCTGCATTTAACAGAAAGAGGCGAAGGAGATAAGCAACCAAGTCACATGGCCCTGGGATTCTGGAAGGTTAGATGGAAACACTTTTAGAAGGTAACTAACAGAACATAATACAGGACTGCATGAAGACAGGAGATGGCAAGATTGTTTTATTTTTTTGGCTAAGAACAAAGGCAAAGTAAAAGTTGCTTACCTGCAGCACAGCTTTTTACAGCTTCTGTCAATGCACACGTGCATTCATTGCCTAATATTGACATATACTGTCTGGATCCAGAATCGTACTTCAAAGTTTTCAAAAAGGAAAACAATAGAATATACTAGCTGTACGCAGTCTATAATATTAAGACCTGGCGCACTCTCTCTCTTGTTCTCCCCCCGTCTATCTGTATCTCCCTCTATTTTCCTCTCTCTGTCTCACTGTATCTCTCTCTCTCTATCTCTGTCTGTCTTTCGCTGTCGTTCTCTCTCTTGCTAATCTCTTTCTCTAACTCTCTCGGTCTCTCTGCATCTCACTATTTCTCTCTCTCTCTGTCTCACTGTATCTCTCTCTCTCTCTCTCTCGCTCTCTCTCTCTCTCTTTCTCTCTCTCTCAGAGTTCTGTTGCCAGGTGCGTGCACCAGCCGTTCCTGGCAGCAGTGCAATCAGACAAAAAAACACATATATCTGAAAGTGGGCACAGGGGGCACTGTGTTTGTTTCGGCTAAACTTCGAATGCGAGCAGCAGCGACAAAGGGAATCCTCAACATTTCAATGAGTGGATAAAATGGCTGCAACATCCATCACTCCATTGGGGAGTGAAGGTCCAATTGATCCATAATTTTGAAATAGAAGGACGTCTTGAGGGAATTCGGTGCACAGACATCCATAGAACATTCTATATATAGGATAGTCATGGATGCATCTATAATAGTGCTCCTTCCAACAGTAACTAGACTCCCACAATACTCCTCAGCCCAACACCATCTTCGGATAATGATTCAGTAAGATCTGCTCAACCGTTGCCCTCTTTTTATTATAACTTATAACAGGCATCAGGCTCGCAGAATCACTATTACGGGTAAGTAACATTTCAGTTTCACTATAAGTCTGTCCTAGATGACACACTTTTCATAAAGTCACACATGCTTCTCTTCATGGATGTGGGTTTGAGTTTGGCACAGCACTGCCTGACTCACCGGCTTCCTGTCTCCGAGTCAAGGCAGATAATTCTCATGTATCCGCAATAGAGGCTGCTGTCGCTGCTTCTCCATTTCTGGGATGTGTCCTTGGTATAGTTTTGGCTGAATTCCTGCCAAATGGTAGCAGAAACAGCTGACTCCTGTGCCGCATCATCACAATGTCCTTGCCTTTAGCTGTACGACCAAATTCCACAAAAAGTAATTTTGTGTTGTTGATCTCTTCAGTTCTGGCAATGCAGTACCCCAAGGCCTCTCTAAGGTGCAAAGTAAGCAAACTGCACAATTATAATTGTTTTTTTATAACGCACTTAATACTAGTGAGTGGTTTCTTAGCACGGGAACGGGATTCAAACCTGTGTTGCGTTGTCTTGTTTCCAAGATAAACACGTTGCTCCTGAGCTATCCTTCCTCACCACTGTTTGCATTGGCAGAAAAATACTGGTAACTCAATTGTCTGACGTATATGGAATTTTAAAAATGACTTTATTAGAAAAATATGAGGTGGTTCTTAGCACCACATTGTTGCCGTAAAACACTTTCAAGGGCTGGTGCACCTATAAAATGTGTAATTCACGTGCCCCAGTAAATGCTGTCTTTCAAGAGAGGTCTTTAAACTCTCACATGAAATATGGTCCCATAGGCCATGGAAGCACATCACCCACTTCCTAAACCATTGTCATTTCTCTTACTGGAGTCAATTCCATCCTTAGAACGTTCCAAAACGTATACTCTATAGGTAATATGAATGGGAGAGGAGGTCCAGATATCCTCCTATATACGCACCTATGGAAGGAGAAACAAGCCCTATTTCTGCTTAGTTTATCTGACCTATGTGCGGTGTCACCATGCATTCTACTGGTGAAAAATCTATTAAGTGTTCTACTGGTGAAAGATCAAGTAAGTGATCTGCTGGTAAAAGATCTAGTCAGTGATCTACCAGTGAAAGATCTAGTAAGAGATCTACTGGTGAACGATCTACCAAGTGATCTACTGGTAAATGATCTAGTAAGTGATCTACTGGTAAAAAGATCTAGTCAGTGATCTACCGGTAAAAGATCTAGTAAGAGATCTACTGGTGAAAGATCTACCAAGTGATCTACTGGTGAAAGATTACTTTCTTATGAGAGTACTGCATTTCCTAGACCCACATCTTCCGTCTGCTCGGGCTTAGTTCCAATGTACACATAATCGCACTCCTCATCGCGATATCCCTTATGACTTCTATAAAATTATCATAGATTCTTTTATTTTCTTCAGAACATTCTTCCACTTAAACACGATACTTATTTAATAACTATGAACAACCCCTTGCTTGTCATTCAGATTCTACTTTCCCTATATGGTTCTGTGCAATTTTGTAATAAGTACCGGACATTCATAACATTAACTCTTTGATTTACTCTGAAGGGACATAAATATGTAAGCAATTCTGATTGAGTTTCAGTTCACTAGATTTGTTATCAATATATTGTGTAATGTTGTCATTCCGTCATGATTTCATGTGCTAACCTTTGTACAAGCGCGTTATAAATGCGTTATAAATACCACATCATATCTTATCATATCATAACTAAGCAATTAGCCTATATGACGGAAGGCGTACATCTCTTTGTGATGCCAAGTCTGAATGGTGCTGTTACATTATTAAATGCAGACAATGGAGAATGCATTACAAGATATTGGAGGATATTGATAAAAGCCTTACATCTTTAAGACAACAACTATAATAAGGTTAAAAACATTAAAATATGGAAGGGATATCCAAATGAATGGGAAGGCCTATGTTTCAATAGTGTTGTGTTACATTATTACAAAAAAAACATTTTAGACAACTACAACCAATGAAAGAATGGTATTTAGGCCAGTGTGTTGAACCACATGACATTTGCTATCTGCTTAAAGAAGCGAACCTTCTGAGCATTAAGGTAATTATTTTATCATAATGATGATGTTAATCTCTATTGAACATAAGGGTGGACTTTCAACGTCAGTACCTAATAAGGCTGTGCTATGTTTCTGAACCGCTCTTATACAGGATTTACTACCAAGAGGACGCCGATAAAAACATAAAACATTCAAAAGAAAACAGTTCAACGTAAAATCGATTGTTACCTTCACAAATATGATTAAATTAATATCTTATTTATAGTTAAGTTAATCATCAATTATTTCAATATCAATAGGGATGTTGTGATGATAAATGTGTTGCATGTACATTAGGTTTCCAGGATAAGGAAGTTTTATTAGAAGAAGATTTGTGAAGAGATTCATATATTGTGTGTCATGGGACTTGTATATTGTTTGTTGAATTATGCTACAGAATATTTTATTTGTATATAAAATCAAATACATAAATTGTGGTTTGTAGTTACTTAGAATACTTTTCCATTGAGTATGAGGACCACAATCCAGTTCCCCTAAGTATGTTTATTTTAACCTGTGATACCACATTGTCTAGTGCCTCACAGAGTAAGGAGGATCTTTGCCATTCCTGCATTTCTCCTCTTTATAGCTTCCTGTCATATCAGAAGGAATAGGTCTAAAGGAGCGGGAAAAGACAATTCGATAACTCATCAAAATCTTTCCAATGTTTCCTTTTTCTAGCTGTTGCAGTTGCAAAGCCCACTCATGGTGGTTATGTAAGGTCTGACTGAAACTATCTGCTAAGTGACCTGCTTTTCTGAAATGCGTGTGGTTAGTTGATGTACCTCCCGCCTCTTTGTTTTGGATTGTAAAACATTAGATGCATGTGGGTGGGTACCACTGCATTTGGTTGAGGTAAATTAAATTATGTCAGTATGTGAGGTCAACCTGAACCTGAAGCGCACTCGATTGGTGGAAGGCACCATTCCTTTTCAGTGCAGGCAGTTCAGATGCACTCGTTCATGTTGTTTTTAGGGTAGCTTTTCTATCGGAACACACTTGATGCTTGTGTTTGTTTATCTTTGTTTACATTATGACATCATCATAGTCATCATAGTCATCTTATATATTGCCGGAACAACTACAGTGTATCCAGTAGGGCCTGTGTAATGACATTGTCACGCTCTGATGACAGTAGGCGCATGGTAACTTTGTAGAATTGAATTAAAAGGTCTGAAATGCATCAGCCACTGGTTCTGCCACTTCAGCCATTATGTTGACACAATATGAAATATGTAAGGCCATGATTTAGAAGACAAGTTGGCCGTTCACATGACTTTGGTATAACTGATTGAATTGTGGTAGTATGTACTACAGGGGGCATTCACCAGTTCTGATGACACACATCATCAGCTTATGCCTACAGATTGTAAAACATTGCCATGATATTGTCCGGCAAGTCAACATCAACTTGTTGCTCATCAAGTTTGGGAAGGGCTGATGAGACACCAACACGTGTCTCATCATTTCCCTCTTTCATGTTTCTTGTCCTTTTCTTCCATCAATCAGCATGTACCAACCCACATGAAATCAGAATTTTCATCCTAGCATTCAAAGCCCTTTCTCTCAGTGTCCCACCATTACTGAGAGATCTCTGTAAAGGTAAACTTTGCAAAACCATTCTCTGTTTGTTGTGGGAGAATGTTCAATAGAACCTTCTCGCTGGCTGTGCAGTGTAGGCCATGACACAATATGATTGTGAACGGAGGACACGCTGGTCATGAAACAAGACCTTGCAGAGCAACAGAGGTTCGAATCCTGGATCCGTGCTTAGAAACCGTACTCAGGTATGGTATTACGTGCATTATAAAAAAACTATTAAATAAATAAAATATGATATGTAATTTATAACGCGCCTGTACATAAGTGCTTCTTGACGCTTCACCTCCCACTTTAAATGGCAACCTGGGAAGAGTGGTAATGGAGAGTTGCCCATTGAAAGCCTACTCAAGAGTAGGGAAAAAAAGAAATCAACACAAAATGAGTGGAATTTGTTTAAATACCGCCCGCCGCCAACCATAGCAGTGTCTCAAAACCACTGTCATTGGACACAAACATGATCACTCCAATGCTGCCTGTATTCAAGTTTCTCCAGTTTCAAAGATCTTGGAACTCATTGATTCCTGGACTCCACGTGATGGGCAGCAAAAAAGATTTTTGTAGCGGGTGCTCAGTTGAGGGGATCTGTTGGGTTTCAAACGAAATCACAAGGAGGTGGAATTGCAGCTGCACCCCTGAATTGACACTACTATTTTTCTTTTTGATTTTCTGAAAAGAGTCTGAGCAGTATTCTGGATCCAATCACTAGAGGTCAAAATTGTGCAAGGTGCATTGATCAACAAACGCATCATGCAGCAATGTCCCAAATCAAGAATCGACAGAGGGATATGAATGCACCTGTTGAAGATCCGGCTACTGCTCGACGCGGAACACAGGGGAGGGATACAGGGAACATGTTCTCTTTACAGTACCTGCAACTCTGGAAGCAGGCAGACTTATTTCCAAACATCAGCCCTGGGCACATGCACACATTCACTTTGCTTTGCCTCTGTTGAGATAGACATTCACTTTGCTTTGCCTCTGTTGAGATAGTTTGTGTTTGACAGCTGGACGCGCGCGTGCTGGTCGCGCTTTGAGAAGATGGGGCACATCTGGTTTCTTATGGTTCGAGGAAATGAAGTCAAGATAATAAAGCAGGATTAAGCCCGTGTTCCTTTCTCAAATGGGATCCACAGGTATGAGTCTTGAAGCCCAATAGCGAAGATACAAAAGGGGAAAAGTCCTTATTGGACATATGATGGACTGGAGACTGTCAGACACATAGTATCTCAAACACACTTAACAAATCAATTAGTTTACATTTTATTTGGCATAAATTCAGATTTTCAGAATCATTACCCTAGAAAGTGCCCATTTCTATGTGTTGACATCTCTGGACGCATTTTATTGAAAATGGAGTTTTCAATTTAAAATAGAAACAGCACAGGCCTCCCCGTAGGTAGAACTCTGTGTCGCATATCTGATGACATCATTGTTTGCATCACTTGCAAAGAGGCATATGATGGAAGGAAAACAACATTTTCTCAATTTTCATAAATTGTTGTTTTGGAAAAACTGAAGGCCGGCCGTGCTTCTGAAAGCACCCAATTTATAGCTGAATTCACAAGACTTAAAGTCCCCATCATTTGGCAATTAGAAATCTTAGTTACAACTCTGGGCACATAAATCACTTCCTCCAAAACTGTTCGATCATTGGTGCGCTGTGAGGATCACGTGGCTGGTTCCACATGTGTTGCGTTCAATGCAGACACACTCTTTGATGTCATCGGTATGCGCCTGTTACTTATTTTGATGACTGGGCAGTTAAATAGTGAGAGAATGCCAAAATATGTGTTTGTCAATGCTAGAGAACAGTATTGATCTTCCCAGCAGGCACATCAAGCTTCAGCTACTCAAGCAATCTAATAGGCTGTGCAGGTGCAGAGTTGTTCCTAATGGCTCGTGTGTTTATTGGAGCGTCCCACTGCCCCTCATGGGAGTTTATTCTCAGGAGGTGAGTAGGGCCATAAGGTGCGGCAACGGGCAAGCGAGAGGGCTGCTCACCAGACGGCCCATTGGCACCACCTGAAGATGGACTCCCGCATGCGGGAAAACAAGCAAATTCTACAGACATCCCATAACCCGGGCCGTGCCGGGGGTTCGATAGCGGCAAGGCATGCAGTCCCCATCATTCTGTGCAAACTCCCAGTGCGTGATACCTTGATCTCCAGCCGGCGTGAATCCGAAAGAAATTCCGCTTACTATTAAAGATTTGGCTAAAAACGCCAAGAGCAAAATATAGAAAGGTTAGTGGAATGGGTGGTTAGAGCGAGATGACGTGTTAGTTACGAGACAAGAGTACAAGCAAAGAGCTATGCGTACAGTAGATGCTGCATGTGGTGAAGTTACAGGCCAAAGTAGGCGTTGGGGGCTTATACAGACTGCCGAAACATGGCCTTGCAGTTGGGGAACGTTTGGTACCAATCCGGCACTAGTAGAGTTGGAATGCATGCCAAGCAAATACATGACCATCAGTCACCACCTTTGTGTAGCTAGAACTCTACTGGCATTTGTTCTGCTATCGGGCATTTCCACATCGCCAATGTGTTCATGCCGGCTTCCATTGGAGATACCCGCCGGAGTATGTGCAGCCTTGGTGAGGGAGTCCCCATCTCCCTTCTCTACCAGACCCTTGTGTGGCCTCAGCTGACACATCAAAAAACAATGATCCGGGGAATTAGGGGCATGAGAGAATCCTCAGGTCGATAAGCAGCCAGTGACGTCAGCGATGGCCAAGAGTACTCTTCCGGCAGCATGGCCAACACAGCAGAAAATTGATTGGCTGTTAATGTCTTGTTGGCCAACCAAGTGGGGCATTTCTGAAACTCCGTCTGTATGGCTGTGTATAGCCCATGATGCAATGTGATTTGTAAACCATGGTGTGTATGTTGCATAGCCAAAGATGCTGTTGTGAGCTTCCATTGACGTGTTTATAGTGATTGGGTAATGTTGGCGATTTCATGGAGTTATGCATAGCTCGCAATGTGGGCGTTCGTGTGACTATTGTGCTATACAGAGCCAGTCACTTCGGGGGTTTGGCAAGATGCCATTGAAGTAACCTTGGTGAGGGGTACCAGGATTGGGTCAAAACTTCTTGGGAGGGGCTTGGGGGAGCACAATATGCAATTTTCTTGGACCGGGTACCAGCACCATAAAACCACTACAGCGGAGACTGGGGAAATATGGCCGCTTCATAACGTAACCTAACATGTATAGAGAGATCCAGATGTGCAGGATTCAGAGATCTCAGTGACATGCCTGTTGCCAGCGAGATAGGGACTTGATTCACTGCTATCCTAGTATCTCTCCGCAGCAATGAAGGAGGACCCTTTGAAGTATATGAGGGCAACGTGTGCGTTCATTGGAGGACTGGAATATATGACGCTGTATAATGAGCGGGGAGAGGTTCTGGGATTGGGGGAGGGACCCCACAGTGCATAAAGTCAGTGAGGATGGGATTACATGAGACTCTGTGAGGAGGCGTAAGCAGCCAGTGAGGCGGGGAATGAGTCTGACGCTTGGCAGCTATACTTCGCCAGTGGGGTGCTTGGTGGTGCTCTAAGTGGGATACAAAATTGAGGGGGCCTCTGAAAATTGGTGATGGCTAAATTGTGCTGGGAGTGGCCTAAAGGAGGGGCCTGGCAACTTAGGCAATCACCACCTGCATCAGATAAAACAATACATACGGAGGCCATGCAAGCATCTATCTTGAGACCTAGGTTCTGTAAGTAAATGACCCAGGCTCAGTGTGCTTAATAGCTCTTCAGCGCTCATTTAGGGTTTCAGCTCCCCTGCGTTCTGCCTGCCTGTGATAATCAGTTGCTATTAACTGCCTGCAAGGAAGGGCTGATAGCATTCATATGTTCACTTGGGAGCCCCGTTCTTCTCAAAATAAAGTTTTTATCACTTAAAATGTGCTTATGATGGCCACTGACAGACTTCAAGGTGTTAACTTATCACTGACAGCTTCCGCCAGCCCTGGAATCACCCAAGAGAGCAACCTTGGGAAAGGGGAGGGGCATACATAGCACTGATGTAAACTACTTAATGCTTTGCATAAAATCAAAGAGCATGTTGAGCAAATAATAAGAAACACATGTTTTAAAAGAAATATGTATGTATGACATATCTTTGGGAGAGGTCCAAGTCTGCAATCCTTCTGAGCACATAGTGCACACTGGCCTTTCTCCTTTTTTAAGTTATGATAACACCCTGCCAGTAAAGTTACAGCAAACCATGAGTAAAATATACACATTTGGAGAATGTTATTTTCCGGGTGTCAGGTGCTGCCTGTCCTGCTTTAGCGGGCAGACAGCTCCCCTGCATGCATTTCTTTCACAGAGTCCCCACTGCACGCTCACACGCTCTTGACTAAAATTCCACATGATGCTACTTGTGGGGAACTGAAGGAGCCCAGGATCAGTGACAGTTTTTGGAGACGGCCAGGGCTCTGTCCAGGCTAGCCCCAGCCCACTTAAAACCCTGGTGTTGAGGAATACCACTTCACTGCATTGCAGGTCTCACATTCTGGAGATTAGTGTCACCTAGGCATTGTGATTTCCTAATGTTTGAGATAACATTGCCATGGCGTGATACCCAATACACGGTATAGAACCCAGGCTCACCCTCTGTTGACATTAAGCTACAAAGCACCCGCCAATCATTGGACTAGGTGGCATGTGTCTGCTTACTTTGCAAATGATGAAGGAAGCACTATCCATATGTGCCTTTCCGAAGCACACAGGTTAGTTTTGCAGAACCTTTGCACCAATGCAGTGCAAATTTGCACTGCATTTACAATTGCATAAATAGACATCCGTAATGTGTTATTGCACAGCAGCGTTTTTCTTGACTCAGTACACTTTTTAAAGTTATTGCATAGTACTGGAGGAATAATGGACTGTAACGGTCCAAGGGTGTGTGTGATCCAGGAGTCCATGTTATTCTGCAGTTGTTACGGTGAAGCGATAACTTCACCCTGGACCTATGGCGCTGTGCCTTATTCTTTGTCGTGAACGGAAGGGCTACCTATTACATAGCCAGCCCACCCCGCACCCTAGAACCTGCATTAATGTTTTCATCAGTGAAATGGCAGCTAAGAACACACCTTGCATGAAAGGGCTGCCTGCTGCTGATGGCTCTGTACTCAGAAACAGGAGGAGGGCTGGACTGCCATCACGCAGCATGAAGCCAAGGTGCTTCATGCTGCGTGACTATTTACTCAGAATAAAAAGGAGAGCTGGGCAGTCCAGCCCTTCTCCTGTTTCTGGGTATAGAGGCATCAAGCATCCGGTGTAGCCGAAGTGCTGCACAGTTAAACAGGCTGCTTTGTGAAACGTACAGTGCACAAAAAGCGATGGCTGCAGACTCTCAAAGTGGGAAAAAAACACAGAACAGGTTATCATGCCAGGTTCTTTCTAGAGAGGGGCGCCTGCTACCTTTTCTGTATTTTTGCAAGGAACTTGGGGTTGGTCACCCTAAGTTACCTGAGGGAACACAAAGATGGACCCCATGCTCACTGTGTTCAAAGAGGCACAGCTCACAGCTCCAACTTACTGAATAGTCCAAACAAGGCTGAAAGTTGCTGTCGGTACTCTTGTTCAGAGAGGAATTGCCATAGCATTTCGGCACTGGACTGCCCTTGTGGGCGGGACAAAGACTGATATGCAAATAGATTTCCTCCTTTGTGAAAAGTACAGTGAGCAAAAAACGATAGCTGCGGACTCTCAAAGTGGGAAAAAAGCACAGAACAGGTTATCATGCCATGTTCTTTCTAGAGAAGGGCGCCTGCTACCTTTTTTGTTAGGCTGCTTGCAGGTGTTAACACTTTGGTTTAGAAAAAATAAAAGACAATGCCTTTTCTTTTTGGAGGGAGCCCTTTTTGGAGACTGCCGGGGCTTGCACTCCGCTGTCCTAAAACACCACAACTTTTTTTTGTAATTGTTTTAATACACATGTTTACAAAAAAACTTGGTAGAAGTGTACTTTCCTTGTTCCAGAAATAATTATGATTGTGTTAAAAAAACACATTTTCAGCAGGTCACAAAAAGAAAAGATCCTTACACCGCCTTCCCGCCAAACCCATTAACCCTACCAGTTCAGAAAGGCCCGAGAGAAGGGGGTGGGGTCTGCTGAAGCCTTCAGATGAGCGGGCACGCTTGTTATTGCTGCACCCCAATTAAAATCGCCTAAACAAAGTGAACGGCTTCTGGCATATTCACGAAATTTGAAGCACACCCCAGGGGAAAGATTTCATAACTATCCACAGCTTGTAAAATATGGGATTATCCATTTGTGCATGTGTCCAGAGAGTGTAGAGACAAAATGGCTGACTGGTCCCAGGAGGCCTCTCCAGCAAATGGCATAATTGGTTTCCGAGGTGTAAATTGCTTGTTAATACATGCTCTAATGGCATAATAAGGGAGAGTCCTCAGGACTCTTTAAATCAGATGCCTGCAGTCTGAGAGGACCACTTATCGGCAACCACATCCTACGTGGGGTGGTGGAGGAAGCCGCCGTGACTAGAGGCTTCCCGGATTGACCGGCGGGAGCAGAAGACATTAGCCTCCAGCATGCATGCGTCTGTAGCCCACTCAAGGCTATGTTCCTCTAAACCTCCACTCACAAAACGTTCACAGCTAATCTCCAGAAACTTTCAACTCTTGCACCCCAGAACCATTCTCTGAAAACCATTCTCACAATCTACCGAGGCAATCTCTGGAAACCTTCCTCTGTCCAACCGTGCAGAGCTAATCTCCAGAAACCTTCAACTCTTCAAAATTCCAGGTCAATATATGGACACAATCTACTCTCACAACTCACAGAGCCAGTCTAAAAAAAAACGTCCACTATCAAAACTCACACAGCCAATCTCTGGAAACCTTCCTCTGTCCAACCTTGTGGAGCTAATCATCACGGGAAACCGTCAACTCTTACAATTCAAGGTCAATATCTGGACGCATTCTATGCTCACAACTCATGGAGCAAATCTCCACACACCGTCTAGTCTCATAATTCAGAGAGACGATTTCTGAATGCCCTGTCACATTCATAACTCACAGAGTAGATCTCTGGAAACCTTCCACTCTCACAATTTACAGAGCCGGTCTCAGAAGACCTTCCACTCTCACAACTCACAGAGCCAATCTACAGAAACTGTCCACTCTCACCACTTACAACTCAGAATGCCAATCTCTGGATGCCTTCCACTCTCACAAATCACACAGCTGCTCTCTGTGGATCTTTGGCTATCACAACTCGTAGAGTCAGTCTCAAGAGTCCTTCAACTCATATAACTCAGAGTTTATCACTTGATATGGTCTGATCTTATAATTCAGAGTGGCAGGTGGATGCTTTCCAGTCTCACAACTCATAGTGCCAATAATCTGTGACTGCCTTCCACTCTCGTAACTCATAGTGCCAATCTGTGACTGCCTTCCACTCTCGCAACTCATCAGTGCCAATCTGTGATTGCCTTCCAGTCTCATAACTCATAGTGCCAATCTGTGACTGCCTTCCACTCTCATAACTCATAGTGCCAATCGGTGACTGCCTTCCACTATGCCAACTCATAGTGCCAATCTGTGACTGCATTCCACTCTTGCAGTGCATAGTGCAATCTGTGACTGCCTTTCACTAATGCAACTCGTAGTGCAATCTGTGACTGACTTCCACTCTGGCAATGCATAGTAGCAATCTGTGACTGCCTTCCACTCTTGCAATGCATAGTGCAATCTGTGACTGCCTTCCTCTCTTGCAATGCATAGTGCAATCTGTGACTGCCTTCCACTCTTGCAATGCATAGTGCAATCTGTGACTGACTTCCTCTCTTGCAATGCATAGTGCAATATGGGACTGCCTTCCTCTCTTGCAATGCATAGTGCAATCTGTGACTGCCTTCCTCTCTTGCAATGCATAGTGCAATATGGGACTGCCTTCCACTCTTGCAATCAAAGTGCAATCTGTGACTGACTTCTCTCTTGCAACTAATAGTGCCAATTGTGGACTGCCTTCCTCTCTTGCAATGCATAGTGCAATCTGTGACTGCCTTCCTCTCTTGCAATGCATAGTGCAATATGGGACTGCCTTCCACTCTTGCAAATCAAAGTGCCAATCTGTGACTGCCTTCTACTCTGCCAACTAATAGTGCCAATCTGTGACTGCCTTCCACTCTTGCAACTCATAGTGCAATCTGTGACTGCCTTCAACTCTCACAACTCATAGTGCCAATCTGTGATTGCCTTCCACTCTCGCAACTCATAGTGTAATCTGTGACTGCTTTCCACTCTCGCAACTCATAGTGCAATCTGTGACTGCCATCCACTCTGGAAACGCATAGTGCAATCTGTGACTGCCTTCCACTCTTGCAATGCATAGTGCAATCTGTGGCTGCCTTCCTCTCTTGCAATGCATAGTGCAATATGTGACTAGTGCAATCTGTGACTGCCTTCCACTCTTGCAACTCATAGTGCAATCTGTGACTGCCTTCCACTCTTGCAACTCAAAGTGCCAATCTGTGACTGCCTTCTACTCTCATAACTCATAGTGCCAATCTGTGACTGCCTTCCACTCTGCCAACTCATAGTGCCAATCTGTGACTGCCTTCCACTCTTGCACTCATAGTGCCAATAATCTGTGAGTGTCTTCCACTCTCGCAACTCATAGTGCCAATCTGTGACTGCCTTCCACTCTTGCAACTCATAGTGCCAATCTGTGACTGCCTTCCACCCTCGCAATGCATAATGCCAACCTGTGACTGCCTTCCACTCTCGCAATGCATAGTGCCAATCTGTGACTTCCTTCTGCTCTCGCAACTCATAGTGCCAATAATCTGTGACTGCCTTCCACTCTCGCAATGCAATGTGCAATCTGTGACTGCCTTCTACTCTCGCAACTACATAGTGCCAATCTGTGACTGCCTTCCACTCTTGCAACTCATAATGCAATCTGTGACTGCCTTCACTCTCACAATGCATAGTGCCAATCTGTGACTGCCTTCCACTCTCGCAACTCATAATGCAATAATCTGTGACTGCTTCCACTCTCGCAACTCATAGTGCCAATAATCTGTGAGTGCCTTCCACTCTCGCAACTCATAGTGCCAATCTGTGACTGCCTTCCACTCTTGCAACTCATAGTGCCAATCTGTGACTGCCTTCCACTCTCGCAAC
>CM030325.1:1030819935-1031047435 GCA_002915635.3 Ambystoma mexicanum | reverse complement strand
CTTACTCTAAATTGTATTCAAAGTGCCTTCCCATTTTTGTTCACAGCAGTCTCCTAGAGTTAATGACCAATTTGGATTTGTAAACACGCCACGGGTGTAAAAATAAAAACTGTCTTACGCGGCTTGCTCCAGCCACTCCATTTATAAGCACTCTGCGTGTCCTTCACTGAAATACTGTTAAAAACAAGCATTGACAGAGCCACTGAAGTCCTGTTGAAAACAACATTGGCAAAGCCAACATTTTTGGCTTGTGCATACGTTTTAAGCTTCTGCCAGGCACTGCTATTAGATGCCCAGTTGCTTGCACCATTTTGCACCTGCTACCAACCATGGGTATTTAATCCCACTACAGCTGTGCCAGGCAGGAGCCTTTCCCCTGCCTACACAAGACCCCCAACTGTTGACATTGCCAATCCTCATTGAAATTTAAAATGTACTCTTTCCCTAACTGTATTCTCTTGTTTTATTGTTACCATTCTATGTTTGCTGACCTTTGCTCCTTTGTATGTTCTGTAAAGTATCATTTGTTCTGGTAATTATTCAAATGTCTTGGCAGACCATCCGAGTTTCCGATGGCTTGCCAACTAGCCTCTCCGGAGCAATTTTGTCACAATGCATGAGGGATGTCACAATCGCTCATCATCAATGTTCTTACTGACTCATATAGCTCTTCATGCTGCACTCCAGCTTCTAAGCGCTTGACCGGCCATCGAACCCATGATGTGTGGTATCATGCAGCTTTCAAGACAGGCACAGTGTCCCTGAGAGATTCTCCCTGTGGAGAACATGGCATGCACAGCTCGTAACACAGGTTCAGAGGTCTCAGGGAAGTCAAAGGTCACTAGGCATAAGACTTTTGAAAATATAAAATGGTGTTATATTAAAAACAAAACTCTGAACTTCAAAGAAATGAAAACAAAAGATAAAGTAAAAACCACAATTGAGAAACAATAGCAATAATGAGAGGAGAAGATTGGGAGAAGAGCAGATTCCAGACACAGCTGCTCTCGCATGACCCTTGCTGCTCCGGCTGCCCCCCTCGTACATTGGTCCTCCTGAAGATTTACAATGGATTATGAAAAGGGGGTTCATGAGCAGATGAAGGTTACCTGAGACGCAGCCAGCGGTCGGTGACCTCATCCTTCTCTGGCCGGCTTCTGGTGCGCATGTGCAAATGAGGTGAAAGGTGACCAAAGGATGGACAGGAGGGAGAGGGTCAGAGGAGTGGAGAGAAGAAAGAGAAGCAGGTGAGAGCAATGACCATGAAGGTGGTTAATGGGTGGAAAAGAAGGGTCTGCAGACACAGTAGGCATCCCCGCACCTGACTTCAATGACCAGTCAGCCCTGTGGCCCCAGAATAGAGCAGCAGCGCCCAGATTCACCAGATTATCTCTTGCTGAGGATCTACTGAAAGGGTCATCAGATGTTTTTTTTTTATCTCAAGTAGCATCACATCACAGCCTTCCACAGAAGGACCTGAAGCACGCCCCTGTGGCCAGCATTCCACACCGCTTGTATTAGTGAGATCAGCAAGTCATGTAATCTGCTCCATGTCAGAAAAGAGCACTTCTCTGTGCAGGCCCTTGAAAGCAGCAAGGGCCTGAGCAGCAGAAGAACTAATTGAGCCACTTCTGGGCATCACAAGTACTAAATAAAAAACCTCTGGGCAGCAGAAGTACTAAAAGAAAAACCTCTCGGCAACAGACATACTAAATGAAAAAAACCTGGGCAGCAGAAGTACTACACGAGAAACTACAGGGCAGCAGTAGTACTACATGGAAAAACCATGGGTAACAGAAGTACTAAATAAAAAAAAAAACCCTGGGCAGCAGAAGTACTAAATGAGAAACCTCTTGGCAGCAGACATACAAAATTAAAAAAAACCCTGGGCAACAGATGTATTAAATGAAAAAACCCTGGGCAGCAGAAGTACTAAATGAGAACCCTCTCGGCAGCAGACATGCTAAATGAAAAAACCTCGGGCAACAGAAGCACTAAATAAAAAACCTCTGGGCAGCAGAAGTACTACACAAGAAACTGCAGGGCAGCAATAGTACTACATGAAAAATCTCTGGGTAACATAAGTGCTAAAAGACAAAACCCTGGGCAGCAGAATTACTAAATGAGACAGTATCTGGGCAGAAGAAGCAATACATGAAAAATCTCTGGGCAGCAGACATACTAAATGAAAAACCTCTGGGATACCAAAGTACTAAATGATAAACCTCAGGGCAGCAGATGTACTATATGAAAACCATCTGGCAGCAGAAATAACAAATGAAAAAAACTCTGTGCATCAGATGTGCTAAATGAAAAACCTCTGGTCAACAAAAGTACTAAATGAGAAACCTCTTGGCAACAGAAGTACCAAATGAGAAAACTCTGGGCAACAGAAGTACTAAATGAGATACCACAGGAGGGCAGAAGTAATAAATGAGAAACATCAGGGCAGCAGAAGTACTAAATGAAAACCATCTGGCAGCAGAAATACTAAACGAGAAACCTCAGGGCAGCAGAAGTACTAAATGTGAAACCTCAGGGCAGAAGAAGTATTAAATGAGGAACCTCAGGGAAGTAGAAGTGCTAAATGAAAACCATCTGGGCAGAAGAAGTACTACATGAGTACCTCTGGGCAGCAGAAATACTAAATGAGAAACCTCTGGGCAGCAGACATATTAAATTAAAACCATCTGCCAAAAGAAGTCTAAATGAGAAACCGTTGGGAGGCAGAGGTACTAAATGAAAAACCTCTGGACATCAGACATACTAAATGAAAAACCTCTGGGCAACAGAAGTACTAAATGAGAAACCTCTGAGCAGCAGAGGTACTAAATGAAAAACCTCTGGACATCAGACATACTAAATGAAAAACCTCTGGGCAACAGAAGTACTAAATGAGAAACCTCAGGGCAGCAGATGTACTAAATGAGAAACCTCAGGGCAGCAGAAGTACTACATGAAAACCATCTGGCAGCAGAAATACTAAATGAAACACCTCTGCGCATCAGACGTGCTAAATGAAAATCCTCTGGCCAGGAGAAGAACTAAATGTGAAACCTCTGGGCAACAGAAGTACTAAATGAGAGACCTCTGGGCAACAGAAGTACTAAATGAGATACCACAGGGCAGCAGAAGAGCTAAAGGAGAAACCTCAGGGCAGCAGATGTACTAAATGAAAACCATCTAGCAGCAGGAATACTAAATGAGAAACCTCATGGCAGCAGAAGTACTAAATGAGAAACCTCAGGGCAGCAGAAGTACTAAATGAAAATCAACTGAGCAGAAGACATGCTAAATGAGAAATCTCTTGGCAGCAGAAAAACTAAATAATAAACCTCTGGGCAGCAGAACTACTAAATTAAAAATCTCTGAGCAACAGAAGTACTCAATGAGAAACCTCTGGGCCACAGACGAACTAAATGAAAGACCCCTTGGCAGCAGAATTACTAAATGAAAAACCTCTGGCCAACAGACGTACTAAATGAAAAACCTCTAGGCAGCAGAAGTACTAAATGCAAAACCTATGGGCAGCAGAAATACTAAATGAAAAACCTTGGGCAACAGAAATACTAAATGAGAAATATCTGGGCACCAGACGTACTAAATGAAAAACCTCTCGGCAATAGAAGTACTAAATGAGAATCCTCCGGGCAGCAGAATTACTAAATGCAAAGACGTTGGACATGTGAAGTGCTCAATGAGAAACCTCTAGGCAACAGAAGTACTACATGAGAAACATTTTGGGCAGCAGAAGTACTAAATAAGAAAACTCTGGGCAGCAATGAGAAATTTCCAGGCAGCAGAATTACTAAATCCAAACACTTTGGGCATGAAAAGTACTAAATGAATCACTTCTTAACAGAAGAAGTACTAAATGAGAAACCTCTGGAAGCAGAAGTACTAAATGAAAAGATCTCTGGGCAGCAGAAGTAATTACATTAAAAACCACTCAGCAGCAGAAGTACAAAATGAGAAACCTCTGTGCAGCAGAAGTACTAAATGAAAAACCTCTGGGAAGAAGAAGTACTAAAGGCCTGATTCACAGAAGCATTTAATAATGGTGCAATCACATAAGAAAACACGCTGTGCATCAGGCCCTAAAGGAAAAACCTCTGGGCAACAGAAATACTAAATGAAAAACCTCTGAGCAGCAGAAGTACTAAATGAGAAACCTCTGGGCAGCAGAAGCAGCAACAAATGAAACCCCACTGGATTTTTCTGTAAAGAGGAGCTGATTGGCCTTAGTGGCAATCAAGCCTCCAGTGTTGCACCAACATCTCAAAGTGGTTTCTGGTCACTATTCTTAGAGGACCTAAGGCGACATGTTCTTGTTCAGATTTACCTGTGTAGGTGCCAGGTCAGGCAATGCTGCAGTGATATGATACCCCCACCCCTCTGCATCCTACATGGCACTAGATGGCATTGCTGTCAGTCCATGTAGAATGCCAGGCTCAGGATAAGGAGGTGGAAAAAACTGACCACGCCACTCTTCACATGCTAATGATGTAGTGTTCAAAGGGACTCGCATCGGGTGAAGCCTTCGGTTTGCTCAGCTTTTCAACATCAGACAGTGAGAAAGGAAGAGTGCTGTCCTTTTCCTCATTGTCAGAATAGTGAGGAAGTCCATTTACACCACTCCTAGGAGGGCCTGTGCTTGCACTCCTTGCACAGAAGGGTAGGCGAGCTCGCGGGGGGCGGGGGGCAGATCAAATCAGATCTTTTTGAAGATAAGATATGCTACAAGTGACAGGGCCTTGGAACGCTGTCCCCCCGAAGTCAGTAAAGTTAACACGTTGTACCCTAGCTGCATATTGAAACCCTGAACGTTTTCATCACTTACTCTAAAAAAATGGAACCTAACACTATTCAAACACTATCTGTGAGTTGCATGAATCTTTTATTATATACAGAGCATTTTATCTCCTCTGCAAAACATGTCGTTGTGGGACAGCTTATGGCCTTTCAAACCCAGAAGATCTGTTTAAAATGAATAACTATAAGTGGGACCCCCACCCCAACCCATCCCCCTCCCTGGGTAGTGCTCTCTATGGCATGAACACTGAATGTGGGCCTTGCTCTCGTGTCTTCGCTTTTCTTGTATTACTTGACCAGGAACCCCAGTTCCTGGAATGTGTAGGACACGTAAACATGGTGGTTGAGTTCCACCTGTCTCACGGTAACTAGTAGTAACTAATGAATGAGGCGGAGAGAAATGAGGTCAGCATCCAATCACAATCCAACATGCCTCTTCCACCACTCCCAAAGAGAGATATATATATAAATATATATATATATATACACAGAGTTGGTAACTATTCTTATAGAACTATTGTTATAGAACTATTGTTATATAAATTGCACTAAATGTACTTCCTATTTTTCCTCTTTCTCCTTCATGAATTTTTTATGATCTGAAGGATTGTAATTGGTTAACTATAACGCGCTTAATACCCAGAGGTTTTGAAGCACGGACCCGGGGATCGAACCTGTGTTGCACTGCGTCCTCTTGCTTCCAAGGCGAGCACGTTGCCCCAGAGCTATCCTCCCGAGACTTTGGAATTTTGGAGATTTTGGAAGTACATTTAGAAATCTCCTTGAGATGTAGCCACACCTTGCAGATTTGCAAAGATTGACGGAAAGGAGTCTCTGTGTGTGTCTCCCATGTGTCAAGACAACACTTTCAAGTAAGCAGAACCCAGAACATGGACTCAGGTTCGGAGCCCGTCTGCCCATGAGTTCTGACCCAATGATCAGGCAGCAGGCCCCCACTTGACCTCTAGAAGCCAAACACTTTGCATAGAAGCCCCACTGCCTGCCCACTTTCACACTCTATGGTTTGTGTCTCTCTCAGAACAAGTGGCTGTGGCTTCTGCTTACCCACCAAAAAGAAATAGAGAATTGGCTAAAATTGACCGAAAGTCATCATGGGACATTCTAGGCAACCAATCCGCAGCAGTAGAGCTTTCCAGCGACTCCCCCCCCGATCTTCAGCCCAAGACACCTGCCCTCCTGAGTTCATCCCCTTCCTGACACTGGAGACCGAACACCTCACACCAATGCAGACAGAGGCTTCTTCAATTTTATTTTTAAATGTCTTTATTGGCATTTGTGAATAAACTTGTACAAGGATAAGATTCTGAAAGCAGTTACATTCAAAATGCAATAACTGGCGTAAATGTGATATGGTGATCAGCTTAATAACAACGACAAAACTATTAATAAAGAACAAACAAACTAAGGAAGAAAGGGAAAAGAAGAGAAAAGAAATAACAATAACAGTAACAGTGACTGTCCCAACTCTCGGTGTGGTTTCTTAATCGATGTCACCAGGTTCGGGGAGTGGGTCCGGAGGCGGGTATCGGCTTTGCTCCCTCAGTACAGTTGCTGGGTGGAGCCCTTGGGTGTGGAGGGCTAATCTGTAGTGTCTGTTGCTTTCTAGGATGCAAGGGGGATGGGTTCAAGGAGGCTTGTAGCTCGTTGCAAAGACCATGTCTCTAAGGAGGGCTTTCCAGGCCTCCAGCACATTGCTCACATCGACGCCGCCACATCTGTTTCCCTCCTCCCAGGCTACAGTCTCGGCCGTAGTCCATCTTTCCATTTCCCTGATCCAGGGGTCATACCTGGGGCCCGCTGGGGCCTTCCAGGCCATGGCAATTGTTCTCTTAACTAGAAGGCAGGCCATATCCATGAGCTTCGTCAAGTGTTTGATTTTACCAAGTCTCGGATAGGTGCCCAGTAGGCACTCCTTGGGTGTCCACTCGTAAGTTTCTAGGCCAGCATTCCTGCAGGTCCGTTCAGCGGCCTGCCAGAGTTTCTGAGATTTGGAACAGGTCCAAAACATGTGAATCATGTCCGCCAGGTCTGAGGAGCACCAGGGGCACCTTGAGTCCGCTTTGTTGTTGAACGTGGATATCCGGTGAGGGGTCATATACGTTCTGTAGAGTACGTTCAGTTGGATCAGTCTAAACCTGGCGTTTCTGGATACCTCCTTTGGATATATCAGGGCTCTCGCCCATTCGGCCTCTGTGATTTCAGTCCGGAGGTCTGCCTCCCATTTTACCTTCAGCCGGGCGCTCTTTGGGTTGGGTCGATTGTTCAGTTGAGTGTACAACCTGGACGTCGGTCTCCATCCGTCACCAACGTCATACATTTCTCTCAGGAGGGGGTGAGTTTCTGGTTCCTCAGGCCATGCGACCCAGTTCTTTCTGGCCACATGTCTCACTTTCTGGTACCAGAGGAAATGGCCCAGTGGCAGTCCATCTCCTTCTCGAAGCGACTCGAAGTCCCTGAAGAGGCCATCACGAAATATGTCCCCCCATGTGTAGAGACCATGGTTCTCCCATCTCCTCATGGTTGCCAGGTCGGTGGAGGTTTTGCAGACATCCGTCATCATGGGGGTGTCGGGTGTATAAGAGCGTTGCAGGCCTGCCATGGATCTCACCTTGTTCCATACCCGCCTTCCGACCTCTAGTATAGTGGGTGGTTGGGGGTCCCAAGTCGGGGTTCCAGAGTAGCTCCTTGGGATACAGCGGTGAAGAGGAGTGGGATAGAAGTTCTAGCTCAGCTGAAGGTTCATCTGAGAGCCATTTTGCCAGTGTGTCGACTGAGCCGCCAGAAGTATCTCTGGAAGTCGGGGAGCTGAATGCCGCCCTCGGCGTAAGGAGTGTGAGGATATTCAGTGTGAGTCGGTGCCGGGCTCGTCCCAGAGGAAGTCCCTGATCAGAGAGTCGAGTGTCCTGAAAAAGGGTGGGGGAATGTAATACACCACGTTGGTGAAATAGTAGAGGAACCTGGGGAGGATAATCATCTTAGCTATCGCCGCCCTCCCCATCATGGAGAGCGGGAGCTTTGACCAGAACTGTATGGATCTCCGCACTCCGCCCATTGCGCCCTCCGTGTTGGCTTTGTGGGTGGATATTGGTGAATGTGTGATGTTGAGGCCTAGGTATCGAAAAGTGTCCACCTGCCAACGGATCCCGATCTCAGGAAGCTCCTCCTCAGGTTTATTTTTCAGTCTTGCTAGTGGGAACGCGCAAGACTTCTGCCTGCTAAATCTTATCCCCGAGTATCTTGCAAAGTTGTCCAGAACATCAAATACAATCGGGGCATTCTCCAAGGGGTCGCGCAGGTATAGGAGGACGTCGTCGGCATATAACGAGATGATGTTGTCTGATCCTCCAATGCTAATGCCAGCGTCAAAAGAACTGCTTCCTGAAGTATATTGCACCGGCTCCAGGCCTAGAATGTACAGCATTGGAGACAGTGGGCATCCCTGTCTGGTACCCCTCTGGATGGGCCAGGCCCTCGATATCATGACACCCGTTTTAACTCTTGCCAATGGGTCGCTGTACAGGACCTCTATCCAGCGGATGAAGTGTTCGCCAAGTCCGAACTCCCTCAGGGTTTCGATCAGCCACTCCCAGTAAATAGAGTCAAAGGCTTTATGGCATCCAGTGAGAGTACTGCTAGATCTTCCTCGCTTTCGGACGTCTGTGAAATGATATGTTGGAGCCTCCTGAGGTTGGCGGAGGTGTTACGCCCCGGAACGAAGCCATTCTGGTCCTCATGTACCAGGGAACCGATCACCCTCGAGAGCCGTTTTGGCCAATATGGTCGTCAATATTTTGCCGTCGTAGTTTAGGAGCGCCAGTGGGCGATATGAGTCACATCTATCAGCTGGTTTGCCCGGTTTGAGCATCGGACAATGAGGGTTTCTCTCATAGTGTTAGGGAGAGTGCCCGACTCATATGCCTCCGTATATACTGCGTGTAGTATAGGAGAGGTGATCTCCTCGTAGGCCTTGTAGATTCTGGGATGAGGCCATCTGTGCCAGGAGCCTTGCCTGTGGAGAGGGATCTGATTGCATCTGTGATGTCCTCCACCGTGACAGGCTCCCCAAGTTTGTCCTGTTGTTCCTGGCTCAGCCTAGGCAGTCCACCTCAGCCAGCGTATCCTTTATATCTGCTATGGGGACCTTCGTCTCATGAGTGTATAGGTCGTGGTAGAATTCCGTGAAGGTGTCATTGATCTCTTGTCGTGTTCTGCAGGTCTTTTCATTCGTATCTTTGATCTCCTTGAGGGCCTGTCTCGGTGCTCTTTCCTGCATAGCCATGCAAGTATTCTGCCCGGTTTGTCAGCATCCCTGTGGGCTTCGAGGTGCGCACAGAGAAGTCAAACTTCGAGAGTCTTTCCCATGCCTCCCTGCAATCCTCTCTGATCAGTTTCAGTTCAGCCTCCCTTTCGGTGGTTGGTGGGGCGCCACTTTCAAGTCGCTCTATTCTCTCCTCCACAACCTCCAGTTCTCTCCTCAGTTGTCGCCTGATCCCGCTGCCTCGGCGATTATCTCCCCCTTGTCACTACTTTTAGCGCCTCCCAAAGCGTGCTCCACTTCTCGACCGAACCCTTGTTTATCGCTAAGTATTCTTCCAGCTTTTCTCTTAGGGTTTCCTTGAATGCTGGGTCGGTCAAGGCATCTGATGGCATGCGCCACGTCGGGATGGGGGGCGGGGGCCCTTGAGGGAGAGCTGCAACAACAAAGGGGAGTGATCAGATATTGTTCTGCCCATGTATTCTGCCAATTCAACTTGCGGGGTTAGTTCGTTGGCGATGAAGAAGTAGTCCAGTCTCGTGTGGAGGCTATGGGGAGCCGAGTAGAATGAATATGATCTATCCGAGGGGTGGAGGTCTCTCCAAATGTCCGTGAGGTGTAGGTCTGCCACCATCCTGGGAGGGCCCAGGGGAGGCGCTATGGGGCATGCGTGGAGCTGTCGATCTGTCCAGTTCCGGGTTCATAATAGAGTTGAAGTCCCCCCCATATGAACGTTATACTCTCGATAGTGCAGCAATTTAGCGCATAGGTCCTTGATGTGTGAGGGTATATTGTGCTGGGGAAAATACGAGTTTACTATACACAGGGGAGTGTTCTCAAGCATGCCCCACACTATGACGTACCTGCCCTCTTTATCCAGCTCCGTTCCCATTTGTTGAAATGGTGTGTCCGGGCTCACCCATGTATAGACTCCTCTTGCGTACTTTGAGAAGGATGCGCCGCTGCCCTGGCCTCCCCAGTATTTCAGGATTTTGTCTGTGGCCTCCAAGGTGAGATGTGTTTTCTGCAGGAGGCCAATGATATTTTTTCCTCTTTAGATAAGAAAAAATCCGGTTTCTTCTTATGTATGTTCCCATCCCTCTAACGTTCCATGTAATTAGCTTGAGTCTTGCTGCCATTGCATAAGTGGTTCCTCGATGAGGGGTGTGCCACCCCTTCTCCCAGTGTTGCATGAGCCGTATTGTAGGGTGGGTGATGAGCCATTTGTGTGGGGTGGGTAGGCCCGCCCAGGCCAGGAAATCTTTATTCATCCGGGTTGGGACAGTCATAACAATAACAACTTGGAACAAGTAACTAAAACTAATGCACCCAGCTTCAGCCACCAGGTGGAGTGCTCGGGGCCCTCGCGCCGTCCGACCTAGTCCAGGTCTCTGGCACGAGTGGTTGTGTGCAGGAAAGAGGTCTGCACTGGTCAACGGTGGGTCCGTGGTCTGTGTCCATGGGCGGGAGGTCGAGTGAGCCCGCAGTCATTTAGCATTCTGATGTGGTAGTTTTGCTTCAGTATTGGTATAGCCTCGGTTCGGTTTGGAGTATAATACCAAAGAAATGGGTGCTCCAGCCGCGTTAGTATGCGGTCAGCTTTTTGGGCGTGCTAAGTGCGTTCCTCTAGCGTGGTTTCTTTGGGAGCCTCAGCAAAGTTATTGTGTTCCATCCACATAGTGGCCGCTTCTGGTGATTCCAAGAATATCGCCCGCCCATTGTGGATTACTTTTAGTCGTGATGGATAGAGCAGCATGTATTTTATGTTCAGTGTCCTCAGCTGGGCCTTGATGGGGACAAAGGAATTCCTTGCTCTCTGCACCGATTGGGTATAGTCGGGGTAGATGGTAATCTTTGAGTCACCCTGCTCGATTATACCTCCTTCCCTCGAGAATTTCAGGATCACCTCTCGGTCGCGGAAGTTGAGGACCTTGGCGATAATGGGGCGGGGTAGGATCCAGGCGGGGGGCGCTTCTGGAGGGATCTATGAGCTCTTTCGATGGCGAATCCCTGCGAGAGTTTCGACACCCCTACTTCCTGCTGTATCAGGGATTCCACATAAGCCGTCGGATCCATGGTCTCCGACCCCTCCGGTACGCCCAGGATCCTGATATTGTTCCGTCTGGCCCGACCCTCTGCTTCTTCGGATCTCGCCTCCAAGAAGTGCACTTTCCGTTTGAGGTCCGCTACCTCTTTCTGTAGAGACGTCGTCTCATCTGAGATGTCCTTCTGGGAGGATTCGACTATGGTGACGCGCTCCGTTAAGTTGCGGGCATCTTGCCTGATAAGTTGTATGTCCGTCTTAACCTCCCCGATTTTCGTATCGATGAATGTCCTCAGGGCCGCGATCGCCTCAAGCACTTGATTATGCCTGGTCTCATCCCCAGGGGCATCTTGTGCTGGTGAGGTCTTCGGTGTGGATTGAGCAGCAGGCTTGGATGTTACAAAGGGGTCCAGAGTAGCGTGCTTGGCTTTGTTCCTCGCGGCAGCCATCTTGCCTCTTTGATGCCGTCGCCACCCTCTCCCCCGTGTCTATCGGCCGCGGAGCGATCTTCCTTCTGGCCCTTCTTGGCTGCTGCACCGGGTCCTGACGGTGCCCTCGAGTGGCCCGAGCCAGGGTGCACTCGACTGCAGGGTGGGACTGCTCGAGTCAGCGAGTCGCTGGCTCCCGGATCCAGTGCGAGCCGCTGGGTTATCAACGCGAGGCGGCCGCCATCTTGTGTGCCTCGCCCGGGAAGAAGGGGAGCCAGCGCCGGGTCGCGGTAGAAGCTTCTCAGGCCCAGATTTTCGTCGGGGTTGGGTGGAAGACAAGGTCTCCCGCTTCGGCCGCCGGTGGATCTCCTCGGATGCGGTGTCTGTGGGCTGAATCACCTAGAAAAGGATCGGACTGCTGCGGCCCAGACGGAGCTCAGGGAACTCGCGTCCTCACTCCGTGGACATCAGGCCACGCCCCTCACAGAGGCTTCTTCAAGGCACTACCTTTGGCAGGAAGAGGTCACAGACGTGCCTAGACGAACAGGCCTTCTGAAGCTGCTTTGCTTCCCAGGAGTCTTAGGGTATCACGGCTCAGTATGGAGAAACGCGAGGCCCCTAGAACAGGCAGGGTTGGCTGTAAGAAGTCATCTTCTCATGTCAGGTCTTATAGGGTCACGGTCTCGTGACCGACTCCTTGGTATCGTTCACCCCTGACATCTACCGATGTCAGGGATGTTAGTGTGAAGGTAGGTCTGTTGACACCCTTATATCCCCCGCATATATATTGTGCAGAAGGTTTGCTGCCTACTAAGGGAAGCTGAACCTTTCCTATCCTGGGTCGCGTCACAGAAACCTTCCACTGGTGCAAAGGCAACTTTGCCCGGTATCGGCACATGGGCCGAACACATATTGGAGGTCTTTTTGCACTCAGCAGAGTGCCAAATTAAAGTCTTAAAGAGGGGCGTAATGATGTTACCCTTTCAATTTGCACTTTGGCTCATTTCTTGTCCTTCCAAGTCGCAGCAGCGACACGAAGTGGAATTTGCACCTCCACTCTCGTTCCCGCTTCTGTCTTGGAAGAGCACCCAGTTTCATGCCTGCGCAAGACTTTCATGCATGTTTAAAAGCAATGGGCGTCTATGGAACCTGCTTTGCGTTGGCATCTGCTGATGGGCAGGTGGGCTCCACAGGAATCCATTCGTAAACGCCTCTAGCAGAGTGTAATTTGCCAGCAGCATTTACTTTTTAACAGTGAATGGTAGAAGCAGCTTTGGCTTTACACGTGACTTTTACACACTAATTTACACATGTGTAGAATTGCATGCCGGGGACCCAACAGCACGTACATGCTAATGTCGGCCGTTCCCTGCCTGCAATGTGTGTTTTGACATGGACTGACCCCTGTGTTTCTATAGTGCTAATGCCCTTCTGTAATAGCAGTAGGACTGGGATAATTCTTTGTGCAAAAGTGCATTGAAGCAAAGCATTTAGTGCATTGAAGCAATGTTTTCCGTAGTGCGAATAAGTTGCACGATTACATTTGCTCCAGTGCAGAGTTTCTGCAATACCGCCCTTCATCACCCTAGGGCCTACATTGGAGGTCTAAAATATGTAGCTCAGCAGATGTTTTGGACTATGGCTCCCATTACCCCTCGCCATTCATTAGACAAAGCAGAGAAGGCATCCATACGGTTGAATGAGGATGTGTGATGGTTCACTTGTGTGCGATGATGGAGGATGGAGGTGATGGTCTACTTTAGGATTGCAAGATGTGATCTATGGCGGTGAGGGCCTATGGATAGACCGTGGCATCCTGGCCTGTGACCTGCCACTGACAGCTGCACATTGTGCGACACAGAGAGAAAGGTCCACCCAGAGAACACGCTACATGGAGGAGCAGGGTCAGTGGAAGATTTGAGTGCCGGTAATATAGCTCAGCAGGTTGAGCGCTCGCTGTTGCGATCTGTGTGTGATCTGCCGGTCGCAGGTTCCGATCCTGGCAAGACCATCTCAGCCTTTCATCCTTCCGAGGTCAATAAATGAGTAGCAACTTAAAAATATTCTCTGTAAAACGCTTTAACAAAACCACTAAATAGATAACACATCATTATCAGTATCATCCCTATTGCATGGCCTAAGGTTCCCCAACTCCAGACCTCAAGGGCCAGATCCATGTCGGGTTTTCAGGATATCCCTCATTAATATTCATGAGATAACTTTGCATACAGTGGGGTATAAGGAGCAGCTGGACACATCCCAGGAAGCACTGAGAGGAGATTGTCAAAGTTCAAAATACTGTCGCAAACAGAGACGAGACCCACAACCTGAGACACACTTCGACAGGCCTGTCAATAGAATATACAGAAGACCACAACACACATGAACATTAGAAAGCACAACACCTTTCAGCATGGGGCCACCACTGACACAAACAAAAGCAGAGACTTCAGGTGTGCGGCCACACCTCGACCACAGGAGGACGGGGTGGCCAGCAGAATGTGGCACACTCAGACAGAGGAAAGGGGAGAGTCCATAGAGTGAGCGAGGCATGCAGAAGGCACAGTACGGCACGTACACAGACAGAGCACTGGAACTTGCGGGCAGAAAGGGGAGTGAGGTGAAGAGGGGTCCGGCGGACAACGCCAAAGGAGGGCAAACACTCACAACAGAGCAACGAGTATGCCCTACCTTTCCCCCGCACAGTGCGCAGGGGCGCCGGGCCTCTGGCCGGAGGGGAGCGAGTTATAGTGCGGAGGCGCCTCGTTCATTCTCCTCACCTCGCAGTTCCTAAGCCCCCCGTTGCGAGCACGGCTCGTAGCATGCATAGACTCAAACAGCAGCACCAGCTCTCTAGATGGGAGTCAAATACATGCGCAGAAATTAAACTTTCAAAGGAATGGCTGAAATGCAAATTAAACCACAGACATGTGCATCATGGGTAAGGTTTAAAGGCACAGTATTCATAATGGTCCAGACAAGCTCATGAAAAGTGGGTGCATCTTCGACCGCCTTCCCAGAATGCTGTTCTTCTTCCTCTCACATACACCCAGATAACCAATATCTTCACACATCCTAACTTGGCAGGTTTGATGCTCTTTGTGGGTCATATTTAGTCTAGTTGCCGGTTTGGTTCCCCGGGAGATATATTTCTGGATAAATAAGATAGGCCCTAATTATCCGCACCCCTCTATGTATTTAGAAATCGCCTTATCCGATGTTCACTGGCAATATGCTGAGGGGGCATGAATTCTTTGGGCAATGTGTTGTTTTAAAGGGAGAGCGTGCCACTGTGCAGCAACCTAGCCTGCAATTCACGAAGCAAGCAAACTTTAAGGTGACATTTTGCCTGACATCCATTAACTAGACAGGGAAAAAAGGCATTGTTGGTCGACCTGTGTTAAGGTCTACAAAACTTTTTTTTTCAATTGAAAGCCTGCTTTTTTATGGTGGACGGGGATTACCCCCATACCACTTTCCATGCCTTTCAAACCACTTCCCATTTTTCATTACATGTTCCCAGTACATCCTAAATAAAGGGAAACCAGGCACAACCAGGTCCCAGGACACAGGGCCAGGAATTAATATTAATATTGCAGGAGGTGTGTCACTGATCTGGCTCTTAATGTCAACCTGCCCCAAACCAATGCTGAAGTGTTCCATAAAGTATGGTTGCCTTACCTTGAGAACTTTTGGCAGCATTCTGTGACAGGCCTCATGAATGTGAGCCCTGGTTCCTAACACTACTGCCTAAAGTTCTCCCTTGCTCCCCTCCTTTTCCTTGTCACGCCTGCACTTGCACGTTCTCAGTGTCACTGGGCCTGGTAAGATCGTTGTTTTGTTCTCCCTTGTTCCCCTCCCTTGCCTTGTCGCGCTCTGAATCACTTGTGTACGAGCGCGATACAAATAAAATGTCAATATCCATAAAGAATTTAACTTTTCATAGAAACATCACAGCACTTCAATCCATGGCTTGGAAATTGGCTGGCAGACCACTTGTAAGGTCAGGTTTGGGGTGCAGACTCCAGTGCCTATTAAAACTAGATGAACTCTCCTCTGGAAGATGATGTGCGCCCTCGTAATCCTCAAGACAAATAGCTACACCTCTAAGTGATGTTCTGCGGGTTTTACAAGGTCCCGTGCTTAGATTATTGACTATGAGAGCGAGGTACCAGACCTGCAAACTAACAAAGTGGCTTGTGAAGGGGTTGGCGGGGACTAAACTGGTAAGGTAGCAAATTGGCTTGACATCTTTATTAACACAGCTGATATGGTCAATATGAAGACGCATCTAGAAATTCTACTCTGGCCCGAGATGAACCAACCAACAGAGATATCCAAAATATTGGAACCAGGCCCATAGGACTGGAAAAGTGCCGTTGCTGATTAGGCTGACCCAGTGCCAGGGCCATGCGTGGTAGACCCTTGTGAGTATTCATCGCCTAGAGAAGTGCCTGTGGCATTCCACCCACGTGCCAGTTTACCACGTCTACCACAGGACCAGAGGCATTTGAGAGGCATCACCATGAGGAATTCTACTCGTTTATTGTAGATTTCTTTCCTGTAGACTTTATCGTTCTGTCCACTACAAAAGTCTAGTGTGTATGTCTCACAGGTCAGATAGTTCTACAGCACAACACATATTGCTGACCCATCCTGTGCGACCTCCAGTTCAAAGCTTATCTGTACCCCTACGCTACATCCATACTTGAGTCTTGTCATGAGCCATTCATTTTTTTTAATGTCCCAGAATACTGTTCCTTTAAAAATGAATGCTCAAAAGGAAAGGGAGCAAATTAAATCACATGTGAGAAGTGAACAATGGAGGACATTTGGATTTGGCAGGATCACACAGTGAAATTTAAGTACCACCACAGGATCTGGTATGTGAATCCCTCACAGACTTGAAGAGACACAATAACCACAATTTACATTGGGGGAGTTGAAGAAGTGCGGTGGAAAAGTGGACCTCGGGGGAAATTTCGGATATTAAAATTGTTAATAATTAAGGTTCCAATAAGAACAAATGAGATAATGTAATGGGGTGGGGATATTGAAACTGGCCAACTATATGCCAAGGAGACCATTGTAAAGTTATTTAAGAAACAAATAATATTTTGCATGTGGGATATAAAGGTTGTGGAATGTAGAGCAACCCCCTCAGATAATACATTGGAAATTATTGGCCAATATAGAGAACACATTCAAAAAGGTTTTGAGAAACAATTCAAAAAGGTTTGCCAAACTGAAACCTATTGTATATGAATACATAATTAAATGTGCACCAACATTCCATGCTTAATGTGGGTAAATGTCACAAAATGGACAATGAATGGAATGTGTGGAATAGATTGTGTAATGTGAGGGAAAGTGGCACATAATATTAGTAGAAAAGAACATGTAAATTTTTTTTCGGGTGGAAAGATATATTTTCTTGTGTTTAAATATCACAGTGTTCTTATGAGGATTTAATCCAGAAAAATGTTCACATTGGACCAGTTCCACCACATAGAATACTATGCAGTGTATGAGAAAATATCATACAATGTACAAACATATATGCAATGCATAGGAAAATAGCACATAGTGCACTCAAAATATCCTAGTTGTTGATGAAAATGTAATGAAAATCGGTAGAAAGAATCCCCAAATGTATCAATATATTCCTATAATGTATTATTAAATTACACAATATATATCAACATATCACAATGTCATGCAATTTATGGGGTTTTGTTATGCGATGTATGGCACAGATTATGATTTAAAGGGATGGCACAACATATATGGTAAAAATGCACAATGCAAAGAAAAATTGCATTTCTGGTTTGAAAAAATGGCACATAATATATTGGACCTATATTAAAGACTTATATTACTACAGAAAATGCCATGTGATATATTTTACATTATGTTGTGATATGTATAGTGTCATTAGTCATGGGAGTGAGTTTATTGCCACTTCTTTGACAATGATCTCATGTATTGAAATGTCAAGTGTTTTATATTACCATGCTCTAAAATATTGGACACTGCAACATAAAACATAAGAAAATGTTATGTAGTGCACACGAAAATGTCATGCATTGTATGTAAGAATAATATGTGTACAACGTTATTCTAAGCATTCAAAACTGGCGTACCACATGGGGAAATTGCATATTGTATAGAAACAAGTTGCAAAGTATTAGAAAATGCTGCACAACACATGAGAACATATCATGCAAAGCTTGAAATAATGAAAATCATTACATAATGCATAGCAAAGATCACAGGAACATGTATATTAAACTGACAAATATTGCACAATGTAGGAGAATGTGTCATCGAATCTATGAGAAACTGGAAATGTACAGATTTGAAAAAATGTCAAGAAATATAGATGAACATCAATGCAACGTAGAGGAACATGGCACGTAACAACAAGTGTCACATAGATAACGGGACCATGTCCTGTGACATTTTTTATACACTTTCACCTTTTGCCATGGTTTGTGAAATATTAGCGTACATGTTGTATGTACTATTTTCAAAAATATGAGCACACATTGTATTATGTACTATTGCCCCCTATTTTATAAGAAATGATCTCCTACATTACATTTTGCTTTAATTGTTGTTATTATTTCTAAAATGTGTGATGCCATCATGTTATATCTTTTGGATTATGTTATAAAGACTAAGATTCCACACAAAGTGTAATACAGTGTCCCAATGTATAGAAACACTGCATCCAATATGGTTAAATTGTAACCTCAGTGAAAATGGTGCACAGCAAATGTGAAAATACACAATCAAAAGTAAAATATTGCATGGGGCAAAGTGTGAAAATATATGAGGAAATGAAATAATATTTTATTTGTGAATGCCTCATAAACAAATGCCAGTTAATGTAGGATAAACATGTATCTATTTTATGATAAAAGCTTATGTTATGCACAAGGAAATATATGGGTGTTTGTAAGAAAATGTCATTGTGTTTTAGAACATGTCATTTATTTATGTTGAAATTGTACCTTCATTTATTTATTGAATATATTTCCTGTACCTCCATTTATTGCAAAGTACTTCACATTGCCACATTTGTTGTTGGAATGTGTATGACTATTTCTGGGGAAATTATAACATGCAAGAAAGTTACACAATTAATTATTTTTCAGTACTTTGGAAATACTTTGTAAGCACTTTGGAAATGTTGAAAATGTTGAAAATGTATTAATCTTTGTGTGCATTATATTGAAATGATCCAGGGTGTGTGGAAAATGTCACACGGGGAATATTCAAATATGAGCCTGTGTATTATAAAGTGTGGGGGATATATATGATAATATGCTGTAATGCACATTAAATTGTCACACAAAAAATGGGAAAATGTAAATCTACTTTCAGGATCATGACACATATTGTATGTAATGTTTACCTGATGAAGCATGAGAAAACATAACAACATGCATATATGCACTTGACTGAACAGTATCTCAGGACAAATGGGGGTGTAATACATAATGTATGGGAACATGAAGTGATGCTTTGCAAAGTATTGTGATAATATTTCATGCGTATAAGAAAATGAAACATGATATAGGGAATGTATCAGAAAATGTCATGCAATGTAATGCAAAATTACAAAGAGTGTAAGAAAATGGCATATGCTATGTAGGAAGTGTTCACAGTTTAAAGGAAACCAGCATTAATTGTAGAAATAAATGTCACATAGTATATTTGGAAAAGAAAAAAGTAATTGAGTGCAATGAAATCTTGCAACAACTATATGGGAAATGTTCATTCAAGATATGGTCAGGAAAATATCACTCAATATAAGGGAAAATGCAATACATTTTACGAGAGACATTCACACAGCATATGAAAAAATGCTCATTCAACACACAATACATGAAAATGTCCTTCAATGTAAGCGTAAATGTCATAAATTGTATCATAAACATTCACACATCATATGAGAGAGTTTGACACATCATACAGTACAACACAGAGGCACCCAATACAGGCAGAAAAGCAATATATTGCACTGGAAGCCTTCCCCCAATATATGATAAACTTTCATATAACATATACAACATAGGAACATGTCACTCAATGTAAGAAAAAGTGCCACTTATTGGACACAAAACCTTCTCACATCATATGAAAACATTTCACACAACACACAATACAGGAAATGGCACCCAGTGTATGCAAAACAGTCATATATTGTACTATATGCATTTGCCCGCAATATGAGAAACTTCCATGTAAAATACAAAACAGGGAAATGGCACTCATAGTAAGCAGGAATATTATATAACGCACTGGAAGTTGCACACACCACATGAGAAACTTTCATACATGATTCAGTACAGGAAAATAAGAATGCAAGAGAAAATATCAGAGTACAGGAAAGTTCCACATATTGTATGAAAAATGGAGTAAAGTTCAATGGAATATTACCCATTGTAAGAAATATGCCTTACTCTGCACATGAAACTTGCAAACACCATATGAAAAATGTTCAGTCAAAGGTAAAATGTCATACAATGTAAGAGAAAATGTCCTAGAGTGTACAAGACACTTTCATGCACTGTATGAACAATTGTCATGCAACATATAGTCGAAGAAAAGGTCACTAAAAGTAAGAAAAGTTATTACGGTGCACAAGAAACTCGCACACACCATTTGAGAAATGTTCATGCAACAGGAAAATGTCATGCAATGTGAGAGAAAATGATTGTAGAAGAAAGTGTCCTCTTTGTCCTTTGTATGTGATGGATTTTTGGCTGATGAGAGTGTAACCAAAATATGGGCATCTAATCCCTCTCAGACAATCAAAGTTCAGATTCTATTTAGCTAGTATCTCCCTTGTGTCAGTGTGTAAGGTCTTTTGCAAAACATGTTTCTGTTGTTTTAAAGATGATAGCCAGGAAATGGTTAAATTGAAGACACTGGGATTGTGTCCCGTTGACTGTAAACTATGGAATTGGGCTGTGTTTTTGCAACAGGTGACTTCCATCGCACTGTGATCCAAAAGGGTGGTGTCCATTCACTGATCCATCACTTATTCAAATGAAACCTCTCAAACAGATGAGGGTTGTTTCGCTCTGGAGCAAATGGCGGGACAGCATACAATGTTAGAGGATACCAATGCAGTTGCGTCAAACATTTTGAAGCCTCGTCCGTCATAGCTCTGCATCGAGATCACATAACTAAGCCACACTGACTGCTATGGGTTTGAAGGGAGATAAAGCTCTGGACAATGCCCAGCACTAGGAGTTGGCCGTTGGTGGTTCCTCCACTGTGCAATTATAGTTTTGTTAATTCCCTCATATCACATATAGTCCAGGATGGAAGGTGACTTACCTGAAGGATGGAAGGATGCTGTCGTAGTAGTACCATGTCGCTGTCAGGTAGGCTCGGCTTACGTCCGTTGAGTACAAGCGCCACGCAGCCTGACCAATTAAGAGAAGAGGGAAAGGGGAGAAAAAAGGGGTGAGGTCAATGCACATTTCTTA
Organism: Ambystoma mexicanum; assembly: GCA_002915635.3. Taxonomy (NCBI): domain Eukaryota; kingdom Metazoa; phylum Chordata; class Amphibia; order Caudata; family Ambystomatidae; genus Ambystoma; species Ambystoma mexicanum. Next base: position 1,031,026,369 of record CM030325.1, on the reverse strand, counting down.
ATTTATTGAGCTTTTGTTTATTTCCTAAACTGCGAAGTCTCAAAAGGTGTGACATGAAAGGAGTCATCACCCATGTGAACAATCTCAATTTAGAGAAGAGGACCACAAAAAAATGAAGTGGATGAAAACGACCACAATAAGTGTCCTGGAGCCAGCATCAGTATCAAATCATGGCAAGTGGAGATATGTCCTGCTGGCTGCCAGTAGTTACAGGCATGTCATGATCTGCCTGCGATGGGACTAATCCAAAGTGGATTGCCCTGCGCGGCCCACATCCGTTCAGGAACGCAAGGAAGCCGCTACAGGTACACTCAGCACTATCTTAAAACAACAATACCATTCTTCTACTAGTGATGAGGCCCTGATGATGAGGCATCACAGTAGAGGTTCAACAATACCCAGCAGGAATGCTTTTGCAGTGGAGTGCACAGTTTTAGTAGTATCATGGCTCTAGGTAGCGAGGAGTCATGCATGCCACCTGACTTGAGGGGCCTACCAGTACCTTATAAAACCATAAGGTCGTAAAGCTTCTGCCGACAAAACAGAGGGCAAGCGCTGTCTCTGCAACCTCTATCAAATATTTTGTCTGTGATTTGACCCCAATGACTTCACTGGATCCAGCGCATCCCACGCTGCAGTTTTCCTTCCCAGCCTTCCCTTTTGGCCTCTTCTCCTCACCCTTGTGATATGATATGGCATTTATAATCCGCCTATACACAACTGTTTCAAGGGGCAACGAGGCTAGGGAGGGGGCACACATGGAAGACAGAGACAACGATCTTACTAGGCCAGGCAGCATTGAGATTGCGCAAGTGCAGGAGAGGGGCTGAAGGGGAGAAGTGCGGGGGCAAAGGGGAGGGGGCAGTGCAGTACATAGGATCAACAGTAATAAATAAATAAATAGAATAAACAAAACAATAGGTAAGAAGCGCAGCCAGCTTGTGGCAAGTGCAGGGTAAGTGCAGACATCAAGAGTCAAGAGCTGGTGGGAGCTGTAGGGATACAGAAACAGTGTGCAGGTGTGCAACTAGCAGGGCAGGGGATCTGGGCCCGACATCAGAGGGTGACCAGGTGACCAGTGCAGTTTCAGTCAGGAGCTCAGCAGGGGAGAGGAGGAGAGAAAGCAGAAGCAAAAAGGAAGGTGTTGAGGTGCTTCCGGAACCGGAGATGGTTCTCCTCAAGTCTCAGGGAGGCTGTTCCAGAAGGAGGCCCCAGCCGAAGAAAGATATTTACCACCAACTCATTGCTTAGCGAAGCGAGTGACCCTGAGGGAGTTGGAGGCGGATGAGCGAAGAGCTCGAAAGGGAAGATATTTAGGAAGAGAGAGTGGCCTTCCCTACCATCAGTTTGGTGGATTGAGGTGGGTCACATGATCAGAAAGCCAGAATGTACTTCTGTCTACCGCGGCAGCCCCTGCTTAGGCAGCCTGTGAAGGGTAGAGGCTACGTGTGCCGCTTGTTTGATTGTTCGCCTGACTCTCCCCCCAGCACTATCCCTTCTGCACCCCTCTTGTAACACAGTCCGATCACTTTACCTCTCTTTTGGTCTGCAAATAACACTGTGATACAACATTTTAATACACAGCTGCACAGTATGAGCATTTACCACCTGTTTGCCCAATGCTTCACTATACCCCATCATCCCTCATAGGTTTTGTGTTTCCGGGTTCATACGGGGCTCTGTCCTAGGTCTTGGGGTACAGTATTCACTCAGGCTTTTCTCATAGGTCTGGACTTGCAGCGTTTACATCAGAGCAATTTCCTATCTGTTGGGGTGTAGGACTGACAACATGCCTCACTCCTAGGTCTTGGTCTATCAGGATTTGCCCTCGCTCTAATGAGGACAGAGTGACTACTAGTCCCTTCCTCACCTTTGGGTGTCAATGGGGTCTGGCTTTAGGGATTGGCTCAGTCTCTGAACCTTACAGGGCCCCTCAGTCATGGACTGTAGACCAGGTGCTCTCAACTTCTCAGGCCTCCTTCATGTAGCCAGAGCTTCTTGGCATTCGCTAGATCAGCCTCTTCCTGGGGCTTGTAGAGCCCCTCAAAGGGTGCCCTTTCTCAGCTTCAAGGTGCTTGAGCCTTCTTCGCTCTAGTGCACCGCAGAATTGATCACCAAACTCCCTGCCAGTATACACAATCTATTTCGAAGTCCCTTATTTTAGAGTGCCTCCTCAGTGCTTTCCATTGCCTGATTGGCTCTTTGTCCAAAATTCGGAATCTTGTCCTCTGTTCGGCTCAAGGGTGGCTTGAGCCTGCTCACTCTCATTCCTCTATGTCTGTCTCCTTTCGTCCCATTTTAGGATGAGAAGACAAGTCCTTCCTCTATTTTTAGGCAGGGAGAGGGCTTAAAGGGGCTGGCGGCCATCTTGGATCCATTAGAAACAAAACAGAGGTTCGGCACAATGTGCTGTGGTGCTCTGTCTCTACCGTGTTGGTCAGGTGTTCCTGGTTCTCCTGACCTGTTTACGGGATCTGTCTGGCTTTTTCAGGCTCCCAGCACTCTCCCGGATCGCAATCCTCGCTGCTACGTGCCCCAGTGCTTGTCGGGCAATATAAAATCTTGGGGAAAATTCATGAATGGCAGAACTGTGGTCACATTATTCAAACATATGGTCATGCTATTGTCAGGGGGCTGCTGCATTTGCATGTTTATATCTCCTGCCTCCACCTCTGTTCCCATTACATATTATAGGTCTATGGAATGCATGCGTGGTTGTCCTTCCTATGAAATGGTGCTTTATGGCAGTTAGAATCCAACATGTTATATACGTCCATCCTTTGGACTTTAAAACGAAAGGGGGTTGGGGCTTGTTTGCCACTACCTCAGCTGTCGTGTGTGGGTCTTGTTTCCTCAACTCTGGTGAAGTGACACTTCTCCACTCCTGGTTGAGTGAGGCAGTGCCACTTCGCCAGAGTTGAGCACTAGGTGGAGGGAGCTCGATTCTGGGCGCAAGAGTTCATAGGGTAGTGGTGATTCTGAGCAGGACAAGGGGTGGCACGTGGGGCGGTCACTTGTGAGCTCAGCACAAAGGCTGCAGATGAAGTCGCTTTCCTGGTTGTTGCTGTATTCTCTACAACGGAGTTCTGGAGAGAAAGTCACATGACCGTGAAGAGAAGTGGTCCCTGCAGAGAGACCAGAACAGGGGTGAATTTGGCGGGAGCAGGCCAGGAAGGGGAGCTTTCACAAGACCCCCACACGCCTTGTTCCGGGACCATCCATTCCAAAGCCTTAGTTTTTGGACGGTGGAGGCGTTTCCAGACAGGCCCTGTGGCCTTCCCGTGACTCTCCGCCTCCATCACATCCAGGAAAGCGCCTCTTTGCATCGGCGTTGCGCGCTCATACTATGAGCCGCGCAGTGATGAATTGGCGGCCGCGTCTGCTGTTTGGGAACGAAAACAAACACCGCCCCATGGCAACCCTCCTCCAGCGCCATCTACCCACGTGTGCGCCAAGCACCGAAAGAGCACACTACCAGATAGCAATAACAACTGCATGAATGCAGCGCCGGCATTGCCGCTAAGCTCAGCCTCGATGCGCTATACCTAACTGTGTGCCGATAAATAAGAGACAGGTTTCCGTTTCAGATCTACTGACTTATTTTCGCTTTCTGAAGGGCCTAGTGTGGTACAATCTCCAGTTCCCAGCGCCTCTAAATGCATAGTGAGGTGACCAAAACAATACGGGGGTCTCTGCTCCTAAAATAATACAATTGCCCAATTCTACAGCTTGCACCACAAACTAAATTGCTCTTTGCACTTGAAAACAGGTGGTATAAAAACGTAATGGGAGGGCATGGCATGCATGTAGGTATGTAAGGATTTAAGTAGTTATTTATTTATGTATAGGATTTATAAAGTGTAAACCCAGCAGGGGAGAAAACTCGCTCTGTACATAGGGGACGCTCCTACGGGTCACGAGTAGGGCACAGCGGTAGCAGAGGTGCTGGGATGGACAGTGGGAACAGGGGAGGGGGTGGTGCTCCTATTAGAAAGCAAGGAAGGATTAACGAGTACGCAGGCCTAGGCAGAATTTAGGTCTGTGGCCTGCATGTAGATCTCTGCGGTGAGTGTTGAACCCACTGAGCTGTCTTGCCAGATCACAGTGTGTATAAGCTCATGTTACCGAGAGCTCCAAGTTAAGGGATTCTACACAGGGTTTTTATGCCCGCGGACATCATCCTGTGGCTCAGCAGGTGGTCTGGAATCTGACTCCCATGATTCCCCACCACAGACTATGCTAGCTAGGGTTGATGGGAGTTGTAGTCCAACATATCTTGGGAGCCAACGGTTGCAGAACCTCCTATATGCATGTATTCCCATAAGCAATGGCAGTGGATACACTTCTTGCTAACCTTTCAAGATAGCATCCCAAATTGGGTATGGAATAGAGTAACCAACGTTTATAAAAAGCAACCACCACGGTTGCATGGCGGCCATGCATTTATTTCGGCATTACTGACATAGAGGGCGTTAATGGTTTTAAAAGGACTCTGTCACTCTCTGAAACTCCCTTTTCCGGGTCTTCTCACATGTAGCTAAGGAAAGGCCCCCCCCCTTTGGATGATACCGCCTTCATGCGTGCCACATTGGGATGTGGCAGCCACACTCTATAGTGTGCTCAGAGGAGGGGAGGCCTGTGCAGACATGGTGCTGTTTCCACCAGGCTGAGCCACTTACAGGGAACAGGGAACTATGGGCAAGTGACTGACTCAGTGGCCTAAGCACTGGCATGTCAGAGGTCTTGCGGAGTCAGGAAACAGACATAACGTCATGGCTCACATATACCACCCGCTCCCTCTTAGAGAACCACGTTATTTTAAATCCAGAGTGAAGTAATTCCTACGGATGATGTTAGGGCCCTTTGCATTGGTTGTATGTTCTATATCATGTACACTGTTATTACGCATTGCCCTTGCTTTTCGTTTTCCTAATCAACCGTCTTCCCCCAACCCTTTATTATCGATACTGCTGCCCTTTTAGACACCTCCTGTGCTTGCTCCCTGAAAAACGAGCATAACAGGTGTAAAAGTGCACTATTGCCCCACCACTTGTTGTGCCTGTCCACTTTCAAATCTGTTGTGCTTGTTTTCTGGAAACCGAAAACGGATGCCAATGCATGGATGTACAGACATCTCACCAAGCCGTCGGAGGGTAGTGCAGTAGCCTTGGGCCCCGGGGGCCCAAGATCAGTGCCTGTGATGGCTTCATGTCTGCTCTGTTCTCTGCATCTGTCGGATCTGTGCATTTTATCTAGCGATGTATAATAGTTTCATTTCTCAAAGCACTTATAAACAGCAGGGAGGCTCATGACAGAAATAAGAATCTAAGATAAAAACCAAGAAGCAGGTTTCATAAAGTTCTGTGGCACGTGAGCAGGCCTTAGCGATAAGCTGTTGCATTCCAGCCAAGGAGTGTTGCTCGTGCTACGATCAGTGGTCTGAAGCCTACAGCTCTCCAGACGTTTAGGAATACGACTCCCATGATCCCTCATCATTGACTGTGCTGTCTAGGGCCGAGGAGAGCTGAAGTCCAAAGATTGCAGACCGCCGTCGGTAGGTTCTCTACTTCACAGCCTGCCGCGTCTCTGCACTACAGTTCCTTTAATCATTGGGAGGATCCAGCAGTTTGGAAACATCCTTACAGGGTGCTCGGGCAGTCTTCTTGTTTATGCTTATTTACAAATAATCAACTCCTCGGCCATCCAGGAGAGAGGAGCGACAATGTCCACCTGCCTTTTGGAAACATTCGAACACATGATTTCCGTTCTGGCTGCGCTACTTTCAGTGCTATGCGGATGACACTCAACTCATTTTCAGGCTCCATTCCGCCACCTCTTCTCCTTCTCTGATCTCTGGCTGTCTGTCCGCCATCCAGGAGTGGTGTGCCGCCAATGATCACTGCCTTAATGCCAGTAAGACCGAGATTCGCCTCATCAGCACACCTTCTCCGTCCTTTCCTGTCACTCACTGGTCAGCCTCTCTTGGCCCTCTCATGCTCCCACCTGAGAGGCTAAAAACCTTGGGGTCATCTTCGACTCCACACTTTCCTTCTCTCGTCACATCTCTGACGTCTCTAAGAAGTCACACTACCAGCTGTACGTCCTCAGAGGTATACTTCCTTTCTTCCTTTCCTATCCTTCCCCCAGAAGCTCACTGTCTCCAGAGCTCTGCCTCTCTCTAGGCTGGACTACTTTAACAGCCTCTTTCTAAATCTGCCTGCCTCTACTCTCCGCCCTCTGCAACTCATCCAAAACAGGACTGCGAGACTTGTCCTTGACCTCAAGCCCAGGGATCGTATCTCTCCAGCACTGAAATCTCTTCACTGGCTCCCAGTGGCGGCAAGGATTAGGTTCAAAACCCTCTGCATTGTCCACAAGGCCTTCTGGGGCCTGGGACCTCAATACCTTCAAATCTCTCTTCCTAAATATCTTCCCTCTCAAGCTCTTTTCTAATCCGCCTCCAATCCCCTCAGGGTCAGTCGCTTCTCCAAACAGCGAGTTGGTGGTAGATCTCTTTCTTCTGCTTGGGCCTCCCTCTAGAACTGCCTCCCTGCCTCTCTGACACTTGAGGAGAACCATCTCCGGTTCCGGAAGCACCTCAAAACCTTCCACTTTGCTTCTGCTTTCTCTCCTCCTCTCCCCAGCTGATCTCCTGGCTGAATCTGAAACTGCACTGGTTACCTGGCTACCCTCTGATCTCGGGCCCAGGTCCCCTCCCTGCCAGTTGCACACCTGCACTACCCCCTGGCAACCCTTGCACTTGGGGACTGTTTCTGTATCCCTACTATCACTTGACCCCAGATGTCTGTGCTTACCCTTGCACCTGCCACCAGCTGGCCGCTCTTTTAATTTTTGTCTTTATTTATTTTACTGTTATCCTATGTACTGCACTGCCCCCTCCCCTTTCTCCCTGCACTTTTCCCCTTCCCCTCCCCCCTGCACTTGCGTAATCTCAATGTCACCTGGCCTAGTAGGATCACTGTCTGTCTTCCCTCTGTTTCCCCTCCCTTGCCTCGTCGTGCCTTGAAACACTTGTGTATAGGCGCGTTATAAATGCCATATCATATCATATCATACTTCCTCCATGTGCACCTGCGCACGCGCCATTGACCCGCTTACCTGGATGAGGTTGGCCGCCGGCGTTCTCCTCTTCTCAAAGTGCTTCTGCCGGTGTTGTTCTTGCACCTTCAGGGCAAACCCCGAGCCGAGGATACCCTGAAATCAGAGACAGAGATGTTCATGGTTCACTGGAGCTGGGGGGTTGATGGCACAGTTTTGGACAGTCTGACCTGGTAATGCCTGAGTGACTTCCTCCAAACCTCTAAGAGAAAGGGGAGGAACCAAGCCAACCTCAAGCACCACTCGTCACCCAGGCTCAGGGCCAGTTGGCTTGGAGTTACCAGGGCACTGAGAAATGCAGCTGCTATTACGTGACACCTAGGAGCTGAAACTATTGAATTTGAGTGCAACTAGGCGTGAGATGCGTGGTGAGGTGAGGCACACTGCTTGGGATTTTGTTTGTCTTTTTACCCAGCCATTGAGCACTCAAAGTCACGTGACTCACTATGGCAATTCCCACCCACTAACCTGCAACTCCCTGCCAAAATCTCACCTTCCTGGGAACTCTTTGAGCTTCCTGTCACACTGTAACATCAAACTGTGTGCTTTAGAAGGCATGCAAGTGTTATTTCCTAGCAGCCTTCTGGGAGTTAATGGCTTTGTTGCAGTTGTAAATGTGCTTAGTAGGTAATAAAAAAATGTTAACCCAGTTTTCCTTCCAACGACATTTATAAGTAATGTAGGTTACCTCGCATCTGCTCCATGACCTGAAGCATTGTTAAGGCAAGCATTGGCAAAGCCAACTGCTATACCTTTCTATACGTATCGGATAGGCATTTGCCAGGTGCTGACATCATGTTTCCAGGATATATCAGCATTTTCCAGCTGTTGCTTTCTTATGGCAAAGTAATATCACTATTGCAGTACCTGTCAAATGCATTCCCCATGCCAACACACATGCTAAAAGAGTTGTCTTTTCCAATACATGTTTAACAATATCTTTATGACTCATTTAGAGACATCTGAAAGGAACCGTAAATCCAATGTTGTTGATGCTTATAAACTGGTTTCATGATAAATGCAGGTAAGGGCTCTTTAATGACCAGCAAAGGGGCCGTAATGTTACACGTGTGTTGTCTTCTCAGAAAACTTAAATATAGCTCTACTGTAAACCGACAGGGTTCACAGACCAACATGTGTTGCCAGGCCCCCTTCAAACCCACGACCCCACCAGGGGTGGACTGGGAACCAAAGGAGACACTGGAAATAATGTTTCAAGGTGCCCCATATTACACATGTTCCTCAAGCCCAACCCTAGTCCTATGAGAACATTTGGAAATAAAATAGGTTACCACAAAAAAGAGATCCAGGTTGCTAAGGCCTACTGGGCCATCTCCAGACTTCCCTGGAGGCCAGTCCACCACTGGCTACAGTGCAGAGGCCTACCAGAAAATCTCCAAAGTTGCCTGGAGGCCAGTCCACCATTGGACCTCACTTAATCTCTAAGTTTCATTTTGCTCCCACTTTGCAATTACTCTACTTAGTTTTTCCCGAGATCCCTTTCAATCTTTGGGCTCCTGGTTACTACTGGTGTGTTTTGTGCAGCAATAATGAAGACCTTTTATACTTTTATAAATTGCACTACATATAGTTTTTTTAACAGAATAACATAAACCTCGCTCCGTGAACAACACCTAAGGTGACATTGACACTGAAAATGGGTAAACTTCTGGATAACCTTTGAAGACATGATCTCAAATCCCCACTTTGGTGCTTTAGGCCATATGTTTGAAGCAATGGTTAAGAAAGTGAACCAGCCTAAAACCTGCCTTTTCACCAGACAGCCCTCTGCTTATCAGGCAAAAATAATTTTACGTTGGTTCTGGATCTAAAGGGAGAACTTTTGAACTCCAAAGGATTGACTGAACACAGTCCTTGCATTGCCTGGGCCTGAGCAATAGTGAGCACATAAGAGATTCCAACACACCTGCCTTGCTGCCACACAACAATGGAATCTTCCCTTTAAATCTTTTTTTAATGAAATGCCTTATTAACAGCTGTGCAGTCAGTGACAAAGCAAGTGTTTGCCGCCTGAGGAAGGGGGGAGTAAAAACATGGCACTGTTAAGATATTTGCTCATTGAAGTATTTGCAGCATTACTTTATGAATACGTTCTACTTTAGGAGTCATTGCACCAGTTCGGATCCAGATTTTTTCCATGACTGGATTCTGTTTTCTTGTTATCCTTCCACTTCAATAGGAAAAAAACCAGACACAAAATAAATCAGAACCGATTGTTGGAATTTCCCCAACAATCTTTGTGTGCTGTGAAGTAATTTCTCTTTTAGAAAAACACAAGCGCCAAAGTATGTGCTGTTACTTCAATTATTCAATGTAATACTTGAAGACTTCAATACACCTTAATTATAAATGTATATACATACTCAAGAAAAACACTTTCATAGAGAAGGAGATGAACACGTCACTCATGGAGCCCGCACCCTCACCTCTGTCATATTGGAACTGCAGCATGAAAGCACTGTGCATGACACCAGGTATCTTCCCAATACCACATCAAAGATATGAGTAACGTTATGCCCTCAGACAACCATACAAAATGTACCCTCAAACTGACGTGGTAGAAGGAAGTCTGCAGACAACACTGGACGTAGAAGAATTATAAGTAAAGTCTGACAGGTGTAAAGTGACATCATAAAGAGAAGACACAATGACGCACTGAAACAACATGTGAATACTCAAAGGATGAATAAGTAACTGAAGTAAAAAAGTAATTAACATATGGGTACGAAGAAATCATACAAAATGGGAAGAAAGGTAAGGAGAGCTGCAGTAGATGTACACACACAGAAACACAAGGTAGATGAGAAATATAGAACCTTGCACAACAAAGGAAATATAAGATGGGTAAAACCGCCATGTTGAGAAGATGGACGTCAGTTTCAGGTAATAATAAGCTAAAAACCCCAAGGAGAGAGACCAAGGCTGCAGAGCTGACAGGCACTGAAATAGAAGAACAAAGAATATTTGTTTGGCTAAGGATCAAGGATGCGACAGTGAGAAGCAACTGCAAAGTACAAAAGGAGTCGGAGAGGATAAGCCATGTACGTAAGACATATTTCTCTTAGATTATGCAAAGGGGTAAACATTGGCAAGTGCCAAGTGTTGGACAATTAAAAATGAAGAAAGCACATGCAACACTGAGCAACCAAGTCTCCAGAGGCCAAAGAGAGTAATAGCATCTAATATAATTGAATCAAATAGGACTAAATGAAAGGATAGAATGGAGAAGTCAAGGTCTCCTCACATGTGGTGTAAGACCAGAAAACAAGGCCTTTTCATAACACCACGGACAAAGATAGTAATGTACCTTCACTCCCTTAAAAGTTCTGGAGAAGAGAACAGTCAGTAAGGTCAACTACAAAGTAGAGGCCTTGCCTTAGGGCCTATTAATGAGAGATGGTAGGCTAATAGGCCAAGTGGGCAATTGTCTGACATTGTTCCCTGCACATGGGTTTCATTTTGCTCACGTGCTGCTAACAAGCTGAATCTCCAAGGTTGGAAGAGGGTGCCAACCAATCAAGAGGGCCTATGCAATAGTGGACCATAAATTGTTGCAGTAGCCAATCTGCTGCTGGTATTCTACTATTATCTGTATTATACGTAGTTAGAGGTTGTTCTAGGAATGTCTATCTGACAAATGGCAGCCATTGATGTTTCTTACACCTAAATAAGCTATAAGTATGCATATTCTCTTAACCATTCCCTTTGCCTGATATGTTTTTACTATTTGCCATGTAGGATGACATCATAGCTGACACATATTGAGGTATAAAGCATTTGTGTGATGGAAATGTATTTAGTAAGCTGCGATTCATTATGCTTGCCAGATTTCCCTGCTTTATTGAATTGATAATAAAGTAGCACTTTGCCATATTCTTTGAATCTGTCCAGTTATCTGGGCCCGTAATTAGTTGTTATGGTAATCACATTCAATAATTGATACACTGCAGGTGCTACTGCACATTTTGGTAGCATGGCGGCTGATTCAAGATCTATTCCCTCCGATTCTTGACGTCTTCCACCATCAGCCATAAAACACCTGAGTTTCCTGGAGAGCGAGAGAAAAATACATGCATAACCAGAGACTGTTGGCAGGTGCCCCTTTCAAGAAATTCCTGTCCTATCCCCATAGACGCAACGTGGACGGAAGGCAAAGGGTTCGATAGTGGAAGAGTCGATACCAAAGGGTTCGAGCTGAACAAACTGATGTAAGTAGAAGCATCGAAAGAGGCAAATAAAAGGGGAGGGATTATATTGCATGTATATATAGTGGGGAACTTAACAGGATTTGATTAAAGGAGAGATACTATGATTAATAATCTCAAGGAGAATAGAAGGGACTGCATCAAACTCCAGAACATAGTATTATTTAAGGGATTCCTTCAGCTAAGAGCCAAAGAAGGGTGTGTGACATACTCCCAAATGGAGTACAATAGAGAGGAAATACTCTTGCTAGAGAAAGTAAAGAAGACGATCATAGAAAATAGTGTGTACAATTTCGTTTGGGGTTGTGAAAATATTAGTGTAAAAAGTGTATGCGTTTTGTATTAGTTGTGATAATATACATTGTAGCCTAAAACTATAAAACAATAGTAATACATTCAATTGGTTATTAGATCCTGAAAGACAAGAAGAGATGGACGCCAATCAATCAATTAATCAGAGGAGAACAGGAGTTGAAAAAATAGAACATAAGATTCTTAGATTGTCAATAATAAAAACAGGATAGTAAGAATTGAAGAAACCATAAATGAATAAGTAAAAAGAATATTATTGAGTAGGCTTGAAAATAGTTTGGAGAGTTGTTTTGGAAATGGGCGGTGATTGATGGTCTTACCCAAATTGAATTTTGTGGTGTAATTAATCAAAATTATAACAGAATAAAAGAACAGCCAAAAATGACTTGTCATCATGGGGGACACTCCCTTTTTACACCTCTTCAAAAGATTACCGAGATAACCACCTAAGATTAAGAAATAGCATGCAGAGTGGGTAACAGGCCACAGCTGACAAAATGTTCATGCCTTGGCCTCAAGAAGGTTCACTATCAAGAACAGTAATACAACACATGACAACATGCCTACATACTGCATACTCAGGGAAAAGGTTACAGAAACGGTTAGATGTGCTAGAGTTATGCAAGATGTATCAGAGTGAGGTAGAAAACCCACCTGAGAAGGAGTGGATGCTTGGTCAGCATAAAGAGGAGGACGTAACACCTTTGGCACCTATTTCTCCTCTTAAAAACAATAGTACAATTGAAGATGAACAGGGAATGTTTCCTCTAAAGGAGTTAAAGGCTGCAGCAGGGTATGTTAACTCAAAATATGTGCCCCCGCTTATAGTAGTGAGGATAACATGGAGATGACATGGAAGAGAGAAAAATTAAACAGCGTAAATATTTGTCCACATGAGATTAACATAAAGAGCGTAATGAAAGAAGGGACAAGCAGATAGAGATAGAAGAAGCTAAGAGACAAAAAGGAGAGAGAGACAGAGCTAGTGGAGTGACAATAGTACAGAAGGAGTGGATGGGAGGACTGATACTACTCAAATTAGACAGTCAGGGTATTGACGAAGTCAAAGAAGGAGAGGAACAGGAAAAAAAGGAAAAGGAACAAGAAAGGATATATAAAGAGGAGAAGGAAAAAGAGAGGAAGCGAAAGGAAGTACAAAGAAGGTATGAAGAACAGAAAAAAGGGGAAGACAGAATATAGGAGAAGAAACGTAAAGCAATAGAAACACTGAGATTGAAACAATTTAGGCTGCAAAAAAGGTGAGAGAAAGAAGAGAAAAGGGAGATGAGAAGAAGGGAAGAAGAAATGAGAAGGAGTAGTGGACAAAGGCAGGACGAAGTAGACCACATCGTCAATAGATGTATAATACCAATTGAAGCATAAGAACGATGAGAAGAATAGAGAGAGTCACAACAGCCAATTAGGGAGCTGCAGGGATACCAAGAATACAGACATGGGCTAATGAGCATGAGGCAGAAGGTATAGGGAAAAGGACTGGGGATGACTGGGGATTTATATATGAAAATAAGAAAGATGGTGACAAGACCAGAGTGAGCATTGCATGATCTCCACCGAGAGAAACGGGAGATTGATCAGATGATGTCATGATGGACAAGCATATAACGCTGTCCTTAAGCAGATTAGATCTTTATGATGAGGGAAGGGACAAGAGTCATAGCATTTGGGGTATAATGATGTCAGACGAAGGAAGCGGGGGTAAAGTGGTCAGACTTAGAGGACCCAAAGGAAAAAGCACTGGAGCCTAAACCATATTCTGAATGACTATACGCATGGTCGCGTAGTGCAGGGGACATATCCCTGCCTTATAAAAGTAGATTAAGGTCACTGCCAGGCTGAAGATGAATGGGCAAAACTAGCCCCACCTGGAAGGCAAGGAGTGTTGGTGGATATAATTGTGGACTATGATTCCCGCAATTTCCATTATTAGACAAAGGGGGAGGCCAGCCACAATATATACCATGGCCACAAGTGGATAAAGAACATTTGAAATGCAAATTATCTAGTTTGAATACAGGAAAATTGATTCATGAGTTAGAAAGAATGATAGTGAGAATGACATTAGCAGTGTGTGACATAAAACACCTAATGGCAGCAATCCTAGGGAAGAGAGCTGATGACATTTGGAGAGGTGCAGGATATGCGAGTTTGACAGCACAAAACACGACACATGATGGAGCGCCATTTAATCATTGTAGAGCAGACATATGGAAGGCACTCAGAGTACAATATCCTGATACATCAGATATGGATGCAATCATGACAAATAAAATGGGTGAGGATGAAGATCCTGTTGCTTTTATTCAGGAGATTTAATAACGTTGGTGTCGTGAGACAAGAGAACTGTGGGAGAAAACAGTAGCATTATTTTATCATATTCTATGTCAGGGAGTGTCTGAGCCAGTATAATGGCAGATCAATAAATAGGTAGGGATGGAAGTGAAGCCATGGCCAGAAATACAGTTGACTATCGTACATCATTGTCAACTATTAGAAGAGACGAATTAGAAAAAAGCTGAGAATGAAAAGCAGGAGGAAGCAAAATTGGTTCCAAAAAAATGGTCAAAGTTTGCCATAGAAAGAGCAGTATTGACAAGTGGTGAAGGTGGGGCCACAGAAAAGATACAGCGGGCGTAGCCAAGCAATGCACGGTACCCTATAGATTAAGGTGGGTACAATATTTGGCCACGAGGTAGATGGAATGGACCTAGAGGATGAGGTGGATTTCGTAAACCTCAGGGGGAGGAGGATTTAATGGAGGACAACCACAGCAATGATGGAACTGTAGGGGGACAGGACATGTAGGCAACACGTGTAGAAGCAGTGGGGGCATGCAGCAGAACCGGCAAATTTCAAGAGGGATGATTGGCTATTCTCCACAGAAAAATACAGAACCGCAAGAGTATTATGTCCAAATTAGCACAAAGTATCAGCCACACACGTCGCAAGCACAACAAACCCATCTGATCCTCCTGCAAAGTCAATTGTCACAAAGGCAAGTGCCTGTGTAAGTGCAACAAGTACAGATGCAACAACCACAGTATTCTCTGATGCTGCAAGCACCAGTGCCACAATAGAAAGTGAATACGGAAGTCCCACAAGTACCCACACCTAGGATAGGGTTTGTGACCATAGTGGGAGGAAATCCTTTTAAAGGTAGAGGGATGAATTTATACCCACAATAGGAGAGTAACAGGGCGACTTGATGTGTTCAGTACTATCTGTGACACCAGACCCACAAGAGTAACACAGGGTCAGGGTAGCGATAGGAGGCAAGACATTTTCGTTCACAGTCGACACGTGAGAAACTCATTCCTTTGTTCGAGGGGTAAAGTCCCCAGTGTCTGGGATTGCCATGAATGCACAGGAATTCTCTGGGGCTTCGTGTTTGGTTCCTTTTACTGACAAATTACTACTTTCTATGGGAAAACATGACATGTCTATGTCACTATTGTATTCTCAGCAGACACCAGTTAACATATTAAGACGTGACTTGATGACAAAACTAAACGGGATGATATTGTTCACTGACAAAGGGATTGTGTGTTTCACTCCAGGCATACACTACATAAATTTAAGAATATTCATATTAGCATTTACAGGCCAAAAAGCATTATGAGGGGATCCTTTAGACCCAGACGTATTTTGTATGGAGTCAATATTTTGACATGGCTTCCTAGACTTGTAGGTAAATTGTTGAGAATACCTGAAAAATGTTTGTTTAGGCCAGAAATACCTATGGATGACGAGGAAGGACAAGTTATTACATTAAAACTAGAAGCAACAGTGGTAAGAGGGGAAAGGGTGGTTGTTCGTTAGACAGATGATGAGGGGAGCGAATGGAGAGCAGTAATAGCTCTTGGTGAAGAATAAAGACTAGCCGACTTGACGGATCAAGAATTGTTCAGCGATGAATATTCAGATGATGAATTTGTATTTTTCATAAGTCTCAGTTATTGGATTGGAGTTGAGAATATTAAAATACCACAGAGAATGGCATTGCTGAAAAAGAAACCGCCATTCTTCCAGGAAGATTTAGAAAAGTTGCTGAGCATCGTATGGACCAGTAGTCCATATGACGTGAGGCTATTAAGTGGAGCAGGAGCAATTACAATAAAACTAAAACCAGGAGCAATTTTGCCATGAGCAAAAGAGTGCCCATGTCCAGAGAAGAAGATGAAGGGATATTTGAAACCATTTCTGCTTTAATACAGCAGGGAATATTGGTACCATTGAAATCTCTATGTAACATGGCTGTGTACTCAGCGAATAAAGCAACAGGGGGGTTGTGGAGATGTTTCAGGATCTACGTCCTCTAAATAATATTGTTTCTGCTTTTTCCGAATCCAGATACGATATTATGCAAACATCTCAGCCAAAGTAAAATATTTTACAAACATAGATTTAAAAAACTCTTTCTTTTCAATTCCTCTTCATGAAGAATCACAAGACTTGACTTTGGTTTTGTATAGAAACCAGCACTGGAAGCATACAAGATTACCTCAGAGGTACTGTGAGTCCCCATCAATCTTTAATGGGGTTCTTCAGATGGACCTAGGTAATGTACAACTTGAGAGTACAATAATTCAGTATGTGGATGACATATTAGTGTGCAGAAAGATGCAGAGAAAATTCAGTTCAACTAATGACAGTACTAGCAGAAAAAGGATACAAGGAAGACACATAGAAGTTACAATATTGCTGGAACAGGTCCTGTACATTGGACAGTTAATCTCTGAAGAGGGGAGAAAAACAACAGCAGATAGAGCAGAAGCCATCACTTCAACATCTGAGACAGTGGGTGAAATGCAACTATGTTTAGGCCTATGTAATTATTACAGGGCCTGGGTTTTTGATTACAGTACATATATTCGACCATGTTAAAAGGACTCAAGAAAGCACAGATAGGTCTAATTAAAATAACATGGACAGATGAGATGGCTGAAGGATCCAAAGAATTAAATAGGGCGATCTGTATAGCCCCTTTGTTAGGAATTCTAGACTACAACAAGGAGTTTTACTTATTCTCACATTCAAATGGAGAAGTGATTACAGCAGTGGTCATACAGAAAGCAACATTAGGGCATGGACATAAACCATTAGCCTACTATAGTTGGATTTTAGACCCCATAATGAAAGGGCAATACCCTGGTGAGCAAGGGTTAGATGCTGCTGCTTTCACGATTGAAAAAGCTGCAGTATTACAATGAGGTGTTCAATTATGTTATTTGTAGAGCATTCCTTATTTGCCATTTTGGAGAAACCCAAAAGTACATTAACTGCACCCCAAAGCACCGTTCATACTTAAGCTGAATCTTCTTACGTTCTGGAAACTTCTCAATACTTTCCTCTTCTCCTCTTCCTCCCCTCTCCCTCTCCTGTGCTAAACTCTCCATCGGCCACTGGACTGGAGTCTTTTCACTTGAGAGTCTTACTAGGGTCAGACCACCTCCACCAGTCCCCAATAGCATCCTCTTCCAGATCTTGCCCTTGGGCACCCTTTTCTGGACTTTCTCAACTTAGTGCTCCTGCCCAATGCAGTCCTCCCCTCCACCTTCTTTCTCCTGGCACTTGGCACTTTGGACCGACCAGAACTTGGCCAAATCCACCCTGGGGGCACCTTACTTCTGCAATTCTCCCTCTACCTCCTCTTCCCTTGCACGTTTCACCTTGCTCATGCACAAGCACGGTAGGATTGTCACACAACCAATATAACAGTTTTCTTTGTTGTTGTATTCTTTGATTTCCCATTCCCCCCTCTTTTTGTCTTGTGGCACCTAGAAACACCTGTGTATAGGCACCATACAAATGTCCAATAAATAAATGCATAAAGAGCGTCAAGATACAAAGTGTTTATTTCAAATACAGTGATCAAAATTGTTAGATGCAGAATAGTGAATCCAGTGACATTTATACTAGAACCAGTAGGGGAGGATGA
This sequence comes from Ambystoma mexicanum, assembly GCA_002915635.3. Lineage (NCBI taxonomy): Eukaryota > Metazoa > Chordata > Amphibia > Caudata > Ambystomatidae > Ambystoma > Ambystoma mexicanum. The sequence goes on along the minus strand of CM030325.1, from coordinate 1,031,008,756 downwards.
ATATGTGCATGACTGCAAAACGTATACTGAGTGTTATGACAATATTCCCCCTGTTAGAGAAAATACTCTTGCGTGAGGGCCAGTTCTATTCATTGATGGTTCTTCAAAAAATGATCAAACGAAGGGAGATAGACATACGGGATGAGCAGAAGTGAAGTTCAACCGTGGTGGTGAGTTTGAAGTTGTGATAAATGCAAGATTGCCTTCACACTGCTTAGCACAGGCTGCAGAATTAGTGGCACTTATCATCGCACTCGATAGATAAGATGATGAGGAAGTTACATTGTATTCTGACTCCCCCTATGTGACATCACCGTTCAGACAGGGTTGTCACGTTGAAAAAGCAGGGGCTTCCTTCGTGCATATGGCACACCAGTGCAACATGTGCCTCTATTGTACAAGATTATTAAGGTACTAAAGCTCCCATTGGCTACTGCATACTCAAAGTGCAGACATGATTTCTCACAGTAATGAAGCCGAAGATGTAGAAGCCAAAAGAGTAGTATATTTTCCAAATATTTATAATTTTGAAGTAGATGTTAAGCAAATGTCAGAGCGCTGCATGTTGATGAAAGGAGGGTTTAATCATTTATCCATTGTACAGTTAATTAAGTTGCAAGGTCGAGCACCACAGGAAGAAAAGGATTCATGGAATAGACTGAGTGTTCTGTATCCCCCAATGAGTCTCTCTGGAGACAGGATAGCACTGTAAAGCCAGTTATGCCTCTAGCATCATTGAAGGTTGCGCTGGATCAGTTTCACTATACTGCCCATACAATCAGAGAGAATCTTGCTGCCATGATTGCAGAAGACTGGTTTTCACCAAATTTATTTGAATATGTTGCACAGTTTGTTGTGAACTGCACTGTTTGCCAGAACCAAGAACAAATGGTCCTTTTCAGCATCTACATATAGATTATGGGGATATGTTGGACGTATGCAATGGCTACAGATACAAATAAATGTTAGTGGTAGTATGTTCCTTTTCCAGATGGATTAAGGCAGGTCCATGTACGCACCCTGATGCTGCATGTGCTGCCAAGTTTCTCGTACGTGAGGTGTTTCCTAGATAGGGAGTGTGTGAGGTCCTGTGGTCTGATAATGGGGAACATTTTGTAAATGAATTGTTCGAATAGATACGTCTTTTATTAGGCACAAAGCAAAGGTTTTCATTTGCGAATCACCCAAAGGTGAATGGTATTTGTGAGAGGCTAAACAAACTCCTTAAAGAAAGCATCACCTAAATCAAAATGACTCTAAAGAAGGGATGGCTACGTTGCCTACCCCTTCCTCTGTTTGGCCTGAGTAATCAGCATGGCTCAGATCACCACCTGACTTCTCATGATTTGATGACTGGATGCCGAATGAGAGTACCCCTACTCCTCCCTCTCAATTAAAAACGGATGCCCATCGTGTAGCGAAGCCAATATGGGGATGAAATGCATGATTATTTAACAAATATGACCCCTAGTGTTTCTGTTATTTGTCAACAGGTCAAAAATCAAAATGAAGGATCAAAAAAGATTGATAAAGATAGCTGAACAGTTGATCCTATTGACTTTCTAAAGTAACTTATTTTGTACCCAGGGGATCAAGTGCTTGTAAAGAGTTTTGCACGCACATGGAATAAGCCCCGCTTTGAGGGGCCATACCTAGTATAGGAGGTAATTCCTACTGCTGTGAAACTTAAAGTAAAAAGAGTCTGGCTGCATTTGGTTGATGTAAAGCTCTACAAAGAAGAGACCCTGACCACTCCTGCACCCGCTGACAGTGAAGCAAGAGAAGACGTTCTGCGTATACAGGTGAGATCGGCTACCAAGAGCCAAAACGAACAGGAAATAAAAACTATTTGAACTATTACTATTCCCTAGTTTGAAGGGAAATAAGCAAATGGATTTTTGCGGCGTTTGAAGAACTATCTCATTTAGGTCAAAAAGACAATGAGTTAAACAACAAAGAAAACGATGATTGCACATGACACTTTACATTGCCTGATTTGTTATATGCATTTCTGCATGCTGTTTTTGTGTGCATACTCCGATCTTACCCAGCTTTAATAAGGCGACACGTTCACATTGTCAGATTTTTGGGAAATCCTAAAAACAGTCCTATTATTTGCAGGATCATCATTGAAATCATGTTACAATTTCCATTATACAATTGTGGTTTATAAAGTGATAGAAACTGAACGATTGAATTAAAAAGAATGGGAATCTTCCATTATATTAGATGCACATTGCTAGTACGAAGAACACCTACTGTACAGGATATAATTTGACATATGGACATTCTTGCAGTGCTTCTTGTGGTAACACTTTGCACAATGTGCTCTCTTTACTTTGCCATGCTTGTAATATTTCGCCAAATGATGTTTTATAATGCAGACCGAGGGGTTGGCAATAAGAAATCTATTTCTATTTCTATTCACAACAAAAGCACGATTGATATTTTCCCTGATATTTCCAAACAAATTTTCTGATTTAAGAGAGATGTTGGGGACGATAATGAGGATATAAACTCATATCTTGATTATTTGGCCCATTTAAAGAATAACATGTAGTACCAGCACACGAAGGAGGTGGGGAGGGGAACGTCGGACGAAAGCTGCTATGTGTTTTCTCTCATCCCTTATGCCATGAGCACACTCAGAACATTCCTTACAAGAGAAAAACCTATACATGATGCAAAGTGTCTCAGCCATCTAGTAACGTGCATGACAAGAGGACAATTTCAAGGAAGATGGGCAACCCTGCGATGGATGTCGAAAAGAACGTTTCCACATCAAGATGATTACATACAATTGAAGAAAATGGAAAAAGAACTAGATTGGAATAGTATAATGCTTCAATACTCATTTGTTGGTATGACTGGAGAACAGATACATACTGTTGAAAAAGAGAAACTGGGTTGTGCAGCTGTATGGGAAACACCAGGACTGGCAGGATGCGGGGAGAGACCTCAGCTTTAGGGATATGGACGAGTTGCCACCAGTACACGATGGGAAGACGGAATACTGGCATGCAGTGCATATTTATTGATGACCGCACGAGTGGTGAATGATGAATTAAGTTCAGAAAGTGGGATTGTTCTATATGTGCGCTAGTTGCCACTCTCGTGTTATCTGATTCCCAAACTTATTTTCATTTTTTTTTTATATATAAAAGAAGAACAAGGGGATGACAGCAAGCAAACTCTTCCCTCAAACTTCCCACAGAGTTTGATATTAGGTAATGATAATAATTTGGGTTTGTGTGGGTGTCTCGCGCTCAAACCACTAATAGTCAGCATGGTCCACAATAACTACAATGATAGGTTGAATAAAGTCTTGTTTAATTCCTTGTATAGCAAACAGCCGACTCGTGTTTCGACCACAGGTCATTCTCAAGGCTCTTTATAAATCCACCCATCAAAAACAATAACATGTGAGTAAGAAGTCAGGTCAGTCTATGAGCTTGCGTGTATGCATACATAGATATGCATTTGTGTGAGTGCTGGTGTGGACGTGTGTTTCAATGAATGTGTGTGCTGGTGTGGAAGGAAGGAAATATGGTTTCAAGGATGGTGTCAGGGCCTTTCAATGTTTTCATTTGAAATTGGCCCCAGGGGTTCAGGAGGGCCCCCGAGCAGTTGCCCACATGTTGGCAGTCTTATGTCCCCGAAACATAGTCATTGAATGCAGGCTGGGTGTTCTGGCTCCCTCGGGCTATCAACTCCCTCTTACAGCCTCAAGCAATCACCTTGTTGCCTTTTTGCCCCACATTAGCACTGCTGTCAAAGAGTGATTCATAGCCTTTCAGCAGACATTAGCGTTTCAGCTCCCAGCAGGCTGCCTGTCCCACGATAATCGGCAGCTATTAACCCCCAGGCTGCATTGTTTTGACTTCATTATAATTTAAGCACCCTATGGGTACCTCGGATGTTTTCCCTATTTGCAAGGCAAGGGGATCCCAAAATCATATTGAAATGGTCCCCCACCAACCCTGACACATCTTCAGCCGGCCCTATATATATACTCATTAATTTCTGAAAATGTTGCCCCATTTCTGAACATTTTGTGTTTCAGTCTACAAAAATAGAGTCACAATTCTACTTTGTGGAATCGAAGTTCCAGTAAAAAGTGCGGAAATGTGTGAAACGCACACTCATGCGCACACTCATGCGCACACTCTGCTTTCTCACTCGTGGCGTGCTGTCTCATTGTGTGCTCTCTCTGTATGCACTCGGGCATACACAGAGGGCCGGGTTTGCAAAGCATTTTCCAATGGGCATTTCCCATTCAAAAACGCGTTTGAAAATCACGCCCAGTGTGTCCAAATCGTGAGGAAAAACCTTGTGCATGTGCAAAGTGCGGTAAGCGCAACTTGCGCCACAGAACACACACAAACTGCACATGCGCACTGATTATAGCGAATCTTATATGCACCCGGGACAATTTGCAACAGTGCCCCTTGCTTGCGCAAATGAACCTGTGTCCAAATAGTTAATCACCACATGCAAGAAGACCCTACGAGCGCAACGTCGCATGGGAACGTAAAAAGTCACATATCTATTTTACAACATTTCTAAAGTCGCTGTTTAAAAACGAGGAAGTCCCGTGGCCGCACGTTTAGCGGGTGCGTCCAGAACGTGGGCATCAACCGCCCCCACAGTGGGTAGAGCTTGCCCGGGACAGGCACGGCCATATATTGAACAGTGTAGTGCTTAAAACTGTGTCAAACTGTAAAGGAAGTAACCCCCTTGTTTGAAAAATAAATATTTAATTTGATAGATTTGCCAGTGTGGCCAAATTAACGTATGCCAAGTTGAAGCAGGTGCGCCTGCCCTGGTATATTTTGACGAACTGGTATATGGTATTTGTGAGTGTGACTTTCTTTAACATTGCAACTCGATGCGCCAAGCCAATGTTCCATATGCCAAGTGGAAGTTAATGGTGGCACCCCCCCCCCTTTCCCACCCAATAAGTCGCATATGGCACGTGCGCAAATTGTGCTCGTCTGTGCTCTATACGTGCACACTTTTCAGCTACACACAATTGTCTCTCGTACCGTTTCTTTCTGCCTTTCACAACAATCTGCAAACTACACACACACACACAAACCGCACACCCTATGGCACAGTGTGCTCTATAACATGTAAACACGTGTCATGCTATGTCCTTATACTTGTCTACTGTGCCAAATCACGACCAAACTCTGCTCTCTCTCTCTCTCTCTCTCTCCCCACCCCCTCTCTCTCTTTCCCCCCCACCCCTCGTTCTCTCTCTCTCACACACACACACCCCTCTGTCCATAGGCACACGTGCAGGCCCAGCGGAAGCCATGGCAGGAAGTCCCGCCTGCTCCACGCACGTCCTTACACACTCGGCCTATTCATGGCCTGCTTACCGCTGGATAAAACGCTCCTGTGTCCGTGATGGGACACCATAGTCGGTTGCCATGGAAACGCATGGAGTCTCTCAAGATGAGGAATGAGCTGGGATATTTCGATGGAGTGGGGCACGTTCACAGAAGCAGCTGGCCTCCAATGCCATGCGCAGGCAATCCTTGAACAGCTTATGGGGTTGGGGGAGGGGAGGCTACCTTCCAAAAGTAATTTTTGCAACGCTGTTTCTTTTGGATGTCATGAACTTTTCCATATACCTTGGGCAGGACCCTGGATCTAGTGCCAGCCTTGTCCTTATGTATCCCAAAAAGCTGAACCCATGTGCTTCTGGCAGGGAAAACTGCACATACCATTAGGTCATACCACACTTCTAGCCAAGGAGCACACGGTGCAAATCTGTGCACCTTGACAGGAATTGTTGCTTTTGGCGTGTGTGTGGTGCTGCTGGGCACCCTTGAAGGAGAGCGGTATTTGGGAACACACTGACTAATTCAACTCAAAGGCCTATCTCCCAGCTGCTGAAATAATGCCTATTCTGGGGGTCGGGCTTGGTGCAAATCAATGTGGGCCAATCATACATTAAGAAAAAGAGTGTGAACCCTAATTTGTGACCCCCTTTTTTGTTTAATGAAACCTTCCATCTGCCTTGATGGGGTGTTACTCGCCTCTCCCTCCCTCTCTCTCTCTCTCTCTCCCCCCACCCCCCCTCTGTTGGGTCCACCGTTTCTTTCCATTTTGATGTTTTATTGTCCAAGCAAAAGGCAATTTTGTTACTAAAGCTGCTTTTTTCTTTTGGATGGGGTTTTCATAATTTTACATTTTTATCTATGTCTTTACTCATCTGCCTCACTCCTCACCTTTTTGGACATGACAACGGTTTTCGCATACTCGCCCATGCTTTGTTTGTTAGGTCGCACTTGTAATGTCATGTCGCTTTGTACAAGGTCAACAAGGGCTGTGAAGCGGCGGAAGGTGACCTGTCACTTTCCACCGCACACACATATCCAATACACGATAACGTGGCTCAGTTCAAGCAAAGACCCAGATCACTCAGTGTAGGGCTAGAAAAGTGGACTCTGCTACCTCTCTGAACATAACATTACCCTGCTGCCCTCTAGGAACAGGACATGGAACTGCAGCCCTGGTGGACAAGCGCAGTATAGGCGGGATTATGCAGATTAACTCCCAGAAGAGCCCAGCCTCAGGCCAAGAGGAATCCAACCTCCCACACTTTGGTTGCCATCCCCATAAAGCTCTGTGCAAGCCTCAAGATCCTACAGGCAGCCCCAGTCCACAGCCTTGCTGACAGTGGAGCCACAAACCAAAAGACACCCCCATTTTAGAGAGCACCTGGATCTTTCCAGGTTTCCTAGCCATTTGGGGTTTGCAGATTGTGTGCGCCCCTGCTCCTTTGGGCCTCACTGGGCAGTGTTGGTAAGCCTCGAAGCCTGTGCTTAAGGAGCCAGGTAGCTTCTGCACACAGGCCTTATAATGAACACTCGCCCCTCCTCGAGTAGTGTCCTTCATGTGAATGTCTCCTTTGAACTAGAAAGCCTGCCCTGTAATATTAGACACTTTTACCACTAATTGAATCATCTCCTACTGCCCCCTAGTGACCTGTTTACTAATTCACTACATAGAAGGTCACCACGTTTTCTCTCTTCTGCACCAAAGGCCAATCTGGTATGACTTGTGGTGTTGGGGGCGGGGAGGGTGTCCTTTTGTGTTCCCCAGCACTCATCCAATTCCTGGCTCAAACACCTTTGCCAGCAGGGTCTGCTTTACCAGAACCCTCCCGGCCCCCGGCTATCAGCAGGGGGTCTGCAATATGATTATCTGAACAGTAGCCACTACAACTCCCAGGAATTCATGAGCACACCTCAATGGCAGGTAGTGGAGGATGAGCACACGTGTCATGGTGACTGGAGGGGCCCCAGTGGAGCCACCGGTGCTGCGGCCCTGGGAGGACAAGGTGGACGAGACCCTTGACCACTGTAACCACCGCTGGCACAATGAGAGCGGAGGTTGGTGCAGGTTCCCTGGCAAGTCTCTGCGAGTGCACACACCAAATTCAAGTGCTTGCCAATATGATCCTTTGCAGATCAATGCGTTTCCCCAGCACCCGTAATCATCACTGATCTAGCAGAACTATGTACTCCCATCCAAACCAGTACCAGCCATTCCTAAAGGGGCACAAGGCATTGTGGCGGCCACTCTTACCCAGCGCACTAAGTGGTGGAGGTGGTGCTAGAGGGTGGACAAAGGGGACTATAGCTTCAGTTCTAGCCCCAGATAGAATCTCAGGGGCTACAACCAAAAGGCTAGCTAGCTCCGAGTCTCGACAGTCTGACATTAGCGCAGCCCCGGATCTTTTCCACACCAAGCAACACCCCTGCCGAGGGACTTCTTGTCATGTGTCGAAACGTTTGCCAAATAGCAATGAAAATACCATTGTGAGAACCAGGCCTGTGTAAACATGGCAGTTTGGACGCATTCAACAGTCCTGAACAGGCCAATGCATAGTAGGGCAGTCTGTGCCACTGTTGGGTAATTGCAGATGCAAAGTCTGTTGTATGCAACTCAACTCATGTCAAATGGCATTGTATGTCACAGTGGGTATGAAAGCATGTGGAGTTGGGCAGAATAAAGGGCAGCTATGGACATCCTTGTGTCAGTGTGTGCATGTGTGAAGGATAACATACTCCATCAGGCCAAGCACAATTGGGAAATTGAACAGGTTAGCGGTGCTCAGGCCAACAACACGCAAGCACCATGTGTAGGGCAGTAGGGCATCAGCACATGTGGAAGAATATGGTGCTGCGTGTGTGCAGTGTGCCAAGGGCTCCAAGGCAATGCACTGGGGAGATGTCCCATTCATAGTGAATCTATAGGTGCTGCATAGGCGTATTGGGCATATTAGTGGCCATACAGCAAATGCATCCTCCAACGGATACCCACAGGTCTAGCACAGAGTAAGGTAGCATACACACCCACTGTGGGCATCACTCTTCTCAATGCGCGTGCATTGTCTATGAGACCATCACAAGCAGACAGGTGCAAGGTAGTCATGACTCTGGGAGTGCCGGGGAAAGTGACCACCCACCGACACGGCTTCAAGGCACTAGCAGAGCAGAAAGGCAACATGTGCCTCAAATACTCACTCCCTTATAATAGAGAGGGCAAATCAGCCCTGTCTGGAGGAGGGGGCTGTGAACTAAATGAGCCACTAGATAGGTCTGAGGGTATCAGCATTAAACACCAACCTTACCCCAGCCCACCAGCTGACCCATGCTCATAACAAGTGTTCCTGTAGAAGCCCCCTGTCGCCATCTAGGCACTGTGACTGGAGGGATAGGGGCTCAATTCCCAGGCAAAGGGCGTACCCAGGGACCACAAATAACAGTCGCAAGTCTTTCCCACACTGTATTATCAGCGCAAATCTTCAGCAAGCAGCTTCAGCTGCACGGGTCAGAGGATGCCCGGGTCGGCAGGGGCAGGCGGTGAAAGTGGAACGGACGAAAGGGACAGGATGTGGACAGCATGATACAATAAGCGGAGGAGAATGGGAGAAAGGGGACGGGAAGAGGTAGACACCGCGGTGAGGTGGACATAGAAGACAGGATGATATGATGGTGGGGACCCCATTAAAGAAACAACATGGGACAGAAGGGGCCGAGGACAACCCCCCTTTGAAGAATGAAAATGGTGTGGGAGAAGAGCCCCAGCAAAGCAAAGGAGTCTGGGAAAGGAGATGTAGGCAAGATTGGCGATGGAATGAATGGCCCAGTCATTGCATTTACAGATGAGGAGCTGGACATCCTTGAGCTGGTTGAGGTTGCCATTTTGGATTTGCTGGAGGAGGAGTGGGAAGAAACCCCATGGCAGAGAGTCCTGGTCCCCGTATGCCCTTGCCCCAGGTGGACATCAGGACCACACAGAACTGATGATAACCAGGGAGGCAGCCATGCGGTGGATCGCCTGGCACTTTGATCAGAATGCCCCCTCCCCGCTGCACCACTGACAGAATAATCTCTTGGACCAAGAAGTTACAGTAACGTGGATACCCAGCTGTTTGAACATGCCAGGTTCATTCGCTGCCTGAGTGACATGGATAGGCGCCAGGTGATCCTGGAGGCCATTGCTGCAGGGAAGGTGGGGGTGCTTGCGAGGCTCCAGCAAGCACACTCACAGAATGGGAAAAGACTGGGCACTACCTAAGCTGCCTCTGATGTCTGGATGTTGAAACCCCTACAGCAATAATATTCCAGTCCCACCAAAGAGCGAAACTGTACCATGCACAGGGATCTGGTGTGTGTTTATTGGATCTTGGAGTGGCTGGAAGAAGTGCTGGCACTTGGGCCGATAAAAGGTCAGGAGGAGACCTCTGTCTCCACTGCCAACATCACAAACCTAACCTCTGACTGTCTGAGTCTACAGCACAATAAGCCAGGCTTACGGCACTTCATCCCCATTCTTCCAGGCAACACTCTAAAAAGGGATAGAAAAAGCGCTGGTTGGGCTATGGCGTTGGAGAGGTTCTATCTATGGAATATTGTTAATTTCCTATTTTTTGTTTCATTTACATAGAAATGTCCCTGATCTAATTACCACCTATGGCCACTTGAAATTAAATGATTAATTCTCTGTTAAAGTGACACAACTAAGAATGAAAAGTTCAACAATATTTGGAAATTAATTCTATTGGGCGCTTATCAAATTGTACCAGCACCTTTTGTGTAATAAGAGGAAGAGGGGTTCTTGATATCGCACACTATGATTTCTAAATAACATTCATAAACAAATGACAAGTTACATATAAATTATATGGTGAACTGAACAAACAGTTTTTCCATCAGTAATGTAAGTGTAATGGGTTATTTATAACACACTTAATACCCAAAAGTTTCTAAGCGCAGACCCGTGGATCGAACCTGTCTTGCTCCACACCGTCTTGCTTCCAATACAAACACATTGCCCCTGAGCTATCCTCCCAGTACAATAGACAAGCGTTTTGGGAATGACTCTTTCATTTTGGTTAGCAAAAATGCATTGATGCATTAAGTGGCACACAAGCATGAGATACATTATAATATCGAAGTGGAAGGGCAATAAACAACTTAATTGTAATTGGCATTAGAAGTACACTTAAGCCAGAATCCTATTTATGCATAATGTAACTTATAAATCTGACATCGGTTGGTTCAAATTACATCATTTTCTTGGGGTAGAAGGCGAGAAACTATCATGTTTTCCTCTTCCACATTAATGAGTTGAAACAAGTATTCAGAATGTTTAATGTAAACTATGCTCTTTTCACAGATCAAGAAGTGCATCAATCACTGAAAATGTGTCAGATATGTTGTACAATGCACTTGCAAACCCAGATATAATTTGTTCCTTTAAAATCCCAGGACAGTAATTACTAATTGCACAATTATAGATTCTTGGACAATCTGTTTTAAGTATACTTCCACAAAGTTTCATTTACAGGTCTAGTCCCCTCGTTAGTATCATAGCTTGTAAATAGTGTTGACCTCAAAAAAACTTTAATTTTAAACATATGGGATTTAATTAATTCTTGTGATATTTATCGAAATGCTATCAGATTATAATACTCACTTCTGGTTTCCCTTTCAGGACAGGTGGGGACATCAGCCAGCTAACGGCTTCCCTGCCAGATGTGTTCTTCCTTACAGTCTGGTAACCAGCCCCCAAAATCTCTCTGATTCTGTCTTGGGAAAAACCTCTGCATGAACCCATCTGGAAATGCCCTTCTTTAGGAGATGTTCCACCAGTTACATCCAGGTGGAACCCACTCCACCTTTTACCTATCAAACAGGTTATCTTCATTTTCTGCTTTGCCAAAACACTTTCTTCTTCCTATGGCTTTGACTTTAAATACCCAAAACACTCCAGCTAAGCAGTATTATTTGATGTGGCAAGTGTGGATTGGACAGAGCCGGTGATAAGTTCCTTTCAGTTACTCACACCGAATAGGATTCTCCATATGGCTCATTGAATTATCTTTATCGTAAGGGGATGAGTTAGCTATGAGGTAGCCTTACCATTGGGAAAGTAAAATCAAAATTTGACTGAAATATGTATTTACCTTATAGTTCCCAGTATGGACATGTAAAATTTGTAAGAATTATAAATTAAGATTTGCAAGAATATTATGAATCCGGAGGCACCCTTTATGTTCGTGTGGCTGCATTCATAACAGAGTTATAAAAATATGGGAATGTATCAATAATTCATACAATTTAATATCACCCTTTTATTTGGTCTCCCTGTTCAGCTGGATTCAGATCTATTTTTCTTTTTCAAATGGGAAAAATGTTTCCAAAGTTATAGCCACAATGTATTTGATGCTTGTCAGTTTCAAATTCATTGATGTATGCATTACTATTCAGTTCATCATTTACACGCAGACTACTAAAAACAGTTGCAGAATGTATTATATTGTCCTTCTACATGATTCCATAAATTCAGAAGCTTTTGTTCTTCAATAAAACATTTGGTCTTATAATTTTCAACATTAATTATATGATACTGCAGTGTAAGATATAATTCATAGCTGACATTATGCAATGGAGTGCATTTCATTCAATCAAGTAATACTTTACAGGTAGGATGTCCCAATGTGGCCACAATGTTATTTCTAGGGTTTTGGGCCAGGGATGCTGGAGGCTATGCTGCCTGGGCCAGCAATGTATTTTCTGTGGTATCAAGATAGGGATAGCTCAGTGGGTGTAGGTTTTTGTATAAGGAAATACAATATGTTTTTTTCTATACCTGTGGATTGTGTGTGCCTTCAAATCTTCCTGTCGGTTGCTAAACATTATGTAGAATACCATGGTTTAACCATTGGTGTTGTTGCTCTGAGAGGTCTATGTATATGCCCTCCATATAAGATGTGTGTCCTGGCCCTTCATCGCGTGGGACCAATCCATTCTGTTCAACGATATTAGGGTGCACGGTGTAGTTCATTGACATTACTAACAAACAGCAAAACCATGTGTTTGGTGGCCTGCATCAGTCCATGGTCTCTTTCTGGCTGTATCAGGGCAACACACGTGTCTCTGTATCTATCTGCAGCTAATGCATCATTTGTGGTGTCCTCTTTCTCACCCTATGCAATCTGGTCACACTTCTGACAAGGTAAACCGCAGCAGGAGTGGAAGGGGCGTTGGCTGCTATCTGCAGATGTATCAATTTCACCCGCAACACTCCAATGCATTTGCATTTCTTTTTTTTGCATGCATCTTTTATTTGATTGTGTTGTGTCCTTTCATAAGGCTATGGGTAGGGCAACAGTGATATTGGTACTGTTGTTTCTCTTGTGCCATGAAGTCTTTAGCTCACCCAAATGATGGAGAGATTGGTGTGGGAACACTGGTGTTGAGGTGCACAGAGATGATGGGGACAGGTTGTCACTGGCTAGGGGTGAATGGGTTCAGCATACAGAAGCCATGCATTTGAAGACTTACCTAAATGGCACATCTGGCCTTGTGTGCCACCATCCCCGTTCTAAGGTAGTATTTCGTTGGGTCATATAATCGAGTAAATGTAAGTTACCACTGCCTCTTATAAAACATTAGTGATGCTGTCCCAGTGTGATCAGAAGACGATCTGTGGGACCCAGGGTAAGAGTGTTGTCCTTGATAAATGGGTCAGCCAACCAGCACCTCCTCTGATAGTCATGTATTGTTTATGCTAGTCCTGGCTCATTTGACCTCCATTTGGTGGCCTCTCACTTGCTGGGTCATCATTCAATAACCCTGCATGTTGGCCTGTGGTATTCTTCATCCTCCGACTGGCCCTTGGCACTCAGGTGCCGGGGAAGGGCGCATCTGTTGCTGTCCATGGGGTGTGCTGATCAGGTGCATGCATTTTCCTCCTGCTGGCCTGAAGCAGACACCTGGGAAGGCAATGACTGCCTATGTATTTTCCTTTAGGGTTTGAAAGGGAAATGGGCTAGTGGTCACATTGTTGGGGACCCTCCGCCATTCTATGTGGCTGTGTGACTTATTTTCTGGCCGGTACCTACATTGGGTGACTTTTCGGCTGGAGGAATATTTTGGAGGAAATGTGGCCAGGTTGTAGGTCGCTTTCATCTTGTAATAGGGCGGTATTTGTAGGTGTTCTGTTATGTCATGGTAATTTAAGCGCTCGTTCACACAAGGGCATCATGGCGCTGAAAAGGCGGTGGTATTTCAGAGATACTGCTGCCATTGCAGTATTTTTAAAACACCATCAGCAGGCTTTCGAAGGTCTCTGTCTGGTGGTGGCTTTCTGATGGTATTACCTGACCGTGAATCAGGCAGGCGGTAAAAACAGTGGTATTTGCTCAATTCCGCCATTTATATCGTTACCTGACAGCTCATAATATCCCTAGAGTCAAGTGAGACGACTAGACGGGCATGTGCACAGAAGCAAGGTGCACAGAAGCAAGTGTTAGTGCGGGAACATACAAGTCCATGAAGACTGACCATCGCTAGTCTGTTTAACAAATGACCATAGAGTGGCTGAGGACGCCCCCCAGCACACTCATGAGGTATTATCAAGACAACATTAAGGTCACCTTACGTGTCATGTAGATGTCATCATTTGTCAAACATTGCTATGGGTTTTAATGAAGTTACTATTGAAACATCTGGCATAGCAGTGCCCTTGCACACCTGCACAGACCAGGCCAATTTGTTTTGTCAAACTGCTTATGAAATTAGAAGAATCACTTAGAGTGTTTGCTGTCTCTTCTACTCTTCATGAAGATATCCACGTGCACGCCAACATCGTGCATTCCATTCGGGGGACGCTAGTCTAGTCCTGGTTTTAACTTTGCATTGTGGGAATTGTAGTCCTGGATTTCTCCATCATAAACCCAGGACTAAACGTCCCAGTCGAGAGAGTCTGCCATCACTGTCCAGGGTGTCCAGAGACGTGAGTGGCAGTTGACCAGGGGGAAAAGCTGTCAGGCGTGGCAATCTCGTGGCTATCCCTGGCAATGCTTATAGCATCCTGAATCAGAGAGGAACTATCAGGGGCAGACGTGACGCCATTTTGTTTTTGAACAATGGTACATATATACATGGCATGAAATGTAAAAATGCTAGAACACAAAATTTGTTTCAAAAGTCGTGTGAGTCTGAGCGAAACGCATATTTTTCAAACGTGTTTAATAGAAAATAGAGTGAACCCCGGGACCTGTGAAGGGTCCCCAGAGCATTGTGTTTCTTTTTAAAATACTGTTTGGGGATATGTTCATACATTAAAGTGAATGCGAGAGAACAATTACAGGGCAGAGTTATTCATGTTCTACAGGTAGTAAGGACAATGCTTTTAACGGAATTGGTACAGGAATCACGCGTTGTACCGTTTCTGCTTTGTATTTTGCATTCTAGCATTTGAAGGTGTGCATTTATGATAGAGACGCACAGCAGAAAGTAAACGCGAAAACAAGGACTGGATCGAATAGTCACTTCTGGATTGGAGCAATTTACGATCTCTGGCATGTATTCGACTTAAATCTAGTATGTATTTGTCTTCCAGAAAAGAACGTTATTTTGAAGTCGGTACAATATAACCAGTCAACACAAATCCTTAAACGCTAAACAAATAGCCTACATATAAAACAGTTCTTTGAAGAAACAGTAGAGCGCCCACACCAGCAGGTGCGATGTCTAAGCGCTGGCCTCCGAGACTTTGTGCAACCCGCAGTCACAGGGTTGAGTGTCACCCCTTCACCCTTCCAAGGTGATGAAATGAATATCCTTACTTTGGGTACTAATGGCACCTAATATACGAGTGCTTAGAAGCAGTAGGACTCTGTCATGGTGAGCTAAATGAGTGTGTATTAAGTTATGTTCACTTTGTGGAACAGGTCATTCCGATAAGAGGGACCGGAAGTGGAGGTGACAGCAGCACCTGTCGTTTTGGGGAAGAACCTGGTCAGGGAGGATATACCCTACATATACCCTACAAATGAGGTCTATAGCTGCCATCAGATGTCAGTCCCTACCCGCATGAGGCTGTGCTAGCAGATACCTGTGAGGTCTGCAAAGTTTCTGCTGGGAGGCACCTGCAATTTCTTGCCTGCACCCATGGCATATCAAGCACCCATGGCATTACAGGCACCCATGGCATATCAGGCACCCATGGCATATCAGGCACCCATGGCATATTAAACACCCATGGCATATCAGGCACCCATGGCATATCAGGCACCCATGACATATCAGGCACCCATGGCATACCAAGCACCCATGGCATATCAAGCACCCATGGCATACCATATCAAGCACCCATGGCATATCAGGCACCCATGACATATCAAGCACCCATGGCATACCAAGCACCCATGGCATATCAGGCGCCCATGACATATCAGGCACACATGGTATATCAGGCACCCATGGTATATCAAGCACAGATGGCATATCAGGCACCCATGGCATATCAAGCAACCATGGCATACCAAGCACCCATGGCATATCAGGCGCCCATGACATATCAGGCACACATGGAATATCAGGCACCCATGGTATATCAAGCTCCATTGCATACCAGGCACCCATGGTATATCAAGCCCCATGGCATACCAGGCACCCATGGCATATCAGGCACCCGTGGAATATCAGGCACACATGGCATATCAGGCACCCATGGAATATCAAGCACCCATGGCATATCAAGGTAGGGCCCTCGTTATTGTATGGTTAGTAAATAAAAGAAACCCTGAACTTCCCTATTGGATGAATTTCGACTGGCGTGGGTTTTCTCCATAAGTAGGGACACTTCCTGTGATCTCCAAAGGTCACGTGTCATCAATTCACCTGATTATGAAAAGAAAGGATCAGAAACGCATCCGATTCGAGGCGTGCTCTCGTTAAGCTCTCCTATGGAGTTGCCATGTCAACGGTTAAATCCAAGTTCTTGATGGAATAGTTAGGCATCTTTTCAAGTTTTTACCCAGAGGCTTGTACTCGCCCAACTTTTCAGTGCCATTAAAGTTATATGCCAAGGCACGAATCGATGTAAACAAATAGGTCAATTGCACACCATTGGTAGATTAACACCATCAAAATACCAGTTTATGGAAAAAAGAAGAAAACATAACAAAACATGTTCGAGTTATCAAGTCATCATACATTGGTGCCTGTCAGCCCTGATGACGGACATTGTCTGAAATGCATTGCCATATAACTTTAATGGCACGGAAAGGTTGGGCGTCTTCAAGCCTCTGAATTAAAACTTGAAAAGATGGCTACACAGTTGATACTCTCTGTTAATTAATTTCAATCCACTATTCAATCAAGAAATTGGATTTAACAGTTCAAATTGCAACTCCATAGAACTGCTTAATGAGAACACACCTAGAATCGGATTCGTTTCTGATTCTTTCTTTTCATAGTTATTGTCACCGTGTGCCTAGGCCTCAAGGTGTGCCCTGATACTTACAATTAGATAATTAACACATTCTAAAAAAAACAGTGGTGCCCACTCTCGATCACCTAGATTATCAATTCATATGATGTCATTTAGATTCCAGGTCATTTATTGTCACTTCCTGTGATGTCACCAGGCATGTGATGTCACTTTGTTGAAATTAAATCCTTGAGAGCTTCCACTGTCCATGAACCCCATGTCATCTACTATTGGTCGGCCTGGAAGCCTTCATCAGTGGAAACAAGAGCTGCTAGAGGACGCCTCCTTGGTCCATGAACCTCATTTCAACTACTATTGGTTGGCCTGGAAGCCTTCATCAGTTGAGACATGAGCTGCTAGAGGACGTCTCCTTGGTCCATGAACCTCATGCCATCTATCATTGTTCGGCCTGGAAGCAATCTTCAGTAGAAACATGAGCTGCTAGAGGACGTCTCCTTGGTCCATGAACCTCATTTCATCTACTGTTGGTTGGCCTGGAAGCCTTCATCAGTTGAGACATGAGCTGTTAGAGGACGTCTCCTTTGTCCATGACCCACATGTCATCTACTATTGGTTGGCCTGGAAGCCATCATCAGTGGAGACATGAGCTGCTAGAGGACGTCTCCTTGGTCCATGAACCTCATGCCATCTACTATTGGTCGGCCTGGAAGCCTTCATCAGTGGAGACATGAGCTGCTAGAGGACGTCTCCTTGGTCCATGAACCTCATGTCATCTACTATTGTTCGGCCTGGAAGCGATCTTCAGTAGAAACATGAGCTGCTAGAGGACGTCTCCTTGGTCCATGAACCTCATTTCATCTACTGTTGGTTAGCCTGGAAGCCTTCATCAGTGGAGACATGAGCTGCTAGTGGATGTCTCCTTGGTCTATGAACCTCATGTCATCTACTATTTGTCGGCCTGGAGGCCTTCATCAGTGGAGACATGAGCTGCTAGTGGATGTCTCCTTGGTCTATGAACCTCATGCCATCTACTATTGGTCGGCCTGGAAGCCTTCATCAGCGGAGACATGAGCTGCTAGAGGACGTCTCCTTGGTCAATGAAAATCATGTCATCTAGTAGCGGTCGACCTGGAAGCCTTCCTCAGTGGAGACATGAGCTGCTAGAGTACGAAGCCTCGGTCCTTGACCCTCATGTCATCTACTAGTGGTCAACCTGGGTGCCTTCATCAGTGGAGACATGAACTGCTAGAGGACGTCTCCTTGGTCCATGAACCTCATTTCATCTACTATTGGTCGGCCTGGAAGCCTTCATCAGTGGAGACATGAGCTGCTAGTGGATGTCTCCTTGGTCTATGAACCTCATGTCATCTACTATTTGTCCACCTGGAGGCCTTCATCAGTGGAGACATGAGCTGCTAGAGGACGTCTCCTCGGTCAAGGGAGGCCTGCTCCATCAACTACTGGTCACCATGAGAGTCCCCAACATATCCTCCTGCTCTGTAGCTGGGACCCAAAGTAAGTGCACATGAAACATTGCTTAGAACTCACAGCAGCACAACTAGTAAGTGATACTCACGGCTGGAAGAGCAAAGAAGGAAATGCCCAGAAGGGCAAAGCCCGCCGCGAGCACTCTGCCCAGCCATGTCTGGGGCGTCTTGTCACCGTAGCCAATGGTGGTCAACGTGATCTGCCAAGTGAGAGAAAAGAGCAGTAAGTTATGTACTCCCTCGCCAGGAACCCTCCCCTGCCTTAAATCACCAGTACCACACAGACATGTACCCCAACTCCCTGTCCTGTATGTCCCAGATCCACCCATATTAACTTCTTGATTTGAAATGTGGGCAAAGTTCTTTATTGCAACACAATGATCCAGGCGATGCAGGTCCCATGCACCCAGAGCTTGGACTCCCGCCTCCCATCCCAGACAGCCAAACTCTCAATGCCACCTGCTGGATAGGTTTGAATGCCTTGCACCAACTGCAAAGACCAAGGCACTGTGACAGAGTTACATCATCGTGGAGAAACACTGCAGCCCATTGGAAGTTACACCATATATGCAATGCCATTCCATCTTCCCAGGGTCGACTTTTTAACCTAACTGCCTACTATGCAGGGACTGATATCCCATCCTTTGGGAACAATGGAACACAGTCAGCCTGCATGCAGGGGAACACAGCAGCACTGTCATGGGTACTTCAGTGATGGACAGAGCCAGGCGTGGTGCCTACGGCTGCCACACTAAGGACTAGTGCATGGGGAGAAAGGTGACTATGCAGAGACTGGCACATGGCATGGGACTGCCAAGCTGAGGCATGGTGAGAGAGGTACGTGGTGTGCGGGAAGTGTGTGACATTTTGGAAAGCCATGGGAATCCTACAGGCATGCAATAATTGCTCGAAATGTGAACTTACTGTACCCCACCACAAAGAGTCTGCGTAGGTGGCAAAATCTGCGTTGGCATCCTTTTCTGCCAGGTAGACGAGGAAGGAGGCAAAAATGAGGACCAGGAAGCCGATGTACCAGGCTGTAATCAACTCCTGCAGCGGAACAAGAACAGTGGGTACAGCATTAGGGCAGCCGAGTCCTTATACCCCAAAAGCTTTGGGGTCAGGCTAGTGTTTTCATCAAAATGCTTTGCTCCTCCAGCAGCCATTTCAGGGCGTCCAGTGGCGAAGTCGGGGGCCGCTAAAGATGAGTCTGGGCTAGTGGGCGCCCATTTCAACATGACCTCTGCCCCCCACAGCCTTTTCCTTACAGCTGCGAGTTTTGGTCTTGGGTATGTTGGCATAATTGTATTAATAGCAGCAGATTATCAGGGGCCAAAACACTGAATGTACCTCTGAAAAGCTATTAATCCTCCTCTGGCAGCAGGGTGATAACAGCGAGGTGGAGGTGGAGGTGAAGGCCTGAGGGTGGCAGAAGAGGCAGCCTGGAGCGTGCGTACTTGGCACTGTTAATGTCCTGAATTAAAGGAATATGTTTCTGTGTCACAAGACTGGCAGCCAGGGCTGTTGCTGGGCCCAGTACCTTGGGGCCCATTGTGACCTAAAAGGTTAGCAAGCAGTGATGCCGTCCCTGGCAGTGCCCCTCCATGCACCATGATACTTGCAGCACCCAGTTTTGAACAGGGTGGCCACCTTTGTAATACATTTCATTGCAGGGCACTTTGCATACAAGGGTGCGGTAGAAGCAGTCAGGGTGTAAAATCTTCCCAATGCCATTTACTCTCCTCTTTTCCCCAAATATCCTTTTAAGTAACATTAGGGGCAAATGGCATTTTAACACATACACAACAATAAGGCCCTGATTCATGGAATATATTGTGTCGTAAATCGGGACATTGTGCGCCAAATTGCGTGCGAAACCCTGTTTGTCGAATCATGGAATCGACTGTGCTGGACTTTCTGTACTTTGCAGGGACCTTGCACAGGCTCGGCATGACTCTGCGAGCGGCTGAGTACCCTGCGCGAGACACCTCGGCTTGCATGGGTGTGGCCTCTGCATAGACCGGATTATGGGGAAGGAACTAGCAAAATGAGTAAGAACAAGGGTAAATGTGAGCGTTACGAGGGACAGCCTGCTGGCAGTCCATCGCACGCCCACAAACGCGCATAACCAAGCATATTCATGGATCTGTCTGCGCAACCTCTCGTCAAGGAAATGGCCATGCAAAGCACTCGATCTATCTGCCACCCGAAGGCAGGCTTACAGACACTTGTGCATAGGAATCACCACGCAGATGTAATATCGGATGTCGGATTTCGGGGTGTGTGCATGCTGTCGGGTTTCCGATCATGCTTGGTGGTGCTCATAAGCAGTGTTGAGGGTGCAGGAAAGGTTTACGGTGGAGGCCCACATGCATGTGTACTGGGATATGATGACTTGTACAATACGTGGTACACATGTTGAGGGCGTGCTGGAAATGGTTACATGTCCCGAAGCACCCCAATGTGGTGCTCGCCTGGCTGTGGCAGTTCGCAGGCAGTTTTTCCAGGATCCATTGCATTGCGTGTGAGGTGTGCGCAAAGGTCTGTTAACATGGCTGAAAAGGCTCTGCGTGTGGGCGAGTTGTGGGCGTCCAGGCTGCGACTTGAACATAAGGTTACCCTGCGTGAACAATTCCAGGAATACGTGTAGCGTGCAGATTTTCTTCTGCGCGATGGGCAGCGCAGATTCGTTGTTGGCGCACAGGCTTTGCGGGCTCTATGCCCCCTTTTCCATGAATCAGGGCCCACATATTAACACAAGTTTCAGACTTTAAAGTATAATGGGTTCTGACATGTTAAGATTTTTCTGTATGGATGGACCTAGTATTTCCCAGACTCTGTGTGGAATAAGACACGCTGCTCCTCATTATAATATGTATTGACATCACAGAAATGACATCCCAGATAATGTGTGTCATCATGCAAGGACATCATGGAAAATAACCTTACAGGAAGTTGCAATGAGTACGCCAAAAGACATACATTTGTGGGGTTCGGTATACGAATGGTCGCTATTTTTAATAGCATAACGACAAAGTGCATCCATTCTAGACATTACCAATGTAGGTAAACAAGACACAGTAAGATTAAATGATTTGTACAGGATCACACAGTTTGGTTAAGTACTGATGCCAGGAATTGAGTCCTGTCTGCAATTTAGACATCTAACCACATAACTTCACAGCGTTACCTTTTTACAAATATGTTTTTATGTTTGGATTTCAAGAGGAAACATACACTTAAATAAATGCATTGAAAAGTTAAACAAAATTACAGAATAAAGTATAGTTGTTAAGGGAAAGGGCTAAGCAAAAGACCAGAGTTGTTGCTTTATTTTTATTATTCATGAATGAAAGATTACTGCAGCAGCATGCAAGGACAAAAAAAGGTCCTTTGGATTTTAAAACTGTAAGACCGAAAGACACGCAGTGAAATAAATATCTACTGCTACTTGCTTGTAGTCATTATGTCACATGTCATGCAAACATATGCACCCCTCGAATTTCTCATCATACACAATTCACACCTCTTTAGGGACATTAGTCACTCCCCAATGGCACCCTCACTGCTGTGTTTGTGGCCACCTGTCACTAATATGTCCCGTCTCAATGTTCTGCTAAAACAAAGTATGTGTTTAGAAGCTGCGACACCCCCTCAAGGGAGCTCGTGTGCTACCCTGTGCTTGAAATACAGAGCACACAAAAACACCAGAGAGCTCTACAGTCAGAGCGCTGAGAAGCCTTTGAAGAAGTTGACCTGGGCAGACTCGCAACATTGGACCTTGTCCCAGTCCTAGACAGGTTGTGTGTGGGACAGGAGACACAGGTCATCACGTGGGGACAGTCTCGCAAAGCATAGGATGCTTAGCCAAGTTCAAGTCCGCCTGAGATCATGGGCAGTGACTCGTGAGAGTGTGATTTAATGCACAAAGTACTCTCCACTGTTTTGGTTGGGCTTTAAATATACAGCGACTTAAGTGCATGGGAAAACGCGCTGGAGCTGTCAAGGGGGCGTGGCCTAATCGCGGGGGTCACCTGTCGGCCCGTTAGGCCACACCGCCTTAACGAGCGGCAGCTTAATAGTCTGCAGCCGACCCCTGCCAGGCAGCCTTTTTCAGAGACCAGCACCCTCTCCCATTAGGTAGAGAGTGGTCATCTCTGCATCTCTTAACTAAAGGGATGCCTAGCGGCGGTCAACACCACCCGTTTCCTTCTTTCATGATGCCACTGACCAGAGTGTGAGGGAGATGATCCCTGCATCCCTTATATAAAAGAGATGCCTGGTGGTAGGGGGGGCAGTGCCACCTGTTTTCAGCTTTAATGGTGGTGCTGCCCTTCGCCAGGTAGTACTTTACCCTCAGGTGATTGCTGCATCTCTTAGTTAAAGGGATGCCTGGTGAGGGGCCGCCCCAACCTTTAAGGATGAGAAGGCGAGGCCACTAGAAGCCAACGTCATTTTCCCATGAGCCCGAACCTCCCGCGAATGCGCGAGAGCTCCAGCCTTCAGTAAATAAGGCTTTGGATTCCAACGCTGTCACCTTTTCTTCCATAATGGTGGAGTCGGCCCACAGGGATCACCAAAATGGAGAAAGGGACTTTTTTTCAAAAGCCTGAAGCTCTTGCACATGAGGGAGACCTTCAGACTTTAGAGAAAAAAAGCTTTGGTCTCTAGCAGCCTCATCAGCTGGGGCTGCCAGGGGACATTAGGGAAAGACGGCACGGCCCTGTCTCAGAACCATTTTTCAGAGACTGCCCCGGCTAGCCCTGGCCCACTTAAAGCCCTGGGCTTATGTAATGTACAAGACTAGAAAGGTCTCTTTAGAACATATTCCCCAGTACAATTTGGTGGGCTTCTAGGGCCTGTTATGGAGCCAGAGAACGGTATTTCCCTCCGGATTGTACCATGCACCATTCTCTGCTTTCTCACTATCTGTCTGATGCCTCAAGACCTCAGCTGTTGTCAGAGGCATTGCTAGGCGTGAGGAGGCTTAGGGGTCAGCCCCTGGTCTTCTGGTTGTAGCCCAAGATAGAAGCTCAGGCGCTACAACCATAAGGCCTGCTAGCCTCCAGTCCCGACAGTCCCAACATTATCATAGCCCCTGATCTTTTCCAGACCTAGCAACACCCCTGGCTGCTGCCATCCTGTGACTGGCCACTAGATAGCCCAGGTGCCCCATTGACCTAATTTGCCGCCAGGATCTCATCCGGTGCTACTAGTTGTCAGAGGTGCATTGGTATCAGTGATTATTCTCTTTTCGACATCAGTTAGTGTCACACTCGGGATGACCAGTAGGGGTCACTGCTGCACCAGTGTATTTTACCTCCCCATTGCCACACATTGATGAGTCCTTCTTCTACCCCAACAGAATGGTTGCTGTGTCCTCTCAGCCCTGCAAGTCAGCACCGTTTGCCCCCCACCACTACCACCTTTTCATCCACAGTGAGGTGAATCGGGGCTTTTTCAGCCAGGCCAGGACTTTTTGCGGAAGTTTATAGTTTATGAAGGATTGGATTTGGGCCATTGGGTAGGGCGGGAGTGGGGCAGGGGGAGGGGTTGAGGTGGTTCCATTCAAAGGTCAGGGTTTGCTTGTCCATCTGTGTCTACTCCTAACTAAACTGAATCACATGTTAAAACGAAATGATTGATGGCCACTTACTGGGTGCACAATACATCTCTAGAACCTATCGAACTGTAAATGTAGATTAAGAATAATGATTACTCACAGGTGACTGTATCACACAGCCTCTTCTAAGCTGTGCGAGTCTTTAAGTCTTGAATGTATTATAGCACACAGGACATGCTGCAGTAATCCCAATTTTAACATGCCAGGTGTAACATAATCAGCCAGCCCTGGCTTTTAGGTTTGCATCATATTGCATTCTGGTTATTGTAGTGCTCCATGTATGGAATGCCAGGATTTACAAAAGAGCAGCGTTTCAAGTTAATTTAAGAAACACGTTTGTTGATGAAGCAGTGATTTTAGGCGAGAAAAGTGGGCAGTGGTTTGTCATCAGCAGCGTTTGTGTTTTCATATTCAGCTGTAACGTTGCATGTACATTTCTGTTGTGTAGCAGAAGAGGAAACATGAATTTCTATTTATTAATAGGCTTCATCATAGAAGAGCAGATGCACACATATCTAGAACTCCTAAGATGTGGGGCAACATGCAGAGACGGTGGTAAACATCTCTTTCCTTTCTTTGAGCATTGATTGGGAGACCCAGATTCTGGACTCTCTCCTCCATAAAATGTACACTTTGAACCTAGTGTGATAAATTTAGTTTTGGTCAACAGTGGTGGCCTTCTCCAGAACTGTGGTGATTCACCCCATTTAGGTTCACTTCTCCCCATGCTCTGTGAAGCAGAGGCGTTACCAGGGGAGCCTGAGAGGCTATAGCCCTGGATCTTTTGGTTGTACCCTCGGATAGAAGCTCATGGGCTACAATTAAAGGCTAGCTAGCGCCGAGCCACAACAGTCACGACATTAGCGTAGCCCCAGACCTAGCAACACCCCTGGTGTAAAAGAACCAGCGTGGCCTTGTGAGCGTGCAACCGCCACACCCCTCACCTTACTGTGTGCATAGACGACAGAACCCAGCAGCTTCCAGGTGCCGCCACGCCGGTCCATCCGCACCATGCGTAGGATCTGCAGGAAGCGCATGCTGCGGAGCGCCGAGGTGGCAAAGATGTTCCCTTGCGTGCCTGCCGCAATGACAGCTAGTGAGGCGATGAAGACGATGAAATCTGCAAGGGAGGAAGAAAACCGGGAGTGAATGAATGAGTCAATGAGCAAGGCACAGCGCAAGGGCAAGGGCATTTATTATTTATGTGATATGAATTGATATTTCATTTATATCGCGCCCATACACAAGTGTTTCAGGACGCGGCAAGGGAAGGGTACAAGGGACGAACAAAAACAATGATCACACTAGTCCCAGTGACATTGAGAATGCGCAAGTGCAGGGGAGAAGGGAAAGGGGAAAGTGCAGAGGGCAGGGGAGGAGTATGTGTTTGATTTATGCAAGTGCAGCAGGATGCTGTTGCAGTAATTGAGTAGGCGTATGACTACGGCTTACATAAACTCCACATTGTGATTTAATCCCCTCCCTAACACCTAGGTCGACACCCCCTACGCTCCCCACCTAACCCGAGACAGGGTGATCCACTTTCCCTTGTTTCCTCTTCTGGTTTATTGTAGATCCCTTGCTGCCACATTGCCTGTTCTCCCGGAATCTGGTAATATCCCCACCAATAATATCGCCACATATAAGGCTGTGGGGTAAGGCCATAGGCGATATTATTGGTGGGGATCATTTATGGGGTAAATGGGACTGGGGTTGCGGGGGTGTCCCCCGCTCCCTTTAAAAACATATGGGAGTTGCGGGGATGCCCCCTGCAGGTTCCATGGCTCAATATTGCTGGCAAAATATGGTGATATTTTAGTATGGCGATATTTTTGTATTGCAATATTTCTGTGGGGATATTAACACATGGAACCCTTTTCCCTTGGATTTCTCCTGTGTGCTCTGCTTCCCCTAGCCATGTTCTTCCCCCTATGATTGTAAAGCGCTCCAGACCTTCCCGAAGCCTGGTCCCTGCTCAATATATGCCCTAATTATAATAATAATATAAGAAGAGCAAGGTTTTTTTTAAAGAGTGAATTTTAGAGATGAGCATTAATGGTGGAGGTCCTGCGGGGTTCAGGGTGAATTACTGGGAGGTGTCGAGCAGTTTTCATAGGTTTTAATCATTGCCTGAGAGTCGGGCAGGGGCTGTGCCCATGCTGGGCATCCAATGTAAGGGCCTGTAAGGTGTTGGTGGGCAATCAATGTTTATCATTTCTGTTTTGGTTTAGCTGAAGCAAAGTTTGTCCCGTGGCATCCAGTTGTGTATGGTGGCTAGGCGGATGGGTGATGTCAGAAGTGTTTTGGGGGACTTGGAATGGAAAGTTTTGTGCACTCAGGATATATCTGGAACCATATAGTTTATGTCACACATATGATTAGTCGAGGCTTATTATATAAGTATTAAGCAACCATGTACTAGAGAAGGTCCTTGCGGTTACGCGCATGCTTGGGAGGTTGTCAGAGATGGGACCTTCCAGAGCTCCACCTGAGGTGACCTTCCCTTGTGGAAGGAGTTGCTGCTCTAGACAGGAGGACCCCACTTTACACCCAGTATCAAGGGTTAATAACATATAACGCAAAGGAATGATACTCTGGGGGGAAACATGTATATAATAAAATCAACAAAGTACGTGTCTCCAAAAATGAAATGAATCAGTGTATATTGGTAATAACACAGTTTAGACACAGACCGTAGGACGCAGAGCATATGAAAGACTTGCTGCCCTATTTTTAATGAAAAAGAACTAAGACAATAGTGACATGTTCATGTTTCCAAAATCTTTGGGCTGGAACATACGGATACCACTGATATGTGAAGTGTAAAAAACTACAGCCAGGCACAAAGGCATGTAAACAAACCTGTAAAACAATAAGGCTTCGAAAATAAGTACAACTGTTCAAAGAGTCAGGCCTGTCCACATTCAATGACATGAAAAACCAAGTAGTTTCGACTTTGCCCACTGTATAAGGCTTCGTCAGAGTCAGTTGAGGAAGGATTTTATCTGGTTCACAACTGTGCCATTTAGCCTGAACCTGAGGTGAGGCCTATTGAGGAGAATTCTATATTCATCACCATGATATGACATGACATGATATGGCATTTATAATTTGCCTGTACACAAGTAACATAAGCTGCTGAAAGGTCGAGGGGTATATTAATTCTCCTCGTTGGGTGTAATCCATCAATTGAAGGATGGATTCCTTGATGGCAATCAAGGTTGCCACCTTACAACACTGAGGTTTGAAACCTATCTCTCTGTAATGGAAGAGATCAGCTGCCTTGCCTCAACGCTAGAGGTGTGAGGCAGCTATTAATTCTAAGATTCAAACTAAGAAAGGTAAGTTAGGTATTGGTCGAATGTTGGAAAGATCTGTGGGCCCTGCATTGGTCCCTTGCAATAGCGGTGCGATGATGGCTTGTTTCAGGGTCTATCACTTTAATAGGTCACATGGTTTGGAGATGAGCCAGGCAAGTGGCGTGATGTGTTTATAATGATTGAGTCTGAGCATTGGAAAGTTGGCGTGGATGGGGCTTTCATAATCCTTACCAGGATGTTGATGTCATCATCCCTCACTCCAAAAAATGTGGTGAATTGGCAATGACAAATTGGATTCTGCCTCGCAGGAGTACGAGGATGAGTAGGGGTAAAGTGGCCCGCTCAGCCCTCTCACTTCTACAAACCAAAACACAACTCAATCATAAAGGTAAAACAGGGACCGTTAAGAGATAGACCTCCTTCGCCTTTTGTGGCAACATGGGCCGAGGGGAGGCTATGCTCTTAAGAGGATGGGAAGGTGAACCAGTAGTGACTCAAACAACACATTATCACAGTTCAAAATAAAAAGAATGTCCAATGAAGGTTCATTTCAACACTTTCATCAAACACACCATCTGCACGTAGAACAAATAGAAACAACTGTACAACAACCCACCCCGCACGAAGAACAGCAAAGATGCAACAGACTGTAGAAATTAGCACTCTGAGCATAGTTCCAGGGGTGGCAGGTAAATTATTAACCAGAAAAAGGATATCTTGATGAAAACAGGAGCAATTATGACCTAACCAGTCTCTAGGGTCCAAGTGGACTGTGGGGTGAGTCAAGAGTGAATAGTACCTGAATGTAGTTCTTGGTGGGCTGACACACTCCGACCTGAGGTCGAACATAGATGTGAGCTGATCAGGCTTAGTTTGGGCACATAGGATCCTGGAGGCCGATGCAGCAAGCAGGTGTTGAGTAGGAGGGAATGTGGGTGCTCTGTGAGATAGAAGGGAGTCTCTCAAAGATCCATGTCAGGGCGGTCCCAGGAACACTTCTCAGTTGGCCAGGCAGAGTTGTGCTTTAGCCGCCGGGAGGGGTTGATGAGTGAAACTCCAGCAGTTTGAGTAGGCGGGTGACGGTTGTCGAAGTGGTGATCTAGGGTGCGTCAATGTGCTATCAATGAGGCAGAAGTTCAATTGCCAGCTGGCTGAGCCATGGTTGTAACCCCCAGTTAGATTGGACATGTGACTCTCCAGTCATCTGGTTTGGGTCCCAGCGTTGAGAAGTTGCTTCGGGCTTACCAGGTGACAAGCTTCGGCTGGGACACAATGCAGTGGCGAGCTGGTTGAAGGTGCAAATCATGTTCGATGTGGAGGAGGAGCACAGCAACCAGCACTTCTTCCAGGTATGGTGAACATGGAGCGACCAGTTCTGTATGGTAGATAGGGGGCTTTGGTTGGTCTGGTCCCCCGGTTGTTGTGAGGCCCACACAGGGGGACTTGAGGATTGGATGGTTCCATTTAGAGTCTGCTCTTCCAGCTCAGGAGATTCTGGTGCAGAGTGCTAGGTCCTTATCCATATCAGAGGTTACTCTCGACGTGCGCTCAGAGTGGTAGGGGACAGATATTCCTACTGTCCTGGATGATACTTTCTTCACCTGAGACGGAGGGATTTATGAGACTACAACTCTCTCAAAGGAAGTCCAATGAGATCTTCAGAATTAATCTGCAGCCTTAAAGGATCCGAGAGAAACAGAGCAAATCTGCTAAAGGGTGGAAGAACCCTTCTTTATAAGGGCAAAGGTTCTCAGGTGATTGGACTAAAGCTAGTCTGCCTTAGTGATCCAATCCCCGCTCTGGAACGGAGTGAACTTTGCCCTGTTGATGTCACACCCAAAGTGCTTTCCAACAGAGGAAGTGGAGGGGACAGGAAAGTGCTCCCTTGATACCTATGACCAGGACCGCTGTCGGCTGCGCATCTGTCTCAGGTGTTTCACCTGCCCTCACAAAGAGATAATGGAGAGGCATTGCCCTCCAGGTTCCTGTCCTGTCATTTGGCAGGTTACACTCGGCTGACCAGAAAACACATCACTTTCCACAGCAGAACTGACTCAGAGGAGCTGACACATGTGCAATATAATTAGGAATGTGGTGGTCATGATTATAGGTACTACCATGCACTATGCCTAAACATTGGCATAGCTTTTATTTAGAGTTTACCCTGCCTTCCAGAATGGGCGACTTATGATCATCAGCGTTTTGGGTACAGAGTGGCATATCTTAAATTCTGCCTCTGTGCTGCCGGGACTTTGCTGTCTGTTTGATGCCATCAAGTGGGCATCTCGTGACCTACAAACCCGTTCAGTGCCATGAGTAGAGCAGATGCCGCGGATCAGGCTTCTTATATGGCAAGACAGACTACCTCTTTCTGAGATGGAATTACCCTCATCATTCTATTTTTGAATAAGTATGTAAAAAGCCAGAGATGTGCACCCTTGCCAGATGGCCGTTCCTCACGCGCCCTCCTGGCATAAAGATTGAGACTCACATTTTTAATGGCCTGGCTCATCCTCCTGGTGAAAGAACTGACTGAGGCCATCTGGACTCGAACTCTGCGACCCAGGTTTGTGTTGGATGCCCATTGCCAATCCCTGTAAGGATGTGGTCCAACACAGTAACTCGAGGTACTCTCCATGCATTGCCATACGCCACCTCAGAGGTCTATGCTCAGTTTGGACAGTGAAGTGATAACCAAATATGCAGGGTTTTAATTTGCTTACCACCCAAACTACCGCAAACACCTCCTTCTCAATGGTGGGCCAGATGCGCTCTCACTTACTCAAGTGTGCACTCAGGTACGCACACGGTTGTTCTACTAATAATAATAATAAATAATTTGGCATTTATATAGCGCTACGAACCCTCAGGTATCTGAGCGCTGCTTATTATTACCCACAGTGTGTGGTGCTCATTTATTGACCTCTGAAGGATGAAAGGCTGATTTTGGCCCCGCCGGGATTCGAACTGCACGAATGTCAAAGTGAGCGCTCTACTCACTGTGCCACTTGACCGGTTTAGGCTGCTTCTGAGTTCACTTGCACTATTACTGTACTGATGCCAAATTCACAAGCATCTGTCTGGATTATAGACTCTTGCCCAAAATCCAGGATCTTTAAAACTGGGCCTGGCACAGGCCATCCTTTAACCCCCGGAAGGACGGCTGTCCGGCATGAGTCCAGGTGACCTTTTTTCTCAGTTTCTCGGATGTGACGTAATTTAAGGGAAGGGCAAGGGTCCAATGCCCCATAATAAATGGCTGGTAATAGCCTGTGAGATCGAGGAAGACCCCACTAGAATCTGGGTGGTGGGGATATCCCAATTCTTCACTGCCTGGAATTTAGCCTGGAGAGGCTGCTTCTTTCCCCACCTCATTGGTGACCTAAGTATGTCACATTACCCTGGGCTATCTGGCACTTGGATACCGTGATAGTCAAGCGGGCCTTCTGCATCGCTTGAAGGACCTGTTCCAGATGGGATAAATGGTGTTCACGGGTGTTGCTGAATACTGCCATGTCGTCTAGGTAGTCAATGCTGAAGTTTTACAGCCCTGTTAGGACCTGCTTCACAATCCTATGAAAGGTGACCATGACATTCTTTAATCCAAAGGGCATAACCATTAACTGGTGGTGCCTGACCGGGGTGGTGAATGCAGACCTCTACTTTGCATGATCGATCAGGCTGACTTGCCAGTACCCTGCCATGAGGTCAAAGGTACTCATGAATTTAGTAGCAGCTAACCGGTCAATGAGTTTGTCTGCCTGAAAGATGGAGTGTGCATCGGTCTTGACTCAGTTGAGCTCCCGATAATCCACACAAAAGCCAATCTCAGGTTTCCAGCTACTGGTATTTTCAGGGACCAGTACCACTGGGCTAGCCCAGAGGCTGTGCGATGCCTCAATCGCCCCCAACTTTAAGATCCTTGAGACTTTGTTCTTGATGATATCTTTGACCTTGCTGGACATCCAGTGAATCCTACTCTTCTCCAGTTTACTTTTTCCCATGTCGATATCATGGACGCACCAATCAGTCTTCTGGGAGTCATTGAGAACAGTCCGGCAAACAGATCCAGCAGCCGCTGACATTCCTAACTTTGAAATTCGCTAACATCTGTAAATATTTGAACTCCCTGGAGTGACTCATCAGTGAGATCTGTGTGTAACAAGTTGAGGAAGGGGATACATCTCCCCTTCAGGCTCATAATCCATAACCAGAGTCATGACTAAGTTATCCAGTCTGTAATGGGGTTAGAGCCTGTTGACATGGGAGACCCTATGCATCTGGCTTAGCGTCAATGAGGTAGTTAACCACACTGATCCTTTCCAGAACCACATAGTACACAGTCCACTTGTCATGTGTGGCGCTGGGCTTGACGGGCTTGATCATCCAGACTACCTGGCCTGGCGTGGACACCGTCATGGAGGCCATCGGGTCATACCAGTGCTTCAGAAGCTCTTGACTTGCCTTCTGGTTCTGGGTGCTCAGTTTCCTGTACTTAGCCAACGTGCAATGAATATCAAGAACATAGTCCACTATGTCACAGGCACGAGTTTGGGGATTCCGCTCCCATCCTTCCCACACTAGACTTAGCAGCCCCCCAATGGGATAGCCAAACAGGAGCTCGAAGTGACTGAACCCAACATCGTTTTGTGGCACCTCCCGGTAGGAGAACAGGGGGCATGGCAGATAAATATCCCACTTTTTCCTGAGGGGCTCTCCCAAGCTGCCTCTCATGCCATTGAGGGCCTTGTTGAACCGCTCCACAAGCACATTGGTTTGTAGGCGAAAGGCCATGGAGAACTTGTAGGTTACTCCACATTCATCCCAACTTGCCTTCTGATATGACGTTGGATCCCCTGTCATAAATGACTTCTTTAGTGAATCCCAAGTGAGAGAATATCCCAATGAGAGCCTTTGCATCAACACAGGCTTTGATGCTCCCCTGGTGGACAGCCTCTGGGTACCGGGTGGCATGATCAACCACAACCAAGATATACCAGTTTCCTGAGGAGGTTTGCAGATCCAAAGGGCCCTCAATCTCTACGCTTATCGTCTCAAAGACCGCCCAAGCAGGGGAAGTGAATTTATGGGTGTCTTGGTGGTGCCGCCAGCCTTAATGGATGCTTGCCAATGGTGGCAGGATGGGACACAAATATATTATCTTTGACCCCATCTGGGGGCAATTGAAGTGGTCAGACATCCTATCTGCAGTCTTCGTCAATCCATGATGACCTGCCAATGGAATTTCATGAGCCAGGTTCCAAAGGAAGCTTCTGTGGCACTGGGAACCACCAAACACAGGCTGGCCTGCCCCAGAAGTCTTGGGATCATTGCACCGGAGACCATTCTCCCAGAACACCCGGAACATCCCTGATGCTACCCCCTGTGCCTGTTTCTCTGCCTGTTCACGCAGATCTGCCAAAGTTGGGCAGACGCGCTGTGCCTCGCAAAAGTCAACCTGAATCATTCTTTCTGTCAATAAAAAATCAAAAAATCCAGGGGGATTCACCATTGCCAGATGGCAGGTCCACACAGAAAGTTAGAACCACGATAATTTATTTGGGACTCTGGGTTGTTTCTTTTCATTTGCATGCTTATATGTTGTAAGCGTGGGTAGTAATGCACTGTGAGAGATCTGAGGCTGCCCCAGTACCCTGTCTGCACTGTGTTTCTGCCCACCGATGATGTAACATAAGGCGCATTGCACAGGTACTTTTGGGTCACTTTTGTGATGACCGGTACACTGAGAAAATTTAAATGTGTGTGTGAGTGTGCGTGTGTGTGTGTGTGTGTGTTTTTGTGTTTGAGAGCTGGGTCCAAACGTATATATATATGTCATATATAGGTCGAAGTACAGAAAAATAGCTCTTGCCGGCAGCATTCTACAACCCTAAACTCAGCTTGCACAGTAGTCAAGGCATTTACATAATGACTGACCCTATGCCTTCAAATGCTGTTTTGCTGAATTTCCAGTGACCTAAAAGCTAGGTCTTTGAGTTCCATGTGTATATGTCTATAGGTCTCTGCACTGGGCATGATAGGCTAACAGAGCTCTTATAGACAGCATTCTACAACCCCATACCCAGTTCACAGAGTAAACCAGGGATTTACAAATTAGCTAATCCCATGATAAAATATGATATGATAGTTTATTTATATAGCACCTATACACAATGTGTTTCAAAGCGCTTCAAGGCAAGAGAGGGAACAAAGGAAAATACAATAACATTCTTACAGGCCATGAACAGTAAGGATGTGAAATTAACTATCATACTCGGCCTGACGACATTTCAGATAGTGCAAGAGCTAAAACATAGATAAGGGAGGGAGGGGGGAGTGGGAAGGAAATGGAAACAGACAGGTGACTACCGTACTAGGCCGGACAACATTTCTGGTAGAGCCGGAGAAACATAAAAGGTGAGTGAGAGGGGTGCAGAAATGGAGGGGAGGAACAAAAACAAGCGACTATCATACTAAGCCTGACGACATTTCAGATAGGGCTGCAGGGGGGGGAACATGTAAGGGGAGAGGGGAGGAAAAAGACGAGGTTGCTATCATACTAGGTCCAGGGACAATTCTGATAGAGTAAGTGCATAGAAGAAAGTAAGGTGAGGAGGGGAGGAGATAGGAAAAGGGAGAAAGGGAGAGGAGGAGAGAACAGAGAGTAAGCAGTCAAAAAGAGTGGAGAAGGAAGAGGGGAGAGCGAACACAATTGCAGAAGTCAGTGGTAACACATAATGTTGCACATCAAGATACAAGATGAAGATGGGAACAGCATGATTCAGGGCCACCATGAGTACAAGATGCAAAGGAAGTCCAGCAAGAGAGTTGAGAAAGGGTGACGCACTGTGAATCAATGAAGTCCATAAAAGTCAAATCCAGCATTGGCCACAAGACAGTGATGATGAAACCAGAATGTATCAGGACAGACTCCTGCAGAAGTAGGCTGGACACGGGGGAGGGAAGGGGAGCAGGGTAGAAGAATCAAGCAAAACAGGCAACACCTGTGTGCAAGAAGGGGGGCACAAGGGAACATCCCAGGGGGACCATAGGAATCCACTCAAATGCTGTTTTGCTCAATTTTCAGGGAGGTGAAAGTTTCGTCTTTGTGTTGTACATCCCCTGAGACAGAGGGTGGGCAGTGTGCCATTTTTATTTCTGGTCACTGCAGGCACACACCAGCTACCCAGTTTTGGAGCCAGTTTGGGCTACTTTCTACTGCCCTCGCAAACATTTGCCTAAGACATCTTACCAGCCTGTGTAAATGTTGTCAATGTAAGAGAACACCTAACAAAATACGCCACTTCCTTCAGAAAGACATCCCGACAGCCTTGCTCCTTCTACTTCTCTTCTGTAGTGTAAATAGCTGTCAATGGGTGAACCTGTAACTTCCCTGGCTCCAGGTGACCCCTTGTAAGGATAGGCTTTAAAACCTGTCTGATAAAGCATGGCTTTTTTGCCCTGGTCACATCATTTAACAGTGGCACAAGTAAAGAATTCATCCTGCAAGACTCTGAGATCGCAAGGAGCCAAAGAGACTGCACACTGGAGATTGAAGATTTATGGTGGTCTATCACATCCAAAACCATCGAAACTCCTCTTTGTCACTGCCAGTACAATACTCTTCACCATCCTGCAGTCGTCCCAACTCCCTGTGCCCCTTTTTTAAACCAAGGTGCTGTACAATCATTTGTGTGGATTCCACACCCCACCTTCCATCTTTTCTGCTTGTTTTCTCATGAAGAACCCCCTGCGGGGGCTGTAACATCACTCTGATACCAAACACCTGGTGCCGCGCCAAACCCTGGTGTAATGTGGCGGTTGGTACCAGGGATAGGTTTAATTTTGGATGGTGAGAGTAGAGTCTGGGGCTTGTGGGAGACAGCAGGTTAGACCTGTGTGTGAAATGTGCATGGATTCTGGCCCCTGCCACGACCAATCCCCTGAAAAAGCCTGACAAACGATTTGCCTTGCCTTGACGTGCCAAAATCCCAGCAGAACACTGAGCCTAGCACCTGAGCCTGTACGAGAAAGATTTAAATGCATCTCTCAGCATGGTAACCAACAAACTAAGCAAGTTGAACTGAGTGACAAAGTCCTCATATATTAAGCTGCCCTTCCTGAACCTTAAATTACTTCCTCACATAAGGCTAAGCAGGTTATGGTACTGTCAGAGTTTCTGCACCACCCTTTCCCTCATCTGTAACTCGCAGGCATTTGTTTTGTTCTTCATGGGATATAATGTATCTATTAAAGACAGAGACAGAGCAAACAAGAGAGAGAGAGAGAGATGGAGCTAGGAAGAAGAAAATATAGCTAGAAAGAGAGAGAGAGAGAGAGAGAGAGAGAGAGAGAGAGAGAGAGAGAGCGAGAGAGAGAGAGCTACAAAGAGAGTGAGATGGAGATTGGAAGCTTGAGAAATGGGACCCGTCATCAAATGGTAAGGGGTGGGAGTGCAGGGTTTCTGTATATTTTGTCTTGTAATACCTAATCCGGCCTTCTCCTGACTAACCGACTCCCCTCTAAGATCGCCTATGACTTTACACTACGCACACAATCCCCCCACAGAGGGCCACCACAGGCCTATTCGTTAGCACATCAACACTAACTGAGCCATGACAAAGCTCTCCTCTTTAGCCATGTCGCATTCTCTAACATGAGCGGCTCCCCAGACCCAAAGCGCTCCGGGCTCCTCTCTAAAGATAATATACGCCCACGTTTCCTCATCAAACCCGTAGAAAGTAGATTGGCGCACAGGAACCAGGTACTTCCGTTCTGCAGCCATTAACACCACAAGTTTTGCATCTGCTTTTCCCACTGTCCCACTATTGAACCCCACCCCTGTTCTCAGAGTGGCAGACAGGCACTATACAAGACCACTTACATGATATTACATTTGTGCCGTGAGTCGACATATTTCTGAAACTTCAGTCGATTACGGAGCATGACACTGTGCTTGGCCTGGGATTTTAGCTATTAAGAAATGTGAAAGGGCCCCTTTCTTTTAGGCTTCTCTTCCAGAACACCGTCTGCATGGAATTCATATTTCCGGCACTGAATGGCTGGTCTGTCTCCTCCAGACTATATTTGGCAGCCCAGGGAGTCTTCAGGTGAGCTGGGCAGTTGCCATCTCCCACTCTCATGTTCTAGCCAGTCTCTTTCAGCCTGCTAAGGGAAGACTAAGAAGACTAAGCCGTGTGTTTCTTTCTTGTATATGGGTCTACTACTGCTTGGTGGAGCGATGGCCAGGCAGAGGGGTGTTGAGCGCTAGACCTCAAAGGCGGCAAACATGTCGGGTTTCAGTATCCCCCATGTTAATACTCACGAAACAGTCATACATTCATTCTAAAATCCATGCAAATGTGGTCTATGAATATTAATGAGAGATACCCTGAAAACCTGCCCTGTTTGCAGCCCTCGTGGCTGGGAGTTGGACAGACTTCCAGCGCTCGAGACACTCTAGTGGAGCGGGTGTTTAAGGATGTAGGGCTTTCTAGGTTCTTATTATCCTATGAATTCCCTCCATGGCATTGTGGAGGCATCCTGGGACTGGCACAAGCTCCTGGGTGTCCTTATGACTAGCACAAGCTCCCGGGAGTCATTAGGACTAGTACAAGCTCCCGGGCGTCCCCAGGACTAGCACAAGCTCCCGGGAGTCCCTAGGACTAGCACAAGCTCCCAGGAGTCCCTAGGACTAACACAAGCTCCTGGGTGTCCGTAGGACTCACACAAGCACCTGGGCGTCCCTAGGACTAGCACAAGCTCCCAGCAGTCCCCAGGACTAGCACAAGCTCCCAGGTGTCCCTAGGACTAACACAAGCTCTCGGGAGTCCTTAAGACTAGCACAAGCTCCCGGGTGTCCATAACACTAGCACAAGCTCCTGGGTGTCCCTAGGACTAGCACAAGCGCCCTGGAGTCCTTCAGACTAGCACAAGCTCACAGGCATCCCTAGGACTAGCACAAGCTTCCGGGAGTCGCTAGGATTAGCACAAGCTCCTGGGAGTCCCTTGGACTAGCACAAGCTCCCGGGTGTGCTAGGATTAGCACAAGCTCCTTGGAGACCCTAGGACCAACACAAGCTCCCAGGCATCCCTAGGACTAGCACAAGCTCCTAGGCATGGTAGGATTAGAACAAGCTCCCGGGAGTCGTTAAGACTAGCACAAGCTCATGGGAGTCCCTAGGACTAGCACAAGCTCCCAGGCATTCCTAGGACTAGCACAAGCTCCCGGGAGTCCTTAAAACTAGCACAAGCTCCCGGGTGTCCCTAACACTAGCACAAGCTCCTGGGTGTCCCTAGGACTAGCACAAGCGCCCTGGAGTCCTTCAGACTAGCACAAGCTCACGGGCATCCCTAAGACTAGCACAAGCTCCCGGGCGTCCCTAGGATTAGCACAAGATCCTGGGAGTCCCTTGGACTAGCACAAGCTCCCGGGTATGCTAGGATTAGCACAAGCTCCTTGGAGACCCTAGGACCAGCACAAGCTCCCAGGCATCCCTAGGACTAGCACAAGCTCCTAGGCATGGTAGGATTAGCACAAGCTCCCGGGAGTCGTTAAGACTAGCACAAGCTCATGGGAGTCCCTAGGACTAGCACAACCTCCCAGACATTGCTAGGACTAGCACAAGTTCCCGGGAGTCCTTAAAACTAGCACAATCTCCTGGGCATCCCTAGGACTAGCACAAGCTCCAGGGCGTCCCTAGGACTAGCACAAGCTCCCGGGCATCCCTAGGACCAGCACAAGCTCCCTGGAGACCCTAGGGCCAGCACAAGCTCCCGGCCATCCCTAGGACTAGCACAAGATCCCAGGCATCCCTAGGACTAGCACAAGCTCCCAGGCATCCCTAGGACTAGCACAAACTCCCGGGCATCCCTAGGACTAGCACAAGCTCCAGGGCGTCCCTAGGGCTAGCACAAGCTCCGGGGCATCCCTAGGACTAGCACAAGCTCCCAGAAGTCCTTAAGACTAGCACAAGCTCCTAAGACTAACACAAGCTCTCGGGAGTCCTTAAGACTAGCACAAGCTCC
This sequence comes from Ambystoma mexicanum, assembly GCA_002915635.3. Lineage (NCBI taxonomy): Eukaryota > Metazoa > Chordata > Amphibia > Caudata > Ambystomatidae > Ambystoma > Ambystoma mexicanum. Next base: position 1,030,970,528 of record CM030325.1, on the reverse strand, counting down.
AGGGCGTCCCTAGGACTAGCACAAGCTCACGGGCATCCCTAGGACTAGCACAAGCTCCCGGGTGTCCCTAACACTAGCACAAGCTCACGGGCATCCCTAGGACTAGCATAAGCTCCTGGGAGTCCCTTGGACTAGCAAAAGCTCCCGGGCGTCCCTAGGACTAGCACAAGCCCACGGGCATCCCTAGGACTAGCACAAGCTCCCGGGCCTCCCTAACACTAGCACAAGCTCACGGGCATCCCTAGGACTAGCATAAGATCCTGGGAGTCCCTTGGACTAGCAAAAGCTCCCGGGTGTGCTAGGATTAGCACAAGCTCCCTGGAGATCCTAGGACCAGCACAATCTCCCGGGCATCCCTAGGACTAGCACAAGCTCCCGGGCATCCCTAGGACTAGCACAAACTCCCGGGCATCCCTAGGACTAGCACAAGCTTTGGGAGTCCCTGGATTAGCACAAGCTCCCGGGAGTCCCTAGGACTAGCACAAGCTCCGGGGCATCCCTAGGACGAGCACAAGCTCCCAGAAATCCTTAAAACTAGCAAAAGCTTCCGGGAGTCCCTGGATTAGCACAAACACCTGGGAGTCCCTAGGACTAGCACAAGCTCCCGGGAGTCCCTAGGACTAACACAAGCTCTCGGGAGTCCTTAAGACTAGCACAAGCTCCCGGGTGTCCCTGGATTAGCACAAGCTCCCGGGAGTCCCTAGGACTAGCGCAAGCTCCCGGGAGTCCCTAGGACTAGCACAAGCTTCGGGAGTCCCTGGATTAGCACAAGCTCCCGGGAGTCCCTAGGACTAGCGCAAGCTCCCAGGAGTCCCTAGGACTAGCACAAGCTCCCGGGAGTCCCTAGGACTAGCGCAAGCTTCGGGAGTCCCTGGATTAGCACAAGCTCCCGGGAGTCCCTAGGACTAGCGCAAGCTCCCGGGAGTCCCTAGGACTAGCAAAAGCTCCCGGGAGTCCCTAGGACTAGCGCAAGCTTCGGGAGTCCCTGGATTAGCACAAGCTCCCGGGAGTCCCTGGATTAGCACAAGCTCCCGGGAGTCCGTAGGACTAGCGCAAGCTCCCGGGAGTCCCTAGGACTAGCACAAGCTCCGGGGAGTCCCTAGGACTAGCGCAAACTCCTGTGGGCTTCAGATCATGAGACTGTTTATTTTGCTGCACATGAGGGAAGATTAAGTGGAAAGCTGAGGGTGATTTTTAGTTGGGTAGGTGGAACTTCCCGCCCAAAGGATGCCAGTGCCATCGGTGGGTTCTGTTACTTGTTTTGTGACATGCGCAGAGGAGTCCCTGTTCATAAATGAATGACGTGGGGAACATGTGTGCGACGGCGCGATAGAGGGCGGCAGAGCACGAGCAGAGGACGACGCTTTGAACACAAACCCCACAAAGGAAGTGTCTTCCCAGCCAGAAGTGATGCTTTGCCAGGAAGTCAAATGGGAGAAAGTATCCAGCATGGAGGACGTTCCTTTCTTTGGCATTTGGTGTCTCAGTGCTGCACTTCAGTCAGTTGGAGCAGCACTGAGACACAGCAGTAGGATTGGGGGTGGACTGGCCTATAGGGCACTCTGGACATCTCCTCGCAGGCCTCTGCACCCTGGGCCTCTTTTGTGTGGTAACCTATTTTATATCCACATGTTCTCGTAGGAAAAGGGTTGGACTTGCTGAACATGTGTAATATGAGGCCACTTTGAACATTATTTCCAGGAACTCTTATGGTTCCCAGTCCACCCCCTACTGAGACCTTGGCACAGCCTCTGTGAGACAGCAGCAGGACTGCAACCTTGGCACAGCCTCTGTGAGACAGCAGCAGGACTGCAACCTTGGCACAGACACTATGAACCAACTGCAGGACTGCAACCTTGGTGCAGCCTCTGTGAGACAGCTGCAGGACTGCAACCGTGGCCCAGCCTCTGTGAGACAGCTGCAGGACTGCAACCTTGGCACAGCCACTGTGAAGCAGCTGCAGGACTGCAACCTTGGCACAGCCACTGTGAGACAGCAGCAGGAATGCAACCTTGGCATAGCCTCTGTGAGACAGCAGCAGGACTGCAACCTTGGCACAGCCACTGTGAAGCAGCTGCAGGACTGCAACCTTGGCACAGCCTCTGTGAGACAGCAGCAGGACGGCAACCTTGGCACAGCCACTGTGAAGCAACTACAGGACTGCAACCTTGGCGCAGCCTTTGTGAGACAGCTGCAGGACTGCAACCTTGGCACAGCCACTGTGAAGCAGCTGCAGGACTGCAACCTTGGCACAGCCTCTGTGAGACAGCAGCAGGGCTCAAACATTGGCACAGCCACTGTGAAGCAGCTGCAGGACTGAAACCATGGCGCAGCCACTGTGAAGCAGCTGCTGGACTGCAACCTTGGCGCAGCCTCTGTGAGACAGCTGCAGGACTGCAACCTTGGTGCAGCCTCTGTGAGACAGCAGCAGGACTGCAACCTTGGCACAGCCACTGTGAAGCAGCTGCAAGACTGAAACCTTGGAGCAGCCTTTGTGAGACAGCAGCAGGGCTGAAACTTTGAAGCAGCCTCTGTGAGACAGCTGCAGGACTGAAAGGCTGAAGCAGCCTTTGTGAGACAGCTGCAGGACTGCAAGCTTGGAGCAGCGTTTGTGAGACAGAGAAGGACTGAAATCTTGGGGCAGCCTCTGAGAGACAGCAGCAGGACTGAATCCTTGAGGCAGCCTCTATGAGACAACAGCAGGACTGAATCCTTGGGACAGCCTCTGCAAGACAGCAGCAGGACTGAAACTTTGGAGCAGCCTCTGAGAGAAAACAGCAGGACTGAAACCTTGGGGCAGCCTCTGAGAGACAGCAGCTGGGTTGAAACCTTGGTGCAGCCACTGTGAGACAGCACCAGGACTGAAACCATGGGGCAGCCTCTGAGAGACAGTAGCAGGGCTGACACCTTGGAGCAGCCTCTGAGACACAGCAGCAGGGCTGACACCTTGGAGCAAAATCTGTGAGACAGTACCAGGGCTGAAAACTTGGAGCAGCCTCTGAGAGACAGCAGCAGGACTGAATCCTTGGGGCAGCCTCTGAGCGACAGCAGCAGGGCTGAAAACTTGGGGCAGCCTCTGAGAGACAGCAGCAGGACTGAAACCTTGGAGCAGCCTCTCGAAGACAGCAGCAGGGTTGAATCCTTGGGGCAGCCTCTGGAAGACAGCAGCAGGACTGAAACCTTGGAGCAGCCTCTGAGAGACAGCAGCAGGGCTGAACATTTGGCGCAGCCTCTGAGAGACAGCAGCGGGACTGGCACTTTGGGGCAGCCTCTGAGAATAACATCAGGACTGAAACGTTAGTGCAGTCTCTGTAAAACAGGAGCAGGACTGAATCCTTGGGGCATCCTCTGAGAGATAGCCTCAGCCTCTGTGCCTCAGCCTCTGAGAGACAGAAGCAGGGCTGAATATTTGGCGTAGCCTCTGGGAGACAGCAGCAGGACTGACACCTTGGGGCAGCCTCTGAGAGACAGCCACAGGACTGAAACCTTGGCGCAGCCTCTGTGAGACAGCAGCAGGACTGAAACCTTGGAGCAGCCTCTGAGAGACAGCAGCGGGTCTGAAACCTTGGAGCAGCCTCTGAGAGACAGCAGCACGACTGAAACATTGGTGCAGCCTCTGAGAGACAGCAGCAGGACTGACACCTTGGGGCAGCCTTTGAGAGACAGCAGCAGGACTAAATGTTTGGAGCAGACTGCCGTGAGACAGCAGCAGGACTGACACCTTGGGGCAGCCTCTGAGAGACAGAAACAGGACTGAATCCGTTGGGCAGCCTGTGAGACACAGCAGCAGGACCGAATCCTTGGGGCAGCCTCTGAGAGACAGCAGCAGTACTGAAACCTTGGTGCAGCCTCTGAGAGACAGCAGCAGTACTGAAACCTTGGCGCAGACTCTGAGAGACAAAAGCGGGAATGAAACCTTGGAGCAGCGTCTTGGAGGCAGCAGCAGGACTGAAGCCTTGAGGCAGCCTCTGAGAGACAGCAGCAACACTGAAACCTTAGAGCAGCCTCTGAGAGACAGCAGCAGGACTGCAACCTTGGCACAGCCTCTCTGAGACAGCTGCAGGACTGCAACCTTGGCACAGCCACTGTGAAGCGGCTGCAGGACTGCAACCTTGGCACAGCCACTGTGAGACACCAGCAGGAATGCAACCTTGGCATAGCCTCTGTGACACAGCAGCAGGACTGCAACCTTGGCACAGCCACTGTGAAGCAGCTGCAGGGCTGCAACCTTGGCACAGCCTCTGTGAGACAGCAGCAGGACTGCAACCTTGGCACAGCCACTGTGAAGCAGCTGCAGGGCTGCAACCTTGGCACAGCCTCTGTGAGACAGCAGCAGGACTGCAACCTTGGCACAGCCACTGTGAAGAACTACAGGACTGCAACCTTGGTGCAGCCTTTGTGAGACAGCTGCAGGACTGCAACCTTGTCACAGCCACTGTGAAGCAGCTGCAGGACTGCAACCTTGGCACAGCCTCTGTGAGACAGCAGCAGGGCTGAAACATTGGCACAGCCACTGTGAAGCAGCTGCAGGACTGAAACCATGGCGCAGCCACTGTGACGCAGCTGCTGGACTGCAACCTTGGCGCAGCCTCTGTGAGACAGCTGCAGGACTGCAACCTTGGTGCAGCCTCTGTGAGACAGCTGCAGGACTGCAACCTTGGCACAGCCACTGTGAAGCGGCTGCAAGACTGAAACCTTGGAGCAGCCTTTGTGAGACAGCAGCAGGGCTGAAACTTTGAAGCAGCCTCTGTTAGACAGCTGCAGGACTGAAAGCTTGAAGCAGCCTTTGTGAGACAGCAGCAGGACTGAATCCTTGGGGCAGCCTCTATGAGACAACAGCAGGACTGAATCCTTAGGACAGCCTCTGTGAGACAGCAGCAGGACTGAAACCTTGGGGCAGCCTCTGAGAGACAGCAGCAGGACTGAAACCTTGGAGCAGCCTCTGGAAGACAGCAGCAGGGTTGAATCCTTGGAGCAGCCTCTGAGAGACAGCAGCAGGGCTGAACATTTGGCGCAGCCTCTGAGAGACAGCAGCAGGACTGACCCTTTGGGGCAGCCTCTGAGAACAACATCAAGACTGAAACCTTGGAGCAGCCTTTGTGAGACAGCAGCAGGGCTGAAACTTTGAAGCAGCCTCTGTGAGACAGCTGCAGGACTGAAAGCTTGAAGCAGCCTTTGTGAGACAGCTGCAGGACTGCAAGCTTGGAGCATCATTTGTGAGACAGAGAAGGACTGAAATCTTGGGGCAGCCTCTGAGAGACAGCAGCAGGACTGAATCCTTGGGGCAGCCCCTATGAGACAACAGCATGACTGAATCCTTGGGACAGCCTCCGTGAGACAGCAGCAGGACTGAAACTTTGGAGCAGCCTCTGAGAGACAGCAGCTGGGTTGAAACCTTGGTGCAGCCACTGTGAGACAGCAGCAGGACTGAAACCATGGGGCAGCCTCTGAGAGACAGTAGCAGGGCTGACACCTTGGAGCAGCCTCTGAGACACAGCAGAAGGGCTGACACCTTGGAGCAAAATCTGTGAGACAGTACCAGGGCTGAAAACTTGGGGCAGCCTCTGAGAGACAGCAGCAGGACTGAATCCTTGGGGCAGCCTCTGAGAGACAGCAGCAGGACTGAAAACTTGGGGCAGCCTCTGAGAGACAGCAGCAGGACTGAAACCTTGGAGCAGCCTCTGGAAGACAGCAGCAGGGTTGAATCCTTGGAGCAGCCTCTGAGAGACAGCAGCAGGGCTGAACATTTGGCGCAGTCTCTGAGAGACAGCAGCAGGACTGACACTTTGGGGCAGCCTCTGAGAACAACATCAGGACTGAAACATTGGTGCAGTCTCTGTAAAACAGGAGCACGACTGAATCCTTGGGGCATCCTCTGAGAGATAGCCTCAGCCTCTGTGCCTCAGCCTCTGAGAGACAGAAGCAGGGCGGAATATTTGGCGTAGCCTCTGGGAGACAGCAGCAGGACTGACACCTTGGGGCAGCCTCTGAGAGACAGCCACAGGACTGAAACCTTGGCGCAGCCTATGTTAGACAGCAGCAGGACTGAAACCTTGGAGCAGCCTCTGAGAGACAGCAGCGAGTCTGAAACCTTGGAGCAGCCTCTGAGAGACAGCAGCACGACTGAAACATTGGTGCAGCCTCTTAGAGACAGCAGCAGGACTGACACCTTGGGGCAGCTTCTGAGAGACAGCATCAGGACTGGATGTTTGGAGCAGACCCCGTGAGACAGCAGCAGGACTGACACCTTGGGGCAGCCTCTGAGAGACAGAAACAGGACTGAATCCGTTGGGCAGCCTGTGAGAGACAGCAGCAGGACCGAATCCTTGGGGCAGCCTCTGAGAGACAGCAGCAGTACTGAAACCTTGGTGCAGCATCTGAGAGACAGCAGCAGGACTGAAACCTTGGCGCAGACTCTGAGAGACAAAAGCGGGAATGAAACCTTGGAGCAGCGTCTTGGAGACAGCAGCAGGACTGAAACCTTAAGGCAGCCTATGTGAAACAGCAGCAGGACTGAATCCTAGTGTCAAACTAGAAATTATATCGTGCCTCCTATTGCTATGAATATATGTATATTGGCCTACGCCAAGCTGCTAACAAGCTGCTTATAAACTACATGTGAATAAACTCGCATTGCAAGGTCCTGACCTTAGAAACCATGTAAACTGTCATTTTGGGTCAAGCCGCCATTTTAGGTTTTCTTGCTCTATAAAGTCACCATGTGAGCTAAAATGGTAGCCTATGTTATTCAGAACAGAACTTGATTGTCATGACCTCTGTACAGCTAATGTATAACTTGCCTGCAGGCCACTTGTTAGGGTCATGAGCTGAGACCTTGTCCTTCTGCTGACCTGTGTGCAATGGATTACCTGTATCACCAAAACTGATCTATAATTGAATGAGAACACCTGCTTAACTATATTGTATAAATTAAGTCCCGCATTGTAATGTTAGGCCTAGAGTATACATTATTACCATTTCTTCTTGTTAATGTATAAACCTAAGATGAACTAGATTTGACCTGGCAAGGGACCCTAGAGCAGTAACTTATTTATGGAATGGTTAACCTGCAGAAAGGCTGGACAACAGGCTGGAGAAATGTATAAAAGCCTGACTGTTTCAATGAATATTTGCACTCACTGAGCACACCGAACCACGCTGGAGTTCGCTGTGTTGTACTGAGGGTCGATAGCTATCTGAATTTTGTTCTGTTCTTTTATAACTGGATTCAGTATAAAATAAAGTGCTTTGTATATTCCTTTGTAACCTGTGTTTGGTGTGTTTCCTTTTTGGTTACCCTGCCTCATATTATTTCCTTGTTTTCACAGTTGGCGCCCAGATAAGGGACCCTCAAGATTGATGCCGGATTATTGAAGGTTGACGCACGCTATCGGACCGGGATCGGACGGTGTGACATAACGGGCCCGACTGAACGAGACGCGACACCTCAACAGCGCTGCACGATCCGTTCCCTGGACGATAGCCGTGTGGTCTGAGACGGCATCTTGACGAGGGTCAATTTTTTGAGGCGGGCAGATTTGCCGAAATCACCATACACAAGGTAAAATTCGTTAGATAAGTCCTTTGTAAACTGATCGGTCCTCCTTAGGTTTGGTCAGGTGAGTCGTTACCCGACTCTTAATTCAACCCTGACAATTTGAATTTGGCGCATTGTATCTGCAGACACAATTATTGACCAGTTAACACCGAGTATTTGAGAAATGCCTGGGAAATTGTCTAGCTGCTTTAGGGCATTATTCCGCAGCGATAGACAATCTTTGGAATTTAGCCGTCGCACCAGCAGAGGGGTCACCGGCATGTACTATGTACTGTAAGCATGGCATTGGAAGTGTAGTATTTAATAAAATTTGGCACAGACAAACCAGACATGCCTCCGAACTTCAGTGGCCAGTCAATGGTAGTTTTGAGATCCTCGTATTGAATATTTAGAGTCAGTCTTGTTAAAAAAGAAGGCCAGACCTGCAGCATTTGATGTTTTGCAAAATTGGAAAAGAGAAGCGTTGCAGCAGCTTAAAAGTAGGGAAAAACATGTGTGCCGTCATAAAACAAATGCTGAAAAGGAGTTGTTATATGATCAGGACAAACAGTCTGAGTCGTTAGGAATATGGACAGGGCTTTCTCACTCGGTATTCAGAAAATCTATCCTTCTAAAGATCTTCATGTTTCTGATGAGTTTATCAATAAATTGTTAAATGAACGAAGGCCTGGTGCCTCTGCACCACCTCCGTATGCTCCTCTTCCTCCTGCTGTACCTCTTCCTGCTGTTATTCCTGCTCTTCCTGCTCAACCTGTTGTTCTTATTCCTCCGGTTGTTGTTCCTCCACCTGTTCCTCTGCCTCTTCCCATTGCACCAGTAATAGTACCTCCATTGAATTTGCCTGCACCCTCACTCCCAAGTAGTTCTGTACCGCTTGTAGTTGATCAGGGTGCGGGGTCGAGGATTGTTACTCGTAATACTGTTCCTACAGAAAAGAAACAGGATTTGTTTGCATGGGCTAAGCATTGTATGGAGAGAGATGATCGAGCTAATGTTCTTGCCAAACATTCTAATATGGATAATTATCCTGAGAAAAATGTTTTCATTGAAGGTTTAGGGATTCATTTATGTGTAATGTGGGGTAAATTAAATAATGCAGATCTCCCACAAGGGTTGAGGGACCTGAATACTTTAGCGTTTTCAAGAGACACTGTGGAGAAGGTACATGAGCATGTTGAGAGGATATTTGAGTATAGAAAGTAGTTGGAAAGGTTACGGAATGAGGATGACGAAGAAGAAAGTATGTATGTACAGAAACAATTTCTTCCGTGTTGTAAATCGACATCTGAGGAGGCGCGGATTTGTACAAAAGATGCGATTAGATGGATTTCAGACATATTGAAAACTCCAGTTGAGGTATATGACACATACAGTCAATATACGCTAGAAATGCAGAGGAAAGTGATACAGGTAATGGTAGAGTACCTGCAGGATGAATGTTTAAAGAGAAAGGTTAGTTGTCCCACAGAGTTATTGAGCATTTATAAGAGAGCTTTTTCACTTGACACTTCTTCAACTGCTTTAGCGCTTGACTTAGCTCTGTTGCTTAGTAAGCGTTCGGAGTTGCCTACATCTCAGTTGCCTATGAGAGAGGTTCCTCCGACATTTGTCCAAAGGTTGAGATTCCTGCTAATGCTGCAGGCAGGTACACCTGCTGTGGACATTCCTGCACATTATGTATCACAGTTTGTTCACGTCCCGTTTTCATGACAGGAAGTGAATACTATTAGACAAACTATTCCTGACATTAGGAAAAATCGACAGGGTTCTATAAAGAGAGAGAGTCCTTTTTGGCAGTCCTCAGTGTTTACCCTAGGCAACATTGATTTGCTATTCCCTGTACTCCTGCCTGTAGATTTGTGGAAACAAGTTATAACTATAGACGATGTACCAGGGTTGGAGATACATGGGCTAACATAGTTAGGCTTGATGGGGAAAGCCAGCTGGTAAGAGACCACCTCAGGTGATACTAACTTTGCCTGACAGAATCATTGCAAAACTGAAAACTATAATCCCCGAAAAGAGAATTATTTGGGACAAGCTTACGGCCTGTGTCCAAGGAAAATCTGAGGGTGCTACCGAGTTCTTTAATCGGTTCAAACAGGTATTCTTGGATTTCAGTGGACAAGACTTAGGCACAGAGTCTGGGAAAAGATTATTTGTGGACAAATTTGTACGTGGATTGCTGCCTGACATCCAGTCACAAATTATGTCTTCTGAGAGCGCTTGGCAGGCGAAATCCCAATCAGAAGTACTGCACATGGCTCAGTACTACGAGAACCGTGTCAATAATGAAAAAGATAGAGTCGAGAAGAGAAAAGGTGATTTGAAGACTAAAGTATTTTTACAGCAAATTGTTAGAGTCCCCAGAGGGGGTAGTTCGGAGATTAGAGGTCAGTATATTCCACAAGGGAATGTGCCCTTGGGTCCTGTGAATATTAACCAGTGTGCCTATTGTCGCCAGGAGGGTCATTGGCGTGCACAATTCCCCGTCCTTCGACAGAGGTAGAATAACACATTTGGAAATATGGGTAGACGATCCAGAGGTCGCCCGGGTGTAGGGGGCCCTGGTAGAGGCCAGTTTTCGCAGGATCCCCAACAACCTTTTTCACAGGATAATCAGACTTCGAGTGTGGATACTAGAAACATATTTGATCATCCTTCTGCTGCATATCTATCTGAAGAGCTTCCTTTTGATGATATTTTGTTTCATTAGGATTGCCTGAAGCAGGGTTTGGAACCTACACCTATTCCCGTTAATCAGAAAGGTCCCTACGTTAAAATGGTTGTGGGAAATAGGTAACATCAATTTTTGATAGACACTGGAGCACTGAAGTGCTCCATTGATCATTCTCGGGTTCCAAACATTCCACTGTCAGGGCAAACCAATGTTTCTGTAGGGTTTTCTGGCACACCAGTTGTTTGTCCGGTTTCTTCACCGGTACCTATTTCTTTGGGTCCCTTTACAGACCACTGTCCATTTCTCTTGACTTCGAATTGTGGAGAGAATTTGCTGGGGTTGAATCTGTTGAAGGAATTAAATGCAGTAATTCATTGTTCTTCTGATGGAGTGCGTTTGACGATTTCACCACAGCAATGTTCTGTTTCGCAATTCTTGATAAGACCTTTCCCGCCAGAATTCAGTAATGTACCAGAGTGTTTGTGGGCAGTTGATGACAATAATGTCAGTGTTTTGCAGATTGAGCCTGTTAAAATAGTTTTAAAACATGGAATTAAGCTGCCCCGTATTCCACAGTATAAGATCTCAGTTGAAGGCGAGCGAGCTTTGAAGAGCATTGTTTCAGATTTTGTGCATCGTGGGGTGATTGAGCAGATTGCAGGAAGTTTGTGCAATAGTCCGATTTTACCCGTGTACAAAAAAGGTGATAATGCAATTCCATTTTGTTTTATAATTAATTGATTTACGTGCCATTAATAAAGTAGTCGCTCCGCAATTTCCAATTGTGCCTGACGTGACGACAATATTAACCATGATTCCAGCTAAGGCTACTCACTTCAGTGTTGTGGACCTAAAGAATGCTTTCTTCAGTGTTCCTATACATGAGGATAGTAGATACTTGTTCGCGTTCACCTTAGGGGGACGCTCATTCACATTTACTCGTGCACCTCAAGGTTATACTGAGAGTCCTAGTATTTATAGTAGGGCTTTGAAAGAGCAGCTTGATACCCTTGGATTTCCCCCTACTTGTACGTTGCTTCAATATGTTGATGATTTGCTTTTAGCCGCTGACTCTGAGAGCTCTTGTAAAGAGGGCACTGTGTTGTTTCTCATCCATCTAGCTAAGCATGGTCACAAAGCTTCGCTCAAAAAAAGTTTCAATATTGTTGCCAGGAGGTTGCCTATTTAGGCTATCTCCTGTCAAAGGAGGGAAGAAGATTGACACCTGAAAGAATAAAACACATTTCTGGCATGTCTGTCCCAAATACACAAAAGGAAGTTAGAGCCTTGATAGGTATGGCTTCTTACTGTAGGTTATGGATCCCAAACTTCTCACTAGTGATAAAACCGATGTTGGCCTTGACGAAGGCGGCTATTTCTCTGCCATTGCCATGGAATACGGAGCATCAACATTCATTCGAGTTGCTCAAGACTGCATTATGTTCGGCGCCAGTTTTGGGCACACCGAACTATGAGAAGTCCTTTGTGTTGTTTGTGCATGAATGTGATGGATGTGCTTTGGCTGTATTAACGCAGGAACATGGAGGGAAGAATAGGCCATGCGGTTACTACTCTTCCGCCCTTGATCCTGTTGCATGCGCTTTGCCAAGATGATTGCGCGCTGTCGCTGCTGCTGCGTCTGTAAAACAGAGTGAGGGAATGGTCCTAGGCCATGATTTAACCCTGATGGTGCCTCACTCTGTAGATATTCTATTGAACAAAACCCAAACGCAACACCTCACTTCCGCACGACTGACAAGATATGAATTAATCTTGTTTGCTCCCCACATTCAAATTAGGAGGTGCTGCGTTCTTAATCCGGCTGAACTCCTAACTTTCCCACAAAATACTGTTTGGCGGTGATGAAGAGTCACATGACTGCTGTATACTACTGAACAAGATACAAAAGGCAGAGTTGATTTGAGGGACACTTCTTTGATAACCACAAGGGGAGCTGTTTTGTGATGGCTCCTGCTTCAAACTACTGGATGGTACATCCACAGCTGCTTATGCAGTCACTACATTGAGTACGGTTGTGGAGACGCAAGAGAATTACGCATAACTCTGCGCAGGCCGCAGAGATTATAAGCATTGATCGAGCTTGTGAGCTTTCCGAAGGGCTAACAGTAAACAATATATACTGATAGCCAGTATGCCTTTTGGGGTGGCTCACAACTTTGGGAGACTTTGGTCAGAGAGAGGGTTTTTTACTTCGCATGGCACCAAGATCCAACATGGCTCCCTGATAGTACAATTGCTTTCAGCGCTTGCACTCCCTAGTCAGTTAGCAATCATTAAGTGCGCAGCACATCGCAAGATTATAGATGATGTAGGAAAAGGGAATGCTTTCACTGATCAAATAGCTAGACAAACTGCCTCTGATCTCTTCACGGAGATGTATGTTTTAAGGGAGACTGTAGATGCCTATGCAATGGATGAGGGTGTTGGGTCTGTACGGGGTATCCAAGCCGATGCCACAGTAGAAGAATCCAAGAGGTGGGATGAGGGCTTGGGGAAACTCAATGATGATGGGTGTTGGGTGGACATGGTTGAAGGGAAATGGTTGCTTCCTAATGCCTATATAGTAATGATGGTTACCATGGCACACGGTCCCACACATGTGTGCGCTCAACAGATCACGAGAATGTTAGAGAAAGTCTGGGTAAATGATAAGATTTCAAAAATTGCCCAGCATTATGTCCAAAATTGCATGATTTGCCTACAACACAATGTGGGAAAGGGGACAGCAACTCCAAGAGGTAGCTTTGGGCCTCCTTCTGTCCCGTTTGAAGTGATTCACTTTGACTTTATTGAAATGGAGCGATGTAACAATCTAAAATATGTCCTTGTGGTCATTTGCGCCTTTAGTAAGTGGGTCGAGGCTTTCCCTGTTAAAGACACTACAACCATGACCACTGCAAAGACCATGTTAAAGGAATTCTTCCCCACGGTTCGGTTTGCCCGAGAGTTATCTGGTCGGATAATGGTCCGCATTTTATCGCGGCTGTAATTCTACAGATATGTACGGCATTGCAAATTGATAAACGATTCCATTCGGCCAGACATGCTCAGAGCGCCGGATTAGTGGAAAGACACAATGGTCATCATCAAAAAACAAGCTCGCTAAGACGTGTGCCGGCACCAAACTAAAATGGCCGGACGCCTTAACCGATCGTGTTACTTTCAATGCGGACACCCCTCAAACTAAGACTGGGCTCTCTCCCTTGAGGTGGTAATGGGGAGACCTGCTAATATTTGGGGTTTGCCTAAAAGCTGCGCATTGCGCGATGTAGAAAATGTACTTCTCTCCGACTACTGTAACCAGTTAACTAAAACCTGTATATCATTTATCACCAGGTGTTTTCAGCTTTACCTGTACGGTTCACGGGCCCAGAACACGATATACAGCCTGGAAGTTGGGTCCTAGTGAAGGCCTACGAAAGGTCTTCCTGTCTCGCTCCTCGTTGGAAGGGACCCTACCAGGTGCTGTTGGTCACTCGGACAGCAGTGCGGATGGCTGGAAAGAAACACTGGATCCACGCGACGCATGTCAAGAAACTTCCTCACCCGACGCCACACGTTACAGAAGAAGCAGAACCCCTCGATGATGCTACAGTCCCTGATCTTGGAGTAGCAAACAGCGCTGTGAGTGCGTCGGAGAATTTCTCTGAGCCCGTGGAGCTTGGGGAACAGTCCATTTCGTCTCCGCACTCTTTTAAAAAATCACTTCCGGAAAATACTGTTTCAAGCTCTGCGACTTCCGTCGCCTCCGATATGTTGCTTCCCTCAGGAAGTGATGACACCTTATTTTCGGACCAAACAATCTTGGGTACCACCAGGTACAACCTTTGACGAAGAAAATAGAACTACGGCACAGGTTTTTCCATGCATTTGAGAAAGAGAAGTGATCGAAAGTTTTCCTTTGTATAAGAAAGTTCTGTTGAACAAAAGGGAAAAAAAGGGATTCTGCTGGCTAGGGTTGGGAAGGACTAAGAAATCGCGCGACCCGTAGCATCGCCAGCAAACGAACATTGGGTCGTCGATTGAGGAAACTACAATGGCCTGCCACCTCCACTGCTGCTCCCCGCACTGGACTTGTGAATAAGGGGGTGACCAACTTGGACAATGAACAATGTGCCTGGGCCCCGAAAACGTACTGCTGTGTTTTGATAACGATAATTGATATTTTTGCAATTACTGCTGTAGGACTTTGGTAACTTTGAAGAAATCTATCCTCGAAAACCTTTACTACCGGACCGAGATTGTACCGACTGCTTTGACTCCCTCTGTACACCTTCACACTCTGTCCCCTAGAGACTCCCAACATAGACAAAAGTATCATAATAACACTCTAATGATAGTAATGAATGCAACGCATGCCATTTTTAATAAGGAGTAATTGTTGGATTTGCACTCATTTACAGCAACATGGGAAACAAGGGACTGTGATGGTATATTCACCCTTTACCTTTAACGACTGCTTGCTATGCTCTCTTAGAGCACTATTCTTTGGCCGTTGGAATGATAGCATCTCAGCGGAACTTTGATGGAACTAATTTGAATGATTTCGAGAAACGTGAAATAACTCCCCCTGGGATGCTCGCTTTTGGCAAATAGAAGTAAACCTAATGTCGCTTCTATTAAGGCCGTCTGATAAACTGTCTCTTCCTTTTCAAAACTTTAATTTCCTTTAAAATGGCTCCGATAGGCAATAAGGACGCCGTGCCTCCTTCTTACTCTATAAATCATAGCCTGACTCGGTCCCCTTTTGTGTACAAAGAAATGGCACTCGGCCAATGGGAGATTTTGAAGGTTGTATGAACATTGTAAATTTGACTGGAGAAAACAGGCCTCTCTATGTAGGGGGGCCTGTTTATTTTGTTTGTGGTAGTTTAGTATTTCCCTGGTTGACCAAGGATTGGCAGGGAACCTGTTATTAAGGAATCCTGTTACCTGGGGTATTTGTAGCAAGTACACTGGAGGTTTCTAAGGCTCGCCCACGGCGGGACAAGAATGGAGATACCCCTGGGCAAGTATTGGGAGATATAGCAAAATCAGTTGTGCCCTTTTGGGGACAAATAACAAACTCTGAGAACATTAGGGGATTAGCAAGGGTACTGGAGAGAACGATCAACCGGACCACGGACATACTCTACAATATGACACTAGAACAAAAAGCAATAAGATTGGTAGCACTCCAAAATCGGATGGCATTAGATGTCATTCTGGGAGAACAAGGTGGAGTATGCAAATTAGTGGGCTCCGCTTGCTGTGTTTTCGTACCAGATTCCTCGCCGACAAATTTTTAAGGCAATACAGAATCTGCACATTCTTAGTTCAGAAGTGCATGTTCCCGAGGGAAATTGGGATCCTAGCGCTTGGTTCTGGGACTTCTTGCGGTCTTGAGGTTGGAAAGTGCTTTCAGTCTTGCTGATTATTTTGGGAATTCTGCTATTTCTTTGTTTTTGTATCCAATGTCTACCAAGTGTATGTTCAATGCTAGGGGGATGTTGCGCTCAGGCGATAGGTACAAATAGGACATAAAGTGTATGCCCCGGATAAAACCTCTAAGGAGTATGTACTGAAAGAGATCTTAGTAAAAAGATCTAATGGCGATAGATATTTCTGACAGCTATTCAGGGTGTATGGACGATGACACATGGAGTTATTTGCAGGGAGATCAGAAGTAGTTTTGCACTTGGCATAGGCCAAAAGGAGGGTTTGTCAAACTAGAAATTATATCGTGCCTCCTATTGCTATGAATATATGTATATTGGCCTACGCCAAGCTGCTAACAAGCTGCTTATAAACTACATGTGAATAAACTCAACATTTCAAGGTCCTGACCTTAGAAACCATGTAAACTGTCATTTTGGGTCAAGCCGCCATTTTAGGTTTTCCTTGCTCTATAAAAGTCACCATGTGAGCTAAAATGGTAGCCTATGTTATTCAGAACAGAACCTGATTGTCATGACCTCTGTACAGCTAATGTATAACTTGCCTGCAGGCCACTTGTTAGGGTCATGAGCTGAGACCTTGTCCTTCTGCTAACCTGTGTGCAATGGATTACCTGTATCACCGAAACTGATCTATAATTGAATGAGAACACCTGCTTAACTATATTGTATAAATTAAGTCCCGCATTGTAATGTTAGGCCTAGAGCATACATTATTACCATTTCTTCTTGTTAATGTATAAACCTAAGATGAACTAGATTTGACCTGGCAAAGGGACCCTGGAGCAGTAACTTATTTATGGAATGGTTAACCTGCAGAAAGGCTGGACAACAGGCTGGAGAAATGTATAAAAGCCTGACTGTTTCAATGAATATTTGCACTCACTGAGCACACCGAACCACGCCGGAGTTTGCTGTGTTGTACTGAGGGTCGATAGCTATCTGAATTTTGTTCTGTTCTTTTGTAACTGGATTCAGTATAAAATAAAGTGCTTTGTATGTTCCTTTGTAACCTGTGTTTGGTGTGTTTCCTTTTTGGTTACCCTGCCTCATATTATTTCCTTGTTTTCACACTAGGGGCAGCCTCTGAGAGACAGCAGCATGACTGAATCCTTGGGGCAGCCTCTATGAGACAGCAGCAGGACTGAACCCCTGGAGCAGCCTCTGAGAGACAGCAGCAGGACTGAAACCTTGGAACAGCCTCTGAGAGACAGCAGCAGCACTGAAAACTTAGAGCAGCCTCTGAGAGACAGCAGCGGGATTGAAACCTTGGCGCAGCCTCTGAGAGACAAAAGTGGGAATGAAACCTTGGAGCAGCCTCTGAGAGACAGCAGCAGGACTGAATCCTTGGGGCAGCCTCTGAGAGACAGCAGCAGGACTGAATCCTAGGGGCAGCCTCTGAGAAACATCAGCAGGACTGAATACTAGGGGCAGCCTCTGAGAGACAGCAGCAGGACTGAATCCCAGGGGCAGTTTCTGAGAGACAGCAGCAGGACTGAATCCTTGGGGCAGCTTCTGTGAGACAACAGCAGGACTTAAACCGTGATGCAGCCTCTATGAGACAGCAGCAGGCCTGAAACCTTGGGGCAGCCTCTGAGAGACAGCAGCAGGACTGGAACCTTGGGGCAGCCTCTGAGAGACAGCAGCGGGAATGAAACCTTGGAGCAGCCTCTGAGAGACAGCAGGGGGATGAAACCTTGGAGCAGCTTCTGAAAGACAGCAGCAGGACTGAAACCTTGGGGCAGCCTCTGAGAGACAGCAGCAGGACTGAAACCTTGGAGCAGCCTCTGAGAGACAGCAGCAGGACTGACACCTTGGTGCAGCCTCTGAGAGACAGCAGCAGGACTGAATCCTTGGAGCAGCCTCTGAGAGACAGCAACAGGACTGAAACCTTGGAGCAGCCACCTCTGAGTGACAGCAGCAGGACTGAAACCTTGGTGCAACCTCTGAGAGACAGCATCAGTACTGAAACCTTGGTGCATCCTCTGAGAGACAGCAGCTGGACTGAAACCTTGGAGCAGCCTCTGAGAGACAGCAGCTGGACTGAAACCTTGGGGCAGCCTCTGAGAGACAGCAGCAGGACTGAATCCTTGGAGCAGCCTCTGAGAGACAGCAACAGGACTGAAACCTTGGAGCAGCCTCTGAGCGACAGCAGCAGGACTGAAACCTTGGTGCAGCCTCTGAGAGCCAGCAGCAGTACTGAAACCTTGGTGCAGCCTCTGAGAGACATCAGCTGGACTGAAACCTTGGAGCAGCCTCTGAGAGAGAGAAACATGACTGAATCCTTGGAGCAGCCTCTGGGAGACAGCAGCAGGAATGAATCCTTGGGCAACCCCTGAGAGACAGTAGCAGGACTGAAACCTTTGTGCAGCCTATGTGAGACAGCAACAGGACTGAAACCTTGGTGCAGCCTCTGAGAGACAACGGCAGGACTGAAACCGTGGAGCAGCCTCTGAGAGACAGCAGCAGGACTGAATCCTTAAAGCAGCCCCTGAGAGACAGCAGCAGGACTGAAACCTTAGAGCAGCCTCTGAGAGACAGCAGCAGGACTGAAAACTTGCCACAACCTCTGAAAGACAAAAGCAGGACTGAAACCTTGGAGCAGCCTCTGAGGGACAGCAACAGGACTGAGACCTTGGTGCAGCCTCTGGGAGACAGCAGCAATGTTCAATCCTTGGGGCAGCCTCTGAGAGACAGCAGCATGGCTGAAACATTGGAGCACCCTCTGAGAGACAGTAGCAGGACTGACTCCTTAAAGCAGCCCCTGAGAGACAGCAGCAGGACTGAAACCTTGGAGCAGCCTCTGAGGGACAGCAACAGGACTGAGACCTTAGAGCAGCCTCTGAGGGACAGAAACATAACTGAATCCTTGGTGCAGCCTCTGGGAGACAGCAGCAATGTTCAATCCTTGGGATAGCCTCTGTGAGACAGCAGCAGGACTGAAACCTTGGAGCAGCCTCTGAGAGACAGCAGCAGGACTGAATCCTTAAAGCAGCCCCTGAGAGACAGCAGCAGGACTGAAAACTTGCCACAACCTCTGAAAGACAGCAGCAGGACTGAAACCTTGGAGCAGCCTCTGAGGGACAGCAACAGGACTGAAACCTTAGAGCAGCCTCTGAGGGACAGAAACATGACTGAATCCTTGGAGCAGCCTCTGGGAGACAGCAGCAATGTTCAATCCTTGGGGCAGCCTCTGTGAGACAGCAGCAGGACTGAATCCTTAAAGCAGCCTCTGAGAGACAGCATCAGGACTGAAACCTTCGTGCAGCCTATGTGAGACAGCAGCAGGACTGAAACCTTGGTGCAGCCTCTGAGAGACAACAGCAGGACTGAAACCTTGGAGCAGCCTCTGAGAGACAGCAGCAGGACTGAATCCTTAAGCAGCCCTCTGAGAGACAGCAGCAGGACTGAAACCTTGCAGCAGCCTCTGAAAGACAGCAGCAGGACTGAAACCTTGGAGCAGCCTCTGAAAGACAGCAGCAGGACTGAAACCTTAGAGCAGCCTCTGAGAGACAGCAGCAGGACTGAAACCTTGGAGCAGCCTCTGAGAGACAGCAGCAGGACTGAAACCTTGGTGGCAGCCTCTGAGAGACAGCAGCAGGACTGAAACCTTGGTGCAGCCTCTGAGAGACAGCAGCAGGACTGAAATCCTTGGACAGCCTCTGAGAGACAGCAGCAGGACTGAAGCCTTGGGCAGCCTCTGAGAGAAAGAAGCAGGACTGAAACCTTGGAGCAGCCTCTGAGAGACAGCAGCAGGACTGAAACCTTGGAGCAGCCTCTGAGAGACAGCAGCAGGACTGAATCCTTAAAGCAGCCTCTGAGAGACAGCAGCAGGACTGAAACCTTCGTGCAGCCTATGTGAGACAGCAGCAGGACTGAAACCTTGGTGCAGCCTCTGAGAGACAACAGCAGGACTGCAACCTTGGCACAGCCTCTGAGAGACAGCAGCAGGACTGAATCCTTAAAGCAGCCTCTGAGAGACAGCAGCAGGACTGAAACCTTCGTGCAGCCTATGTGAGACAGCAGCATGGCTGAAACCTTGGCGCAGCCTCTGAGAGACGGCAGCAGGACTGAAATCCTGGGACAGCCGCTGAGAGAGAGCAACAGGACTGAAGCCTTGAGGCAGCCTATAAGAGAAAGAACAGGAATGAAACCTTGGAGCAGCCTCTGAGAGACAGCAGCAGGACTGAAACCTTGGCACAGCCTCTGAGAGACAGCAGCATGGCTGAAACATTGGAGCACCCTCTGAGAGACAGTAGCAGGACTGACTCCTTAAAGCAGCCCCTGAGAGACAGCAGCAGGACTGAAACCTTGGAGCAGCCTCTGAGAGACAGCAGCAATGTTCAATCCTTGGGATAGCCTCTGTGAGACAGCAGCAGGACTGAAACCTTGGAGCAGCCTCTGAGAGACAGCAGCAGGACTGAATCCTTAAAGCAGCCTCTGAGAGACAGCAGCAGGACTGAAACCTTGAAGCAGCCTCTGAGAGACAGCAGCAGGACTGAAACCTTGGAGCAGCCTCTGAAAGACAGCAGCAGGACTGAAACCTTGGAGCAGCCTCTGAGAGACAGCAGCAGGACTGAAACCTTAGAGCAGCCTCTGAGGGACAGAAACATGACTGAATCCTTGGAGCAGCCTCTGGGAGACAGCAGCAATGTTCAATCCTTGGGGCAGCCTCTGTGAGACAGCAGCAGGACTGAATCCTTAAAGCAGCCTCTGAGAGACAGCATCAGGACTGAAACCTTCGTGCAGCCTATGTGAGACAGCAGCAGGACTGAACCCTTGGTGCAGCCTCTGAGAGACAACAGCAGGACTGAAACCTTGGAGCAGCCTCTGAGAGACAGCAGCAGTACTGAATCCTTAAAGCAGCCCCTGAGAGACAGCAGCAGGACTGAAACCTTGCCACAGCCTCTGAAAGACAGCAGCAGGACTGGAACCTTGGAGCAGCCTCTGAAAGACAGCAGCAGGACTGAAACCTTAGAGCAGCCTCTGAGAGACAGCAGCAGGACTGAATCCTTGGGGCAGCCTCTGTGAGACAGCAGCAGGACTGAAACCTTGGTGCAGACTCTGAGAGACAGCAGCATGGCTGAAACCTTGGCGCAGCCTCTGAGAGACGGCAGCAGGACTGAAATCCTGGGACAGCCGCTGAGAGACAGCAACAGGACTGAAGCCTTGAGGCAGCCTATGAGAGAAAGAACAGGAATGAAACCTTGGAGCAGCCTCTGAGAGACAGCAGCAGGACTGAAACCTTGGCACAGCCTCTGAGAGACAGCAGCAGGACTGAATCCTTAAAGCAGCCTCTGAGAGACAGCAGCAGGACTGAAACCTTCGTGCAGCCTATGTGAGACAGCAGCAGGACTGAAACCTTGGTGCAGCCTCTGAGAGACAACAGCAGGACTGAAAACGTGGAGCAGCCTCTGAGAGACAGAAGCAGCACTGAATCCTTAAAGCAGCCCCTGAGAGACAGCAGCAGGACTGAATCCTTGCCACAACCTCTGAAAGACAGCAGCAGGACTGGAACCTTGGAGCAGCCTCTGAAAGACAGCAGCAGGACTGAAACCTTACAGCAGCCTCTGAGAGACAGCAGCAGGACTGAATCCTTGGGGCAGCCTCTGTGAGACAACAGCAGGACTGAAACCTTGGTGCAGACTCTGAGAGACAGCAGCATGGCTGAAACCTTGGCGCAGCCTCTGAGAGACGGCAGCAGGACTGAAATCCTGGGACAGCCGCTGAGAGAGAGCAACAGGACTGAAGCCTTGAGGCAGCCTATAAGAGAAAGAACAGGAATGAAACCTTGGAGCAGCCTCTGAGAGACAGCAGCAGGACTGAAACCTTGGCACAGCCTCTGAGAGACAGCAGCATGGCTGAAACATTGGAGCACCCTCTGAGAGACAGTAGCAGGACTGACTCCTTAGGGCAGCGTCTGAGAGACAGCAGCATGGTTGCCACCTTGGAGCAACCTCTGTGAGACAGCAGAAAGACTGAATCCTTTGAGCATCCTCTGAGAGACAGCAGCAGGACTGAAACCTTGGGGCAGCCTCTGAGAGACAGCAGCAGGACTGTAACCTAGGAGCAGCCTCTGAGAGACAACAGCATGACTAAAACCTTGGCGCAGCCTCTGAGAGACAACAGCAGGACTGAAACCTTGGTGCAGCCTCTGAGAGACAACAGTAGGGCTGAAACCTTGGTGCAGCCTCCGAGAGACAGCAGCAGTACTGAATCCTTGAGGCAGCCTCTGAGAGACAACAGCAGGTCTGAAACCTTGGGGCAGCCTCTGTGAGACAGCAGCAGGACTGAATCCTTGAGGCAGCCTCTGAGAGACAACAGCAGGGGGGAAACCTTGGGGCGGCCTCTGAGAGACAGCAGCAGGACTGAATACTTGGGGCAGCCCCTGAGAGACAGTAGTGGGAATGAAACCTTGGGGCAGCCTCTGAGAGACAGCAGCAGGGCTGAATTCTTAGAGCAGCCTCTGAGAGACAGCAGGAGGGTTGACATCTTGGAGCCACCTCTGTGAGACAGCAGAAGGACTGAATCCTTGAGAAAGCCTCTGTGAGACAGCAGCAGGGCTGACACCTTGGAGCAGCCTCTGAGAGACAGCAGCAGGGCTGACACTTTGGAGCAGCACTGTGAGGAATAGCGCCACCTATAACCCACAATTATTGCATTAGAGTAAATATATAGAGGAATTGCATATGAGGCGGGACACACATCTTGTAGGTGTTGTTTGGTTATTTACCCATCCATTGAATGCCGATCTCCCACCCAGTTCCTGTCCCTCCCTGCCCAAAACACCTCCTCATGGGGACCCTCTGAGCTTGCTTTAATCAAGTCTTACCATCCTACTTTGCACTTAATTTGTTTGCTAGTGTCTTTTTCAAAGCAGTCTTGTGAGAGTTAATAACATCATTGGAGCCGTAAACGCTAGTTGTGTAATAAACATGTCTCAACCCGGTCTGCCTCTGCCACTTAACTGATAAGCAATGCACGTGTCCTTCAGTTAAGTCCTGTTAAACATATGCTGGGGCAATGCCAACAGCTTCGGCTTGTTTATAAGTATTAGGAATTTGCCAGGCACTGACACTAGATGCACAGGTACTCACACCATGTTGCAGCTGCTACCATCAATGGGCAGTAAATAATACTACGGCAGTGCCAGGCCAATGCCTTCACTATGCCTATACAAAAGCCCAAACTGTTGGCATTCCCAATGCTTGTTTGAACTGGTCCCCCATTTGTCCTTTGAAACTCCTGTGGCATCAATGGATGGCAAAGTCATATGTTACGTTAAGTTGTGTTATCTTATGCTTGATAATAAGTTCCCAGCATTACCTCTCTCGGAAGAAATGCCATCTTTGGGAGACAATCTGGCATAACTCTATCGAATCAGCACAGAGCCCAGTTGGTCATTCTTAAGTTATTAGCTTGCATTGTATTTAGCCTGAATTTGGCATTTTTTCTGCACTTGTTTGTATTTAAATAAAAAGAAACAATTCACTTTTTTCAGTGTGTTTTTCCCACTTTTTAAACCTCTTCCTGCAGCGAGTGGCATGCCTGCTATGTGTACTGAGTTAATAGGATTGTGAACCTTAGTGCAAAACTGTAATTTTATGCAACTGTTTGCCATCATTGCAATCCACGCACTATGTCGAGATGACGTGTATGTCCTTTCTTTCAGAAAACGTGCCGTGCGTATGTTGTGTTCAAGCTTCACATATAGAGGCTGTGATAATGGTAGTACCCAAATTGATCATTTCCAATTTACCGTATGGTAAATCTGGCCGAATTCGGCCAGTACCATTCGATCGTTTGGAAACGATCAACTTGGGTATTCACTACCAACCATGGGGAGCGCAGGTTGTGGGTTGTCCCCTGCTCCTCATGTTTGGTAGTGATGGCCTTTGGGGGCAGCAGGGGTATCCCCCGCTTCCAGAGGTTTGGAGGCGGGGGACAACATCAGAGCCGATGCTGCAGGGTCAGAAGAGAAGTGGACGCCGTAAAGGTAAGTAGGGGGTGGGTGGGTGTGTGTGTGGGGGTGGGTGGGGGTTTTCAGTTAGGCCAGATTACTGTGCGGCAAAATTGGCTTCACAGACTAATTGGCCACAGTCAATTCGGCCGCAAACAATTGTGCCACAGCCAAATTGTACACATCCGTAATAATCAGTGGGTCTAACTCTGTCTAACTTATTTCATGTTTATTACAACCTACAATTCCCTGAACTCCTTGCCTGTGTTCTCAGAAGGAAGGCCTCTTTGGAGGACAGGCAGGGATACGGTGAAGCGCTGCCGCACGTTATTGCCTGTTTGTGTCGCGAGGGCCGGGGCATGGTTAACTACCTGCCTTTGACTTTGCAGCCTTGCCACGGATCTAATACACGCCAGTGCTGTTTCTAAGGTATAATTAGATAATCTACTCTTACTGACCATGATTCATTTAGTTCTGATTGCTTCAATCAAGTTATCTTTCAGCGCCTCGAAGGACACTCCTTGAGCACCAAATGAAAGTATAAAGTTGTTTGCGATGTTAAAATCATGATCATGGTTGGCTGTCACTTTGAAACTGGTTGCATTGAATTCAAGACAATGGACCTAATTCACAGCAGTGTTTTATAATGGCAACCCCTCATTGAAAAACACTCTAATGGCCAATATGCCTAGTTTACAAAGCCCATTATAGTAAGGCCCCACGACTTCTGCACAAGAGTTCCACAAAATGCACCCCAACAAGAGCACCACAGTCAGCAGCAGATACTCTGCCAACTGTGCCGGAGTCAGCCATTTGGAATGGGGAAGTCGCTCCTTTTCAGGACCAGCAGCTAAACGGTAATAAGAAAACATTCTTATTTCCATGGTAATTTATTTGGCACATACGTCTGGTCCTTGCTTTTTGACAGCACCAAGATGCCTTTGCAACGTCTATACTGCGCAATCCTAAAACCAACTGTCATAGCACTTTATGTTACGTTATTGGGTGGGTATTGTATGGTGTGGTGAATAGCATTTTCACGGCCTCTCAGTGCTGAAAGACCAGCAAGAGATGTGCTGGGTCTGGTTTGCCTGGGAAGAGAGTACAGGTAGAGTGTCAGTACTGAGGGTGGTTACGTTTGATATCAAGAGTGATTTTTGGAGGCCACTCTCTCAGTTCACACTTTCAGAATGTGGTTAAGAGGTTTGGCAGGGAGTGATAGATTGGCATGCTAGTGTGGAGAGATGCGCTGCCAGCCACATGATCCAGGTCCAACTGAGCCACGCCATTTCTCCACCTGGCCTACTTTTGGCCAGGACAAGTGTCCAATATGCTGCCATTTTGCATTGGCAGCCAATGACCATGACCGGTCACCAACAGCAGCAGCCCCTTTGCCAGGGCATGTTCATAGACCATGCCCTTGGTGCCACCAAAGCACCTACAATGCCAATGGTCCTGGTCTGTGATCAGGCGCAGTGGCAACTTTTCCCCAAAAATAATCCACACCCACCAACAGAACAATGTGCAAACATTCAGCAAAAAAAAAGATAAGGATGTAATCAAAACATTGTGGCTCCAAAAAAACTGACACCACGACTCACATTCAAATGATAAAATATTCTCTTAAAATAAGTGGAGAAGAGTGTTTTAAAAAAACATATTAACAGTTCATAAAATTAAAACCTATAAACATTGCAAATGGCAACACTAAGTTTAACATAAAATAAAAATGAAACGAATACTGCTGGCGCCTTCACTCACACTCACAAGTAGCATCTGTCATGACCCGTAGAACTTGCCCCTTCTGGACTTCCTGGTCCTTATCGCGCGGGGCTTGTATTCTTTGTTACTCCCAACATGGCCGCAACAAGCGACTTGCCTCGCACCAGCTTCCACGTCGCACACGGCACGTTCTATAAATTGGCCACGCCCCGCGGCCCGCGCGTCTCAACGCTATCATTAGGTAGTGACTTGACGTGTGTGTGCTGTTCGGCGAATCCACTATTCCTAGATCCTGGTTCCTTCTTCCTTCCTTCACCCTTTCCCTCTAATCTGCTCCTGGAATCCCCATTCTTAGCGACCGCTACCTATTTTCCTGGACATCCTGGAACAGCGGCCTTCCCGGAACTCTGAACGCGCTCTGCAGCCGGACGAGACTCGAGCGAGCCTATACAAGACCCGATCCGTCCACAAGAGGAATCCTCCCGCGGAACAGAGCAAGAAGCGATCCCAGGTGAGACGGGGGGAGATTTACGACAGTTTGAGACGCCAAACGACCGACACTGATACTGCTATGGAGAAAGCAGTCCAGGACCTTATGCGTGGCATGCAAGAGCTCACAACTGAAGTACAGAACTTAAAGGCTGAGAATGCTGCTTTAAGGCAGCTTGTTTTGTCTCGCGACCCGCTAACAAGGACAGTGTGTTACTGGGTGGAGTGGTAGACAAATATGATGGATCGGCAAAATCCTTACGTGGATTCCTGGATTCCTGCTTGGTGCATTTTACTTTTAAGCCCTATTATTTTTCAACTTCTAGGGCGAAGGTGGGCTTCATAATCTCGCACCTCACAGGGAACGCGTTGACCTGGGCCACTCCCTTAGTCAACTCAGGGGATGCCCTCCTGGATGATTATGATGGATTCATTCAGGCACTCAAGACTATGTTCGACCGCCCAGAACAGGTTTTTAGTGCTCAGGAACGCTTACTTGATTTCCGACAGGGTACTCAGGATATGCTAACGTACGTTACTAGATTCAAACAACTGGCCAAGGAAGCGGATTGGTCCTCAGAAGCAAGTTTCACTCTATTTCGCAGGGGGTTAAATGAGGACATTAAGGATGAATTAGCCTGGGTGGCTCGTCCCAGTTCATTCCAGGCTTTTATGGATCTAGCCATGCAGACAGACTTCCGAATCCAGGAAAGAAAGGCTGAAAGAAGAAAGACCAAGACACCCTTTCAAAAGAGTTCCCTTGAGACCTCTGTTAAAACCGATTTTGCCTCGACCCCTAACACAGATCCAGAACCCATGTAAATCGGAGCCTTCCGTGGGCCTATTTGCCCTCAAGAAAGGATGAGAAGCATCCACACAGGCCTGTGCATGTATTGTGCCTCAGATAAACACCTTGTTAGAGAATGCCCTCTAGCCCCTCCATGGCGTTCGGGAAACGCTAGCTCCCGATCCTAGATGGAGCAAGGTGTTGGGAGAGAGATGTTTGCTCCACATCTATTCCATCCTTGAACTCTCCTGGACAAAACAGTTTGGTGATACTCCAGGCCTTCCTCTCGCCCTTCAAAGACAAGACCTATTCCATTCTGGCCTTGGTGGACTGCGGAGCTATGGGAATTTTCATTGACCAAGACTGGGTTGTTAGTCATCATATTCCGTACGAGACACGAAACACCATGCAGCCGGTGGAAGCAATTGACGGAAGACCCCTCTCTTCAGGACCCATAAACCTGCAGACTAAAGAGATCCAACTTTCCATAAACCATCATCAAGAGCGGATTACATTCGACATCATTAAGTCAGCCCATTACCCCATGGTTTTGCGTATGGCCTGGTTACAAAAGCACAATCTGTATATCAATTGGACAGCAGGATCATTATTCCTGGGCTCAGAGTTCTGTATGTCCCACTGTCTATCCCTGGACCCCTCCTCGATAACTCCTAAAGAACCTCCAAGAGATCAAGAAACACCACTCATGGTTTCCAATATCATACAAGTTCCAGAGGCCTATCAGGAATATGCTGATGTATTTCCCACTGCCATAGTCCAAGCCTTACCCCCTCACAGGCCCTAAGACTGTGCCATAGATAAAGATCCCTCAGCAGTGATTCCCTTCGGCCGAATGTTCATTCTTTCTGAACCTGAGAAAAAGGCCCTTCGGGAATACCTAGACACCAATCTTAAAAACGGAACCATAAGACCCTCGAAATCTCCAGCGGGTGCTTCATTGTTCTTCGTTCCCAAGAAGGATACCAAAGAACTCAGACCTTGCCTCGACTATCGAGGCTTAAACCAATGCACCCTCAAAGATCGGTACCCACTGCCCCTGATTTCGGATATCCTGGAAGGTGTGAGAGGAGCCGTAATATTCACGAAGTTGGATCTCCGGGGCGCCTACCATTTAATCCGTGTCCGGGAAGGGGACGAATGGAAAACAGCCTTTAGAACACCCTTTGGTCACTAGGAATACCTAGTCATGCCTTTTGGACTAGCCAATGCTCCCACAGTCTTTCAGCATTTTATGGACAGGGTGTTCTCTGATATGTTGTTCCTCTTCGTCATTGTCTATCTGGATGACATATTGTTTTTTTCGAAGGATCCTCTAAAACATGAAGAACATGTAAGGGCAGTACTACAATGACTTTGTGAACACAAACTGTTAGCCAAACCCGAAAAATGCTTGTTCCATGTTACTTCTGTTCACTACCTAGGATTCATCCTTAGCCCAGAAGGAATTGGTATGGACCCTTCAAAAGGTAAAGGCCATACTGGCTTGGCCTGCTCCCACATCTGTGAAACAGGTGCAATCCTTCCTGGGGCTTGCCAACTTCTACCGCAAGTTTATTTCTACCTTTTCCGAAATTGTTCAGCCGATCGTTGCTCTATTGAAGAAAGACACCCCTTTTATCTGGTCTACACACAAGATAAAGCATTCCAACGATTGAAGACAGAGTTCACGCAAGCCCCCATCCTGACCCAGCCCGACATAAATCGCCCATTTCTAGTGGAAACGGATGCCTCTAACTACGCCATAGGGGCGGTCTTGAAACAGGAACTTGAGGATGGACTGGAACACCCCATTGCTTACCTTTCACGAACCCTGACCCCCAGTGAGACGCACTATTCCGTCCTGGAGAAGGAACTCTTGGCCATCCGCCAAATCTTCACTAAATGGCGACACCTACTTCTGGGTGCTAGATATCCAGTTCAGGTCTGCAGAGATCCTCGGAATCTCCAAATCCTACAGTCGTTGAACTGCAGGAACAGTCGTTAGGCCCGTTGGGCCTAATTCTTTGCCCAGTACCAGTTTCAAATCACTCATGTTCCCGAATCACAAAACATGATTGCTGACGCCTTATCTCGATGTCCAGACTACGCAGCCACTGAGGACAAGGTCTATCCTAAGATATTTCCCAAAACTATCTTTGTAGCTCAAGCAATCAACCTCCTGGAAGAAATCCGAGTGCAAACCCAGTCCTCTGACCTCTGGAAGGATATTTCAAAGAAGAATCCATGATATCTAAGAGTCAAGGAAGAATATCTATTCAAGGACAATGCACTGGTCATTCCTACGCAGAAATTACAACACAGGGTAATAAACCTCTGCCATGATACCCTTCACTCCGGTCATCGTGGTATAACTAACACCCTCCGTCTTATACAAAGACAGTTTTGGTGGCCTCGAATGAAGACCGACGTACAACAGTACGTCAAGGCTTGTACTGTCTGCAGTGAAAACAAACATGATAACAAGAGACCGGCGGGTCTTCCACTGCAACCGCCGCTGCCAACAAGACCATGGGAGTTTATTGCTACAGACATCATTGTGGAATTACCACCTTCCCGAGGGTACACGACCATCATGGTAACCATAGACTTGTTCACCCATATGGCTCATTTTACACCTTTGTATAAACTACCATCCTCCTCAGAATTGGCTGGAATCTTCCTGGAACATATTTTCCGTCTTCATGGACTTCCTTCCAAGATCATATCGGACCGAGGACCTCAATACGTCTCACAATTCTGGAAACATCTGTGTCGTATTCTAGGGATCCAACGTGCTCTCTCATCAGGTTATCACCCACAAACCAACGGAGCCACAGAACGTGTAAATCAAACTCTGGTGCAATATCTTCATTGTTTTGCCACCAAGGTTCAGGATCCCTGGTCTCTCCTCATACCCCTGGCCGAGTTTGCCTACAGCAATTCCGATCACTCAGCACTCAAGGTCAGCCCTTTCTATTGCAGTAAAGGTTTTCACCCGTCCGTTTTACCTTCTGTTCTTCCTCATCCCACTCCAGTACCTACTCTCGACTCATGGATACAGACTCTCATCAACATACACAAGGAAGCCAAGGAACAATTGAAAGAGGCTCAAACACGCACTAAGCTCTATGCGGATTCCAAGAGAAGATTATTCTGTTGGTGATCAAGTCTGGTTTTCCTCTAAACTATTACCGCAACATCTACAGCCAAACAAATTGGCCCCTCGGTACTATGGACCATTTTCCACAAAGGAAGTCATCAATCCTGTCTCATTGCGACTCAAGCTACCCGATTCCTGGAAGAAAATACACCCAGTCTTTCACATTTCCCTATTGAAACCTTACATCCAATCCTCCCGAAAATCCTGAAGACCCAGTCCTGTTGTTGTGGACGATCAGCTGGAATATGAAGTGTCCAGAATATGCGATTCCAGGTATAAACCGGGTCGACTTCAATAGCTGGTTGAATGGAAAGGCTACCCTCCTAGCGAGAGAACCTGGGAACCAGTTTCTAACTTAAATACCCCTCGACTGCTTAGAAGATTCCATCTCATACACCCGGCAAACCTGATGGAACAGGTCTTCGGAGGAGGCATGCTGTCATGACCCGTAGAACTTGCCCCTTCTGCACTTCCTGGTCCTTATCGCGCCGGGGCTTGTATTCTTTGCTACTCCCAACATGGCCGCAACAAGCAACTTCCCTCGCACCAGCTTCCACGTCGCACACGGCACGTTCTATAAATCGGCCACGTGCATCTCAACGCTATCATTAGGTAGTGACTTGACGTGTGTGTGCTTTTCGGCGAATCCACTATTCCTAGATCCTGGTTCCTTCTTCCTTCCTTCACCCCTTTCCTTTAATCTGCTCCTGGGATCCCCATTCTTAGCGACCGCTACCTATTTTCCTGGACATCCTGGAACAGCGGCCTTCCCGGAACTCTGAACGCGCTCTGCAGCCGGGCGAGCGAGCCTATACAAGACCCGATCCGTCCACAAGAGGAATCCTCCCGCGGAACAGAGCAAGAAGCGATCTCAGGTGAGACGGGGGGAGATTTACGACAGCATCAGCACAAGTATGTATATCTCTCTACAATGTACAACAACAAATCAATACATAGAAAACACACAATATATGTCAAAAACACACATCCTATATAATAAAAGGCCAGACGTATGTGTGCTAGAAGCTGCCATGCACAGTAGAGGCTGGCTGAATACACAGAATGCTTCTCTGGAGGGAGCTGTTGCCTTAGGATACACAGTGGGCCAATTTGAATAGTTTCACTTGTTGTCACCGCTAGAGGGAGGTGTAAGCTTACAACATATAGAGACAATGCCAATACGCATAGCTTTGCCTGTTGTCACCGCTAGAGGGAACTGTAGGCTTAGGATATATCGCAGTCCCACTGTGATAATGAAATCCTGCACTGTGGACAGTGTACACGGGCCTGTACACTAGTTATCATATAAATTCATTGGAATAATACAAATCATATATTGAATGCCCTCAAAACATACACTCCCGCTTACTAAAGTAATCACCTACGATCAACATGTACTCTTCCTACCATCTTCATATCACAAGTCACACTAGAGAACTAACATGCCCATGGTAAGTGCAAACAAGCAGACATACACCATCAGTGTACAACCAACACAGAAAATACTATTAACACAATACCATGTTCATAAATTAACACATTAGCAACAATACCAGACAGAAGGATTAGCTTAGCTTTCAGGAATGTTGATTTATTTGATTTTATATTTAGTGTTAAATAATAAATTGAAGCGTACTCTTGGGACACATTGGGCCTCATTCCAAGGTTGGTGCTAGTCACGGCGCTATTAGCGCCATGGCTAGCACCATTACCGGTACCGTGTCCGCCCTCGTTCAATGGGGACTTACCGGTCTAGTCCGACGTTTGAGGGACCAGTAATTCCCCATTGAAAATGTCAATCCCCATTCACATTTGAGCCCCCATAAGGCTCAATGGGAATGGGGAGGGTGCTAATAACGGTACCGTAAATTACGGTATCGTTATTAGCTCTGAAGTCCCGTTGCGGGTCCCGCCCTTAACGCCTGCTAAAAGCAGGCATTAAGGAAGGACCCGCAAAGGGACCTCGCATAGGACGTAAAGGGATTACCGGCACCGGTGTCATTACCGGTGCCCGGTAACCCTTTGCGCCCGGGTCGTAATGAGGCCCATTGTCTCGCCACATTCAGGTTGCAGAGCAAAGTTGATAATGTTGCATAAATGTTTGCATGTGAAAAAGAAATGTGCAAAAAGGTCATTAGTCCATTGTGCTTTCCAAAGATCCAGAATAAACACCCTTTCAGGTGTGTCTTAATTGTCCACTTAGATTTCTGAGATTGTTGGCACAGAATTAACCACAACCTGCAACTGTTGCACATCACAGAAATGTCAAAGATGCAGGTTTAAAAAACAAAACATGTGTATGACGATACAAAACGCTAAAAATAGACCATTTTATCTAATCTGTCTCAGCGCATTACTATCAGAGAAGATGAAGAGGAGGAGAGAAAACAGAAAGGAAAGTGTATACTACGAATCGTTCTACTTCCGTCGAATAATGTGTTCACGTGTACAGCTAGAGAGAAGATTGTCATTTGGAGTGCAGATTCTGAAATGTGGATTTGGTGTCTAAATTTGTACTGATGATTCTGGGTGCAGATTATGAGTATGTTTTTCTGTAGTTTGGATTCGATTATGAGTATGTTTTCTGTGGCTTGAATCCTGGGTATAGATTCTGAGTATTATTTCTGTGGTTTGGATTCCGGGTGAAGATTCTGAGTATGTCTTCTCCGGTTTGTATTCTGGGTGCAGATTATAAGTATGCTTTCAGTGGTTTGATTCTGGGTGCATATTCTGAGTATGCCTTCTCTGGTTTGGATTCTGGGTGCAGATTATGAGTATGTTTTCTGTGACTTGATTTCTGAGTTTAGATTCTGAGTATGATTTCTGTGGTTTGGAGCCTGGGTGCATATTATGAGTATGTTTGTTGTGGCTTTGATTCTGGGTGTAGATTCTGAGTATGTTTTCTGTGGTTTGGAATCTGGGTGCAGATTATGAGTATGTTTTCTGTGGCTTGTATTCTGGGTGCAGATTATGAGTATGTCTTCTAAAATTTGGATTCTGGGTGGTTTGGATTCTGGGTGCAGATTATGAGTATGTTTTCTGTGGTTTGGATTCTGGGTGCAGATTATGAATATGTTTTCTGTGGTTTGGAGTCTGGGGGCAGATTCTGAGTGTGTCTTCTCTGGTTTGTATTCTGGGGCAGATTATAAGTATGTTTTCTGTGGTTTGATTCTGGGTGCAGATTCTGAGTATGTCTTCTCTGGCTTGAATTCTGGGTGCAGATTATGAGAATGTTTTCTGTGGTTTGGATTTTGGGTGCAGATTATGAGTAAGTGTTCTAAAGTTTGGATTCTGGGTGGTTTGGAATTCTGGGTGCAGATTATGAGTATGTTTTCTGTGGTTTGGATTCTGGTTACATATTCTGAGTATGTCTTCTCTGGTATGGATTCTGGGTGCAGATTATGAGAATGTTTTCTGTGGTGTGGATTCTGGGTGCAGATTATGAGAATGTTTCTGTGGTTTGATTCTGGGTGCAGATTCTGAGTATGTCTTCTTTGGCTTGAATTCTGGGTGCAGATTATGAGAATGTTTTATGTGGTTTGGATTCTGGGTGCAGATTATGAGTATGTGTTCTAAAGTTTGGATTCTGGGTGGTTTGGATTCTGGATGCAGATTATGAGTATGTTTTCTGTGGTTTGGATTCTGGGTGCATATTCTAAGTATGTCTTCTCTGGTTTGGATTCTGGGTGCAGATTATGAGATTGTTTTCTGTGGTTTGGATTCTGGGTGCAGATTATGAGTATGTGTTCTAAAGTTTGGATTCTGGGTGGTTTGGATTCTGGGTGCAGATTATGAGTATGTTTGCTGTGATTTGGATTATGGGTGCATATTCTGAGTTTATTTTCTGTGGTTTGGATTCTGGGTGCAAATTATGAGAATGTTTTCTGTGGTTTGGATTCTGGATGCAGATTATGAGAATGTTTTCTGTGGTTTGGATCTGGGTGCAGTCCATGAGTATGTGTTCTAAAATTTGGATTCTGGGTGTTTTGGTTTCTGGGTGCAGATTATGAGTATGTTTTCTGTGATTTGGATTCTGGGTGCATATTCTGAGTATGTCTTCTCCGGTTTGGATTCTGGGTGCAGATTATGAGAATGTTTCTGTGGTTTGGATTCTGGGTGCAGATTATGAGTATGTATTCTCTGATTTGGTTTCTGGGTGCTTATATTCTGCTTGCATTTTTTTGTGCAGATTCTGGTTCCAGTTTTAAGTACAGATTCCAAGTTTAGATTCCAGGTGCGGATTCAGAGTGAAGGTCTGTGTATGGATTCAAAAGATATGCAGAGACATGGATGTAAATGTATGTAACATAAACCCATGCACACCCATGTATGCACAAGTACGTGTACACACATACACACACAATCACTCACTAAAATCACATATTTTTTCAAACATTGTGACAGGATCAGATAAAACATCATTACTCGCCCACAAACAGGTCCTCGTGCACAAAACGCAAACCTACTACATTATGCACATTATAGAGGGAATTAACTACATTTAATTACATTTAATGGGATATCAGGTTATCTTTAAAAAGGTAAAGTCTACCAACACTGGGTAAATGGTGAAAAGTGCATATTAGGTACCAACGTGCAAATTAGTGTACAAGTTGTTGGTCCACTCTGGGCAATGTATAATACATTCAAAATGATGCTGGCAGTATTTCACATAAATGCTAAATTTAACGTGAGTCATGTGAGGTAGTGTGAGTTAAAGTTGTATTTGAAATGTGATGTGCCTTGTCTAAAAGTAGGACATATTTGATGTGGACAAACTATGATGAAAATAGAGTTTGTTTCAGATGATCTAGATGTACTGGCTGCACCAAGAACAGCTGGGGTTTGCTGTTTTCAGTGTTTATATTTCTGGTGGTCTTTTTCCAGGGTTTCAGAAAAGTTTCAAAATCTGTCATTGTTCAAACATTGTTTCCCTCAAACAAATCACAGACACGTGTGTTTTTCCAGTGTAGATAAAAATGTATCTTTTATTGCTTGAATCAGAAAATCACAGATGATGCTGATACAGTCCCTGCTATCTCGTTGCATTCTTGGACTTGTAGTCCTGAATTTATATCAGAAAGGGATAACCACACACACAAAAATGCAAGGAATCAAACAAGGACTCGGTGCACTCCAGTTGCATGAAATGAGGCCAGGTAAGAGCCTGAATTAATTTTGTAGTGAACCCTAAAACAGGAACTACCCAAAGGTAATATACATCTTGGTGTTCAAGGGAAGAAGGAGGTGGTGTGTGAGGTGCAGAGATACGTGTATTTGTACATCAATGTTCAAAGCTGCATACGGACAAAGACCTCAGAAAACTTGACTTGTGGGGATCTAATCTTCTGATCAGACAGATTATAATGGGGATCTTGGTAAAAATATACCATTTGCATATTTACTAAGTAGATGGTTAAATATATTCTGTAACCATTACAGAGGTGGAGCCAAGTACCTGCACCCAATGCTCCTCCCCCATACTGCCTATATGTTGGGAGCCAGAGTGTGAAACACGTGCATTACCAGTGAGAATACCTACACCGAAGAGAATCCTGGAAGTAAGGTTTCTATTGAGGAAGCCATACATGCATACACGACAATATGATGGTCATTTGAATGAAATCCCGAAGGAAATGGGGAAAGCGAACAAAAGTGCAGTTTGGTGAC
The DNA here is from genome assembly GCA_002915635.3 of Ambystoma mexicanum. Taxonomy (NCBI): domain Eukaryota; kingdom Metazoa; phylum Chordata; class Amphibia; order Caudata; family Ambystomatidae; genus Ambystoma; species Ambystoma mexicanum. The sequence goes on along the minus strand of CM030325.1, from coordinate 1,030,935,046 downwards.
GTCATGAAGAGAGGAGCCGACGCACCCAGAAGAGATGCAGAGATGAGAGAGCATAAATACTCTATAGAAGCAAAGGAGGGTGTGCTAAAGATGAGCAACATGTCAGGCTCGAGATGAAGATGTTCATGCTACAGAAAATACTGAAGAAGATACTAAGTCATTTCACAATTGTACAGAAGCAACAACACAAGTAGACAAGTATTCTTTAAAGCTGGCTATGTATTGAATAGATTGCGTCGATGCACCATCGTATATGTATAGGAAACGTATGGACTACAAATATTCCACAATGCACTTTAGCAGAGCCGGACATCAGGAGCAGGAAGGAGTATTCAGTGTGTCACAGTTAGAAATTGAAAGCTTAACCATGGAGGTGAATCAAAGAAGGGTTTGGTTGTCTTAACACCAAGAAGTCAAGGCCACCTTGGGTCTGAATGTTAGAAGCAATGGTTACAGAACGTGTGAAAGAACAGAACTCCTGTCTCTAGTGAGGAGCGAGAACATTGAAGACATCAGAGGTTCATCATTGATAGTACCTGAAATACAGAAAGGCTCAAAATCATGGCCAGCAGTCATGTGGTTGGATGGAAATAGACAAGTGGGACGAGCTGTATCGAAACCAGGAAGACAGAGTATGCTATACTCCTCCATATTCTCGAGCTCAGAGAACATTTCCAAGGCTGAGTTCAAAGCTTTAATTGACTAGAAGACGGCAAGAGGTGATGATTGATGGCAGACCAATTGGTGGGAAGCTATGGGCATAACCAGCCCACCAGCACCTGTATGCCAACCTGTGTACTGCTTACACATGTGGAATATTACAGAGGAGTACAAGGGTGCCAACCAATTATAGAGGGACACGTAACAGAGAGACCTATATTTTGTGTAACCAGTGGGATGTTGTGTATTTGATGACATTTCGAGTGACCTGCATTAAGGGAGGGCTTAGTTGTCCCACATGATGTTAGATACCAAATCACCTTCCCTGACAAGTATGGAACGTATACCTAGATGTTAGTAGATTTTTGAAGTTTGCAACGTAGGTAGACGTCGATGATGATGAGTCTTTAGTACATAACCTGCTTTTTTGATGTGTTGCATGGAGTGTGAAGATTGAGTGAACGCATTGATGTTTGTTGCAACTCCCTGTTTTAGATAATTGATATTAAAACAGTCGCATTATGCCGACTTCCTGAGTCAGTTTGATTATTGATGTTTGAATATAGTCTGCATCTCCCTCCATCTCTGCATATTGCTCCTCATCTCTGGGTCGGAAACCCTAATACACCATAAAAAGAGATGACTATTTAATGTGATGGGAATTAGGGATTCAAAATCACAGACATACCCCTGCTATTCATTAACTGAAATGCACCATCACATTTTTCAGAACCTTGCAATATGGGAATAGAAGATACCTTTCCTTGACCCATTTCCCCAAAAGAACCTGAATAGGTAAGTGTCTGATGGAGGATCTTCTGAAAACAAGGCACTGTTTGGATCTTATCTGACAAGCTGCTAACTGACCCTTTTCAGCCTCATACATTTGGGAATACAATAATTAACTCCAAATTGCTACTTTGTGAAAAGAATACATGGGCCCACCAATAAATACTTTTTAAGGGGAACATATCATATGTCTTAGTTCAGTTTAGATCATATGCAGTATGAAAATGTCTGAAAATGTCCACCAGTGGAGGCAGTGACCTTGCCTTTAATTTTCACTTAAATACATGAATCCATATGTAGCAAGCTCAACACTGCCATCTATTGGGCATATCCGGACGAACCCCAAAAATGAAAAATTATTTTCAGGGGCAGAAATCGGATAAAATCAGACTTTCTGAAATCCAAAATGCCTTGGCATAGTTTATGTTAATCTAGTGGTTTGTCTCTTTCTCGCTTTCTCTCTTTCTCTCTTTCTCTCTCCCTCTCTCTCCCTATCTCTGTCTCTCTCTGTCTCTCTCTTTCTCTCTCTCTCTTCTTCTCTCCCTCTCTCTCTCTCTACCTCCCTCTCTCTCAGTCTCTCTCCCTATCTCTGTCTCTTTCTCTCTCTCTCTCTCTCTCTCTCTCTCCCACTCTCTCTTCCTCTCTCTGTCTCTCTCTGTCTGTCTCTCTCTCTCTCTCTCTGTCTCTCTCTCTCTCTCTCTCTCTTTCTCTCTCTCACTATCTATTTCTCTCTCACACATGCACTCTTTCTCTGCTTCTCTTTTTTTCTCTCTCTATCTCTTTCTCTTTCTCATACACACATGCCCTCTCTTTCCCTCACCCTCTTTCACTCTCTCTATGCCTGTCCCGCTTTGTCTGTCACAATCATTTTCTCCATCACTCGCCCTTAGGACAAAAGTCATATTGTCAAATGAGCATTAGCTAGAGTCATTCCAGTAATTTCTCACATCAGCGCAAGAAGAAAAATTACACTGATTTTTTTAAGGTGAGTGGATGAGTTTTATGATAAAAAATAGAATGAGAGGATCAGCTCAGCAACAGAGGCACTCCCCAAGGTAGGGAGTGTCTTGGTATTTCTAGACAGACATTGTCATTGTGGGGATCCTGTAGCAATGTCACCATCACGCATGGGGTGCATTGCTTGTATGTGGAGGGTGAGTGTGGCACCGATTGGCCCTACAAGGGTTGCTGCTGGGGTGCTGACAGTCCTGGTAAGGAACCAGTGGACCAGGCTGTCAGGTTTACAATTGCATTTGTTATTCTTTCTTTTTTCAAATTGTAAATGATTGCTGCTTGTATATCCTGCAACACGCGTGTGGATTCAGCTTCTTTGTCAACTAATAAGTCCAACATGAAGCATTTCATATTTATTTCACGCTCAGAAACATAACATGTCGTTGGTTTTACTTCAAGCAAGAACCTCTCCAAGAAGGGACAACATTTTGAGAGACAAAATGTCATTTATTCTCTGCAAAAGAAGTTGTTAAAAAAGGAAAATATGTAGGAAATAAAAAAGGAAAATATGTAAATGTTCTTACATTGTAAATTGGCACTTTTTAAAGGTGTACAATGTTCATTTATAATTATCATTCCCATTATATATTGTAGTCAAAATGAGAATGTTACACAGGCCTTACTTTGGAAAAGTGCATTATCAAAACCCAGAAAAACCATGCAAGATGTTTTCTGATTGTAAGGTTATCATTCCATGATACACAGTCTGGAACACTCCTATTGTGCTCTTTAGTAATAGGCTTATGAGAAAGTTAGGGGACAAACAGCATCAGTGTAGGCTCCTGACTACTTGGTATACAATCAAAGAGCATGAGGGGAAGATTACGATTACCAAAAATATGTGTTTGAGAAATAAGTTTCTGATATGTCCACAGGCCTTGTTGCTCATTTCTTATTTCACAACTCTCACTCTAAAATGAAGCTGCGTGTTATCATGAACCTTTTATACCAATTTGAACAGCCTCACATTTTGGATGGAAGGATAACATAACATTTACATCTTTAACTCCATTGGTCTCATCTCCCGAGATAACATTTAATTTGGTTTGTCTAAAACATAGTGCCCTTCAGTGAGTTTAAGCATGCTATGACTGACACTACCCCATCCCTTCATGCCTCTTTGAGAGCAGCCCAGCACTGTTTTCTTTTTTCTTTTTTTATCTTGCCTGCTTGCATGTCTGTTCAGTGTCCCACTTAAATCTTTGTGGTTGGAATGCATTTAGTGGGAGGTGGTGGGGGGGGGTTCTGTAGTGTAGGTCTCCTTGTGAAGGAATCAATCAGAAACAGACACAAACAGATGCAACATTCCAGAAGTGAATCCATGAACTGTTCTGCTATTCCAGCTGAAAGCCTCATTCTACCAATGCCTGATGATGTAATATGAAGATTATGAAAGCTTGAAAATAAATGACTTTGTTAGCCTAAGGCATCATTGTGTCTATTTTTGGAGCAGCACATTTCATAAATACATATATATGTTTGGAAAAATATGATTTAAGATGGGCGTCAGGCACAAACTCTATCCCACACCACAATTTCACCCATAATAACCGATGTAATGGGGCGGCAGCTGGATCTGTCAGATTGTGACTGTATTACCGGCTATAGTGGCCAGCAGGGCATAACTCAGCGCATATTCCTGAACTTGGCACTATTGTTGGCCAAGAGGGCTATCCTCATGAGATGAACGCTTAAACAACCTCCCACTAGAGAGATGTGGATGAGGGACGTTGTCTGGGCAAATGACACTGATGAACTGTACATCACTTTACTATTAAATGTCAGCTGCCCAAAGGACAAATGATCAGATCTCCATACGTACCTAGCCAGGTGTGAGCCATCACCATGAAATGAACAGTTAATATCCCCCACTGTAACAATGTGTGTCAGTACTAGTGTATCCTACATGATTGTAGTAGGTTTGGTCATGCTGTCCTACTCAATATATGCTGATGTTATTTGCACACACCAAGTCTTTATGAACAAACAGTTACAAAAAGACATACTCCATACCACTACAACTACAACCTTAACACTCACTTCAACCCTTATTCAACTGTGGTATTCCTGTAGCCTAATATTTGAAGTGAGTATTATGGTTGTATTTGCAGCAGTAAGGAGTGGGTGTTTATACTTTGAGTTTCATGATTGAATGTGTGGTGATATAGAATGTGTGTTTGTACAATAACATTTTTATTTCTATGTTTTACGGACTTTACTTTTTATTAGATTAAGCTTAACTCTTTTTTATAAGTGCATGATGTTTGGATTTATGGTATGTGAGTTTATTAACATATGACTGTAGGCCATATATGTATGTTGCATGATTACATTGCATATAGGTCTATTGAAGAGGAATGTATGGTATGTGAGTGTGTGGTTTATGCCAGGTGTGTATATACACTAACCCTAGGTGTCTACGAGTTTAGGGGTGTACCCACCCTGGAGTGGAAAACATATGTGTGTGTATAGTGCATGTGTTTATGTTGTGGTGATAGGCACAGTACACATATTTGATACCATAACAAAACATATGTGTTTATGTGGTGGGGGTATGAGTGTATGGTGTTTTCTGTATAGCATATGAGTCTATGGTGTATGTGTGCTACATGCATGTTTGGTATGCAAACATCTGGCATATGATTGTGTGGAGTATGAGTGTATGGCACATGAGTATACAATGTATCTGTTTATGTTGTATACATTTATGGCATATGCATGTAATGCTTAAGAGTGCATGCCATATGGGTGTATGGCATATAACTATGACATATGGTGTATGCCATATGGGTTTATGGTCTATCATTGGTATACGAGTGTTTAGTAAGTAAACATCGAGCATATTAATGTATTAATCTCAGGGGTTTTAATGTCAGGTGAATGGGGTAGCTGCATATGGACTGTCAGTGTATGTTGTGTGAGTGCATTGCTTAAGAGTGTGTGACATATGAGTGAATGGTGTAAGTGTGTGTGGAATAAGAACATTCAGCATAGGAGTGTGTGGTGTACGAGCATGGCATAACTGTGTGGCATAAACAGCATGGCCTAGCATGTTGCATAACAGTGCATGGTGGACAATTACATGCCACATGTGCCATATAAATGTAATGAATAGGGGAACATGGCGTAAGAGTATGTGGTGTAAAAGCATGTGGAAAAATAGTGTATGTCATAAGATCATGTGCCATTAGGGTGAGTCATAAGTGTGTGTGTCATAAGTGTGTGTGTCATAAGTGTGTGTGGGAAAAGAGTGTGTGGCATAAGAGTGTGTGGCATAAGACCATGTTGCATAAGAACATGTGGCATAAGAGTGAGTGGTGTAAGAGTGGGTCATAAGTGTGTGTTTTATAAGTGTGTCACAAGTGTGTGTGTTTTGTAAGGGTGTATCATAATAGCATGTGCCATAAGAGCACATGGTATTAGAGTAAGTGGTGTAAGATTGTGCGGTCTAACAGCGTGGGGTGTAAAAGTATGTGTAAGATTGTGTGTCATAAGAGCCAGGCATGAGAGCATGTATCATAACATGTGTGCCATAAGAGCACATAGATTAAGAGCGCATGGACTTACAGCATGTTGTATAAGAGAGTGTGGCATAAGAACATGTGTAACTTTGTGTGTCATAGGTGTGTGTAATAAGTGTGAATTTTATGAGCTTTGTGTTGTGTTATAAATGTGTGCATAGTAAGAGTATGTGTAAGAGCGTGTTTTAAGATGGGGTATTGTAAGAGCATGTGTCTTAACAGCATGCAACATAAGAGTATGTATCGTAAGAGCATATAGCTTAAGAGTGTGTGGAATGTGACAATGTTTAAGAGTGAGTGGCATAAAAGTGTGTTGTAAGTATGTTTGCTGTAAGTGTGTGTTGTAACAGCATGTGCTATAATAGCGTGTGTTGTATAAGTGTGTGCCGTGCGATTTAAGTGGTGTAAGAGTATGTGGTGTAATATAATTTGGCATAATAGTACATGGCATAAGCCATGTTGCATAAGGGCATGTGCCATAAAATAATGTGTAAGAGTGTGTGCCGTTTGAGTGTGGCATAGATGTGCATGTTGTGTGTGTTGAATTTATGTCATAAGTGTGTGTCGTAAGTGTGTACATGTCATATGTGTGCGTAGTAAGAGCATGTGTCGTAACACTACATGATATAAGAGCAAGTGGCATAAGAATAATAAGTGGCATAATAGCATGACATAAGAGCATGTGTACAAGTGTGTCCTAGGAGTGCATCACAACTATGTGTGTCATAAGTGTTCAAGTTGTGTGTATGGCATTGAAGGGGCCCGTGAGGGACTCTCGGATGTGGAAACAAGGCACAGTCACCACACACGAATAGATACGCCAGACACAAGGTTCTGTTCCCAAAATCTACGGTTTATTGCAATATAAAGTAGTCCCAGTTGGCCAAGTTGTCCCACGCCCCGTGACGTGTGTCTAACAGACCTCGGGGGACGCAAGAGAGAGTGAAACGTACATCAGTTACATATATACAAATTGAGCACCTTACAATCAGCAATGACACAGTATGACACATTTGATGCCACCCTCAATTCATTTCCCTTTGAATTAGAGGCGATGATTGACCAGTATGACAAATATGACACCTCAGACCACGATATTTAGTAACAGTTTGCAATCTTCAATTTTACAGACACCATTCTTTATTTGCAAGAACACAGCGTTTCTGTTTTTCATGGGCAAGCTGCGCGTAGGAGACTGGCACATACCAGACCTCACTATCTTTTAGTTTCGATTCTCGCTCTAGAGATCAGCCTGCTCTCCGGGGCCTCACTGGGCTCAGAAAGGGGGGCCGTAAAGAAGATCATAATTCCACTCTTTAAATGCTAGTTTCGTACATTGCTATTCTTTCAGGAGACTCGCTGGCATTTGTGTACTGATTAAATGCCTTGTCTTCAAGGATATGTGAGGGAGGGAATTGGGCATTTCTGTCTGGCTCTCCAGTGTAATGTTTCAACATGTTTCTTAGCCTTGGACCATTGAATCGAAATAATATCTTCAGCAAAGCAGTTTTACATGAGGCAAAGTGGCAGCGTTAGAGAGAGAGCAGAGAGAGAAAACAAAATGGTGATTCTGGTCATCTTAAAATGGCTTCACTCTAGTTGAACTAATAGCTACGTAATAACTAATGACTAATGAATATATATATTCTTACACTGTAAATGAGGCGGTTGGTCTTCGGCCAACCAATTATCATTCATTTCCGGACCCTCAAGGGGTGTTTGGTTTTTCTGGACTGACAAACCCTCCTCTTGGCCGTAAGCCAAACATCTCATCCATGCATTGCATCCTCCTCCGACCAAGTATTTGGATTAGATTTGGAATCTGATTCAAATTTGGACTCATGTACACTTGTGGTCTCCTCGTTATTATTATCAATATCAATTGCCATGAATTATTTAATGGTTTCAGATTCGTTACTATGGCGAGTGCTTGATTTAGTAATGTTTTTTCGTTTCATCAATTGTACACACTCTTCGCTAATTTCAGTACATATTAAGGGGAGACAATGTATGCAACAACAACATGTCACAAATATTCCTAGGATTGCTACTAGGATTGTAAATAGTTTCCATCCCCAGGATCGCAACACTTCCCAGAACCAGGAGCTTATGTTCAATTCCCAACCGCCTTCAGGGGGGTGAAGATCAGAACTTAGCACATGCAATTTTCTTATTGCCTCAAAAATCGTGGGGGAGGAGTCACTTACAAATACGCAACACACTGATCCCACAAATTTGCAAACGCCACGCGACCAGCTAAGATTATATCAAGGGCCATTCTATTTTTTAGTGACATTAATATAATTCCTTTTTCTTCAAGAGTCATATTATATAATATATCAGTGGTTCTATTTATTGTTTCTTCTAATATCCTAGTCGTTTTATGTTATAAGAGTTTATCGCCTGGCCCCAAAATGGAATGAATGATTTTTCTATATCCTCTACAATCAACCCGTCTTCAATATTACGGCGAGGTCATGACCTAGTCAATTTGGTTACGTCTGATGTTTTTAAAAGAAACACCCCAGGGAACAGAAATCCCAAATAACACATACCTCCCCAGTTCCTAGGTAACCAAGGATATGCTTTTTCTCCACATATGAAATACACAGGATCTCCCACATATATTGGTTCCACTTCTTTATCAAGGAATGCTATATTCCTGCATCTGGTAAATGTTCCTACCTGGAAAAAAACATTTTTCTTTAAACAGAATGGGACAGAATGAGGATTATAATTCACTGTATATGAAGGGGGTTCTGCATCCTTATTCCCCTGTGGGTTCATGTGGAACGTGATCACAGAAGTTTTATAAGGTACAGACAATCTATCCTCTGGCATTATTGCTGGTGTAACTAATCATCTTTTGTGGAACATGGAGCAACCCACCGGTTTCATAATCACTTCCTCGAATTCATTCATATTTGTTTTATCTAGTTGACCAGTTTCACTTTCGTTCCATTTCCCATAATATAGGGCACTCAGAGAAGCATAACATGCAGAAGTTAAGGGCAGGGGCTGTACATACCATCCTATTCCCTGACCACCATGCTGCGGCAGGTGGGCACAAACACAACAATTATTTTTTCTTAGGATTGAGTGTGTCATATTCATTATTAACAGCAATATGTTGTTCCCATATCCTTCCCTGTGTTTCTCTTCCAATGAGGACAAGGTATAGGAAATCCCATGGACTGGGCTTTCTGTTGTGGAAATGTTCATAATGGGCAAAAGTACTTCAAAAGGGTGCATTTCCTCTCGGTACCATAACACTGATATGGTCAACATTGGGGCTAATATACTCATTATGCACATTAATATGGTTAGACCCTAAAAATTCTTTTTACCATGTCCTTTTTCCGCCTCTCTATATACTATGTTTGATTTTCTATCAGCATTGGTGCAAGAGGGGGCATTTGCTGGTTCCAACATTTCTTCTCTTCCTTCTTCCTCTGCTGTGCTCGTAGTGAATATCTCTTGTTCATGTGCTTCTTAGGATGTTGAAAAAGTTCAATCAATGTCTACAATATTTTATGCCAGTTTTCTGTCTGCCTCGATTGCCTATTCATCTGGCAAGGCCTCCGTGCATTTTGCACATTGCTCTAGAATTTCAGAGCAGCTTCCCTTGTACCACGTGCGCCCTGCTTGTTCACTCGGGTTGCTGACACATGGATTTTGCACCGAGGAGTTGCGTTCCGTGAGCTGTCTAATTTGCACAACTCTTACGCCACCCTCCTCTAGGCCTCCGGTTTCCACTTCATCTGAAAATAGGAAACAGAGGCAAGAAATTCACCAAGAGATGAAAAATGTGATCACTCCTTCTTTCTGCTCCGTAGGTTGTACCGATTTGCTCCTGGTACCATGTGATCAACAAATAGTGCGGGTGCACTTCCGGTCTCGAGCTTGGAGTCAGCTTGGGGCACATTGGCAGATGATGATGGGTGCCCAGGCGACAATGCAGGCTGTGGCACAACAGAAGATGGTGGGTGCCACAGAGGTATGCGCTTAATGTCGGCCAGCAGAGATGCAGAATCTGCTGGACAACGGTGAGGCACTCTTTGCTCTTCTGTTTTTATGGCAATCTCATCAGGCTTTGTTTCAGGATCAGGCAGTTTCTGTGGCAAGGGACTGGCATTGGCATTTCTCGTTTCTGGAACTGCTGCTATCTCTTTCTGGTCTTTGTCCCGATCAGTTGATGTGTCGAATGGTGATGGGACTTTCTAGGCGTGCGTGGCATGAATCCACTCCTTGCGTCCATCCACGCGTATCGCTGTCTGCATGGTCAGGAGTATTTGATACGGCCCACGCCACCTGGGTGCTAGTGATGTTTTCCGTTCGTAATTTTTGACTAACACCCAGGTTCCTGGCTCCAATGCATGTCCTGGGCCAGTATACCTCACTGGTAATGCCTCCTGCACCTGCTGATGAATCAAACGCAGTTGTTTAACTAACAAATTACAATAAATGCTGAGTACAGGGTATTCTACCTCTCTCATTCTCCTAGGCTGAGGTGCGCACAACACATTCGCCGGTCTCCCCATTATAATTTCATAGGGGGAGAGCCCAGTTCTGGCCTGCACTGACGTTCGGATACACAGTAACGCTATTGGCAATGTATCTACCCAGCTTAATTTGATACCTGCACAGATCTTACTAATTTTGGACTTCAAAATTCCGTTATGCTGCTCAATAAGACCGGCCGAACTCGGATGTCTCAAACAATGGCATTTTTCATCAATCTGCAATCCTGCACAAATCTGCATTATCACTGCACCTACAAAGTGCGGACCATTGTCCGACCATATGACACGGGGTAGACCAAAGCGAGAGAAATACTCTTTTAGCATTACCTTCGCCGTGCTCATGGCTGTGCAATCTTTCAAGGGATATGCTTCTACCCATTTGCTGAAAGCACATATGATCACCAGAACGTATTTCAGATTTTGGCATCTCTCCATCTCTATGAAGTCAAAGTGAATCACTTCGAATGGCATAGAAGGCGGTCCAAATCTCCCTGTTGGAGTCACTGTTCCTTTTCCCACATTGTGCTGTAGGCACGTGATGCAGTTTTGCACCAGCCTCTCGGCATTCTTTTTTATGAATGGATTTTCCCAGACCGTGGCTAAATGTTGGACTATTTTCTTCGTACAGATGTGTGTGGGACTATGAGCCATTGTAACCATTGCATTTACATACGCATTTGGCAACATCCAATTCCCGCTTTTCTTGTCCACCCAACAACCCTTCAAATTCAGTTCTGCAGAGTCTTTGGCCCATCCCTGTATTTCGTCGGCGGTAGCTTCCGCCTGCATTTCTTTAACAGTCACAATTCCATTTTCTATCATGCAGGGCACTTCCTCCGATTGTACTGTCAACATGTTTGTACTCAAATCAGTGGCAGTCTGTTTCACAATCTTGTCTGCAAATGCGTTTCCTTTTCCGACTTTACATGTAACTTTTTTATGCCCCTCGCATTTCACTATTGTCAGGTGTTTTGGACACGTAAGTGCAGACAGTAATCGCACAATCAGAGGGCCGTGTTGAATTCTAGCCCCATGGGATGTTAAGAAACCTCTCTCGGCCCATAATCGGCCACAATTATGAACTATGCCAAAGGCGTACTGGCTATCAGTATAGATATTTACGCTCAAGTTCTCCGAAATTTCACAAGCTTTTGTTAAGGCAATTATCTCTGCTGCTTGGTAGAGTTATAAGGAATTATTTTACTCTCCACAACACTTTTTAATGTCGTAACACCATATGCGCAGTTGATGTACCGTCAGGTTGTTTAAAACAGGAGCCGTCACAAAACAGTTCCCCATCTGGTTGTTTTAGTGGTGTGTCACTCAAGTCAATTCTCCCTTTGGTTTCTTCCTCAGTAACCATTAGGCAATCATGGAGAGGCAATTCAGTCCCACCACTATTTTCCCCGGGCATTGGCATTAATTCTGCTGGATTCAAAGCACTTCACCTCATAATTTGGATGTTGGGAGCAAACAATACAATTTCATATCTAGTCAATCTAGCAGAGGTGAGGTGTTGCGTCTGTGTTCTATTGAGCAGAACATCTATGGCATGTGGCACCATCAAAATTAAGGTGTGCCCCAAAACCATCCCTTCTGTTTGTTTCACTGATGCAGCAGCCGCTGCAACAGCTCGCAAACATCTTGGTGTGTGCGCGCTTCAGGGTTCAGCGCAGAAGAAAAATAGCTGCACGGCCTATTTCTTCCACCTTGTTCCTGTGTTAAGACAGACAACGCGCATCTTCGTTCTCATGCACAAATAGCCTAAAAACCTTTTCATAATTCGGTGTGCCCAAAACTGGAGCAGAACTCAAAATGTTTTTTAGCAAATCAAATGCTTTCTGACATTCTTCATTCCACTGCAAAGGCATCACAGCATCCTTTTTTGTTAATTCCACCATTGGTTTCACAATTAAAGCGAAGTTCATAACCCATTGACGACAATAAGAAGCCATACCTATTAACGCTCTCACTCCTTTCTGCGTCGTTGGAATAGGCATACCAGAAATACTCTTTATTCTCTCTGGTGTTAATCTTCTCTCTTCCTTTGAGAGTAGGTAACCCAAATAAGCTACTTCTTTCTGACATTACTTGAATTTCTTTAGGCTTGCTTTATGGCCATGCGTGGCTAGATGAGTCAATAATAGAACAGTACCTTTTTTACATGTCTCCTCCGTGTCAGCAGCGAATAGTAAATTGTCAATGTATTGTAACAATACACAGTCTGCTGGTAATTCTAACATGTCCAACTGCTCTTTCAATGCTCTACTGTATATGCTCGGACTTTCAGTATAGCCTTGTGGAATGCGTGTGAATGTGAATGATCGTCCTCCTAGAGTGAAAGCAAATAAATACCTGCTTTCTTTGTGTACTGGAATGCTGAAGAAAGCGTTTTTCAAATCAATAACACTAAAGTATTCTGCTGAAGCAGGGATCATTGTCAAAATCGTAGTGACATCTGGCCCTAACGGGAATTGGGGATCTACTACTTTGTTCACTGCACGGAGATCAATTATGAAACGGTACGGAACCTCATTGCCCCCTTTCTTGTGTACGGGAAGAATGGGGCTGTTACATACACTACCTGTAATCTCTTCAATCACTCCCAATTTCACCAAATCAGAAACAATACTTTTCAATAATTTCTCTCCTTCTGCTGAAATTTTATACTGCGGAATGCGTGGTAGCGTTATTCCTTCTTTTAATGTAATTTTCACTAGCTTTATTTTCAAACATCCCACATCATTGTCATTCACGGCACAAATGCAAGTTGGTACCTTACTCAATTCCCCTGTTAAAGGTTCTGTCACAATTTCAGAAGTCGGCATAGTCTGGGGAGAAATAGTCAAAAATACTCCATCTGGTGTACAATGAATAACTGCACTTAGTTTTTTCAATAGATTCAATCCTAAAAGATTTTCCCCACAATGCTCTGTTAAAAGAAACTGATAATGTTCAGTAAAAGGCCCTATTGTCACTGCCACTGATTTGGACTCTGGGTTTATTACTGGGGTACCTGCGAATCCTACTGAGATATTTTGTGCGCCCGTGTCTACGAGGAATCTATGCTCTTCATTCCCTATCATCCGATGTGTAGTCTCCACTGTTATTATAATATGCACCTGTCTGGTTATCAAAAATGTACCCCCCTCTGCCTCTATTTCCCGTTTGTACAACCTGCTGATTTTGACTTTGCGTGATTTGATTCGATGCCTGGCCTTGATTCTGTGCACCATTCCCATGATTATTTAGGTGCTGCTGCATATTATTTCTGTTGTGACCATTTGTTCCCATGTGCCCTCTGTGAGGCCTTCTCTGACTATATCCGCCTCTATTTTGCAAATGCGGACATTGTGCCCGCCAGTGTCCTTCCTCTCTGCAGTATGCACATTGGTTTAATCCCAAAGGCCCTCCATGCATATTCGAATTTCCCCTACTCTGTGCATTTCCCCTTCCCCTGTTTTGTCCTGCTACCTGCTGAAGTAACACCCCTACTATTGTCCGCAGAGCTTCTATTCTTATTTGCAAAGGATACTCATTACATATCACATTTATCTCCCCTACCGAAGTCCTAGGGCTTGACATCCATCTCATCGTTTCCCGCACACACACCTGCAATCTTTGTCTATCACCTATCTGTCCGGGTGGCAGCAAAGATTTCTGCATATACAGTCTTGACGCTCTCTTCCTGCCCCGCTCAATATTCCTTCTCCTATTCCCCGGTATGGCGAGTACTTCAGAATACTCTTCATCCAATTCATTCTTTATTTCAAACAGTCGCTTCACATGCTCTTCTATTTCTTCATCTCTCCCTCTACAACAGGCTAATGCATTAAAATCCAACAATCGTTGCAGTGGTAACTTCCCAATTAACTTTTTCCATTGTCCCGACAAATATTCCCCCATGCATTCCAACAATACCTGTCTTTCGTTGTTTCTTCTGAAGTCATATGTGGACGCTAGCGTGGATACCCCATCATTATCGTCTACATACATTTCCGCCTGTTCTTGCAGCTCACGCTTTCTCTCCTTGCTGATCGCTCTGCGAGTCACTCTCATAACATTCATTTTGCTCAATTCCACTCATGGAAGGGGCAGTCGGGACAGTGGCACCCTCTTGATACGTCTGCTGGGGCTGTGGTAATTGTGAAACACTTGGGGCTGGCTGGCTAGTGGGCAGTGCAGTGTCTGATGCAGTCTGTGGTTGTGCTGGTGTTGGGAGGGGCTGAGCAATGGGAGGGGGTTGAGCGGCAGCTACTGCTGTAGTCTTTTTAGTTACACTCCTCGGGCCCTGTTTTGTTTCAGTTAAGATTCTGTTTATTAATTCGTCCGATGAGTGTAGCTCTCTTTGTGGATATATTTTTTCTATGTTTAATTCATCGCGCCGTCTTGTCTTTCTCAAGCTATTACTCCACTCCTCCACCTCCTTCTCCTCAGCTTTCTCCGTCTTTGACTTATGCCTGCACGCATGTTTCTCTCTACTTCTAAATCGGAGCATTGCTTCCCTCCTCCAGTCCCTAAGGATATCAAGTGCCCCAGGGCGTGCTCTCTTACTTATCAACACCTTTTCCAGGTTATCTATACGTTCCATCTCAAAACTCCCATCCCTCGGCCACTGAAGATTTTCCTGTTTTCTGGTTTTCTTATGCCAAGTTTCACAAAACATTATCGCTCCCATACCATACTTTATGTACATATCATAAGCCGGTGTTCCTCCCGGAGGTGCTTCCTGGCCAGTTTCCAAAGATTGTTCACCGCAGCGGAAAAATCCCATTAAGGGGGACAATACCCAAGGCATGTTTTAACCTTACCCTTGTCTAATCAAACTTACTCTGGGTGTTTGATTTTGCAAAATCATCTCTCAACCAATATCAGGATCACCTTACGAATCGGGGCACGACTCACCTGATTAGTCAATTTGTCTTTTGAAGACACAATTTGTCCGTATACTGACGCAACCAATCACATCGTGTCTGCGTATCTCGGGTCTGCATTGTTTCGGGACCCTCGCCTCCTCGTTCACTGGTCAGGGGTGTCGATCCGGGATCAGCTGTGTGCAGATCTGCAAAGGAGACTCTCATCGCTTTCGCAGCGGTGCCCCGAACACCTCTTGATCCCGGCTCGATCGCTCCCGTCCTCGCCATTCTTACCGCCTTCCTTATTTTGCAACGTACACGATGGAACAAGTGGGGGACGGTCCCTATTCGGGAGCCATCTTAAAGGGGCCCCTGAGGGCCCCTCGGATGTGGAAACAAGGCACAGTCACCACACACAAATAGATACGCCAGACACAAGGTTCTGTTCCCATAATCTAGGGTTTATTGCAATATAAAGTAGTCCCAGTTGGCCAAGTGGTCCCACGCCCCGCGACGTGTGTCTAACAGACCTCGGGGGATGCAAGAGAGAGTGAAACGTACATCAGTTACATATATACAAATCGAGCACCTTACAATCAGCAATGACACAGTATGACACATTTGATGCTGCCCTCAATTAATTTCCCTTTGAATTAGAGGGGATGATTGACCAGTATGACAAATATGACACCTCAGAACACGATATTTAGTAACAGTTTGCAATCTTAAATTTTACAGACGACATTCTTTATTTGCGAGAACACAGCGTTTCTGTTTTTCATGGGCAAGCTGCGCGTAGGAGACTGGCACATACCAGACCTCACTATCTTTTAGTTTCGATTCTCGCTCTAGAGGTCAGCCCGCTCTCCGGGGCCTCACTGGGCTCAGAAAGGGGGGCCGTAAAGAAGATCATAATTCCACTCTTTAAATGCTAGTTTCGTATATTACTATTCTTTCAGGAGACTCGCTGGCATTCGTGTACTGAATAAATACCTTGCTCCCTGTCTTTAAGGATATGTGAGGGAGGGAATCGGGCATTTCTGTCTGGCTCTCCAGTGTAATGTTTCAACATGTTTCTTAGCCTTGGACCATTGAAGCGAAATAATATCTTCAGCAAAGCAGTTTTACATGAGGCAAAGTGGCAACATTAGAGAGAGAGCAGAGAGAGAAAACAAAATGGCGATTCTGGTCATCTTAAAATGGCTTCACTCTAGTTGAACTAATAGCTACGTAATAACTAATGACTAATGAATATATGTTCTTACACTGTAAATGAGGCGTTTGGTCTTCGGCCAACAAATTATTATTAATTTCCGGACCCTCAAGGGGTGTTTGGTTTTTCTGGACTGACAGCATAACAGTGTGAGTCGTAAGAGCATATATTGAACGAGTGCATCTCGTAAGAGTGAGTGGTGTAGGTATGTGTATATGTGTCTGCCATGTGAGTGTATGGTATATGTAGAGTATGAGTTGTTTATTAAAAGCACATGTCCTATATGCCCCCTGTATGCATGAAAACTCACATTACACCGTGGTTTGAGTTTGATGTGAATTTGTATACATATAGGAGACATATCAGAGTTTTACATTTCGTGCACATCTCCTATATGTTTAGACATATGACATGCAGTAGTGACTTTGATATTCACGCATATATTAGCAAACATGTACAAAATATACATTTCCTACACGTACATGTACAGTACATATAGAAGATGTACAATCATTCTACTCATGTCTTGTACACCTCCTATATACATAGAAACTCACATGAAAGTGAGGTCTAACTTTGATGTGAGTTTTCATATGTGCAGGAGGTGTATGGGAGTATTACATGTGATGCATCTATGCAAATGGTATCTCTTATATGTCTTTGATACACAAGGAACCTCACATGAAAGTTAGTCTTGGCGTTGATGTGAGTTTTAATATAGTGTTGTATATGGAAGAAATGTACATCTTCTAAGCGCATGTGTACATTTCATATACAAGATGCTCCTTCATTCTATGTCTGCATTATTTATAGACATGTTTTAAAACTTCAATTTCTTGGACTTGGCCTGGTTGATTTTTCAAAAACAACACTTTAGTGTCTCATCGCATGATAAGTTGTAGGCCGATGCCAAAAATCTCGAAAATAGAAGTAGCCAAACTTGAAATATTTGGGGAAAAATTGTTTTAATTACCCTATGTGAATCCCCATGATAAATATTGCACTAAACGCAATTTTAAATATGAAAACGTCCATGAACAATTCAGAAACGATCACTCTAGGGGCGGATGCATCTAACATTGACTGTGTGAATTCTTAAGGGTGTTTGATGGAATGTTTCAAAGGTTATTAAGAAATATTATTTTCTAAAAATCTAGAGACAATTTGACTAAACCTTAACTATACAATCCGCTAGAGCTACAGCTTTTTTTAAATAATAGGGAGTGAGTTTTGCTTTGTTGCCTTGGAGCTTCTGTGGGTTTGGCACCATTGCCAGCTGTTTCTGAGTGTGTGATATAGAGAGTGACATAGAGAGAAAAAGAGAAAGGAGAATGAAAGAGAGAGGGGGAGAGAGAGAGAGAGAGAGGGTAAGATGGAGATAGAGAAGGTGAGAGAGAGCAGAGTTGTGCAGAGAGTCTAAGAGAGCAGGACAGTAGGTGAGAGGGAGAGAGAGAGAGAGAGAGAGAGCGAGAGCAGAGTGAAAGAGAAATGGAGCAGGGCAGCGGGCGAGATAAAAAGAGAGAGGAAGATGGAGGGACAGAGAGAGAGAGAGAGAGAGAGCACGAGAGAGTGGCAGAGGGATCGAGGGCAAGAGTGAGAAAGAGAGGGAGAGAGAAAGAGAAAAAGAGAGAGACAGGAGTGACAGAGGAGGTGACTGAGCAGGAGGGAAAGAGAGAAAGAGAGAGGGGATGAAAGAGAATAAGAGAGAGGGGAAGAAGGAGATGGAGCGGGTGAGAGAGAACGAAAGTGAGAGGATAGTGTAAGAGAGCAGGACAGAGGGAGAGAGAGAGAGAGGGGAGAGAGAGAGAGAGAGAGAGAGAGAGAGAGAGAGAGAGAGAGAGAAAAAGTGTGGGACAGTAGATGAGAGGAAAAACAAGAGAGAGGAGAGTGAAAGAGAAAGAGAGCAAGGCAGAGGACGGGAGAACGAGAGAGAGGAAGATGGAGAGACAGAGAGAGAAAGAGAGAAGAGTGGAAGCGAAAGAGACCAAAACAGAGGGCGAGATGAAGAGAGGGAGGAAGGTGGAGAGAGAGAGAGACAGAGACGGAGGGAGAGAAAGAGATTGAAAGAGAGAGTAAGAGAGGTGAGAGTGAAAGAGACCAGGACAGAGGGGGAGAGAAAGAGAGAGGGGAAGATGGAGAGGGAGACGAGAAAGAGAGGGAGAAAGAAAGAAGAGTGGAAGAGAAAGAGGCCAAGACAGAGGGCGGGGCAAAGAGAGTGATGGAGATGGGGAGATGGAGGGAGAGTGAGAGAGAGGGGCGAGTGATATGATATGGCATTTATAACAAGCTTATACACAAGTGGCTATAGGTATAAATAGGTAGACAGCTAAAATGTCCTGAGAAGAAATAATTGAAATGTATCCAGAGAGACCCTACGCAGCTGATCTGAGTGGGAAGCCATGATTCCTATCTTCGTTTTTTTTTTTAGCAAGAAAAAAGGAAAACGAAATATTGAAAAAATAATGAGTAAAATTTAAAATTGCTTACACGTAGAATCGCACAACCTCTTCGGTTGTGGGAAAATCATTTCTCACAGCCCAATAATGAGCTGGAAAAGGTCAGACAAGAGTACCTGGCTCAGAGCTTGCAGGCAGTGTGTGTACAATTCCCAGCACGCAGGACATGGGCCTGGGGGAGTGCCAAGTGCATGAGCCGCTGCGCTGTGATTCGGGGGAAATGCCACCCCCGCCGCGGGAGCAGAATTAACGCTGTGATTAGCAACTGTACAGAAACAGAGGCCACGCACCCTCCCTTGCCAATTATCACTTTTTCCTCCCATGCGCTGCATTCCTGGCACATGTCAGTGCAAATTTGATCAGCGTATTTCAGACATTGCTTAACTGGAAGAGCGGCACAAATAATTCCATATAATAGAAGCCGCTATGTTGAAAGGAGCAGACGTGTGGCAAATAATACACCGGTCTTAGAGTGTAAAATGGACGAACATTGCGAACACTGTCCTGGCACAGCACCTAGCACCTTCAGATGAAAGGGGTGAGCAACATGTGTGGGGTTATAAATATGTCAATGCAAAGCTTCTATTGGGCCTCATTATAGGTACGGCGGTAACTGTGCTGGTAAAACCTGCAGGTAGCCACCGGACCCGTAAACAGCTACCAGCACCTGGCTTGCCGGTAACACCGGGGTATAACAACAGCAGCAGCCAGATAGTCAGGCACTGGTAATATGTTGTTCCCCATCTATGGGAATGGGGACCACGGAAACACTGGCACTGGTAATTGCGTTGCTGGTGCTTCCGTGAAAGTCTGTGGGCGGTTGCCGGTCCACCACCCGCCTACCAGACTTGTACTTTGCTGGTCCGGAAACAATGGTGCTGGTAAGCTTACCGGAACCGTTGTTTCTAGACCGGCAAGGTGAGAATAAGGCCCATTGTGTTTAACCTAATAAATATAAAATAATAGTAAAAATATTAAGGTGATTTTTAGATTTTTTTAATCAAGAGATTGACGTCAATCAGGAGGATACAAATCAAAGGAAACTAATGAATACATAAAGAGATGTTAAAATAGCAACGATAAAACAAACAGATACTAAAAATGTGTTAAATAGCAATGATAAAACTAAAAATGTGTTAAATGTTCCTTCAAAGTGTGAATGAAGGAACAAAAAGAACCCTGTTGTGTAGCGTTTTCAATATTTTGATATTCGAATAAATAAGTAGCAATTTATGGTGACCGCTCACATTGATCAGTGTGGTATATTTGATAACCTAAAGAGAAGACTAAAAAATCGGGTACGTATAAGCAGTCGAAATTGACTTGTCACCATGGGGGACACCCCTCTTTTACATTTATGCAGGACGTTACCAAGATACACAGCTAAGATAAGGCAATATAATTCAGAATGGGTCCGAGGCACGACTAATAAAACACTCATTCCATGGCATCAGGAAGGTTTGTTGTCAAAAACAGCATTGGGACTTAGGACGACATACTTGCATGCCACATACAATGGAAAGAAGTTACAGAAAAGTTTGGCTATTTTCGAGTTATGGAAAATGTATCAGAGCGAGAAAGAAGATCGAGCCGAGAAGGAGTGGATGATTAATCTGCATACCGAGGAGGATAAAACGTCTCTGGCTTCCCTTCCCCCTCTGAAAACAAGAGTGTAGACACAAGGGAGTAGGGATTTGATCCCTTAAAGGAATTGAAAGCAGGGGCGGGGCACATTAATCTGACATATGAGCCCCTGCTTATAACAGTGTGGACAATGTGGAAGAGAGCAAAATGAAAGAACACAAATATATATCGACACACAATGAAACAACATGATGAGAGAAAGTAAAGACAGATGGAGATAGAAGAAGAAGCACGGAAATAAAGGGAAAAGCTATAAGAATAATGATAGTACAGAATGAGTGGATGGGATGACAAATATTACTCAAGTTGAACAATAAGGGCGTTTGAGAAAGAGGAGAGAGAAGAGCGGGAAAAGTAAGAAAAGGAATACGAGAGAGCATAAAAAGAAGAGAAAGAAAGAGAATGCAAGCATAGGGAAGAATGAAGAAGGTACAAAGTAAAAAACTGAAAGGAGAGACTAGAAGAGAAGATACAGGAGGTAGAAGCGCAAAGAATAAAAGCATGTAGGTTGTAAAGAAGGCGAGAAGAAGATGAATTGAGAGAGTTGAGACAGAGGGAGGCAGAAATGAACAGAAGTAGGGGACTAAAAGATGACAAGATAGAATATCTATGTCATAGAATCCTAGTGGTGATTGAAGCACAAGAACGACTTGAGGAAGAGAGAAGGTCACAACAGCCCTGCAGGGAACTGCAAGGGATACCAAGTATACCAATATGGGCAGATGAACAAGATACAGAAGACGTAGGGAAAGCAATTGGAGATTTATATAGGCAAATGAGGGATAAAGAAGGCATAAAACCCAAGAGAACATAGAAGAAATTCTATTGAGGGAAACTGGAGTAAGATCAGATGATGTCATAACAGACGTGCACAGAATACTGTCTTTAAGTAGGCTAGACCTTGGGGATGCAGAAAAGGATAATAGCCATATAAGCTTGGACATAATGATGTCAGATGAAGAAAGGGAAGAAAATGAGAGAGAATGAAGAGAAGCCGCTTGCAGATTTTCAAGAATCCATTGATAAAAAGGTGGTCAAATGCTCAGATATACAGGACGCCTAAGAGAAAACAATAGAATCAACACAATATACCGAGCGACCACAAGTTCGATTATGCAGTGCAGGGGATGTATCCCCACTTTAAGTAGGCAAATTAAGGGCACTACCAGGATGGAGACTAACGGGCGAGACTAGACCTGACTGGAAAATGGGGGGGTGTAGGCAAATATGATTACGGACCAGGATTTTCACAATTCTCATTATTAGAGAAAGGGGGACGATGACCACAGTATATTTCATGGCCATAAATGGATAAAGATAATTTAAGATGAAAATGACAGAGTTTAACATCCGGTAGGTAGAGGAAAATGGATGTATGAATTAGGCAGAATGACATCAGGAATGACGTTAGCCATAGGTGACCTAAAAGGCTTGTTATCAGCCATCATAGGAGAGATAACTGATGACATTTGGAAGCAAGCAGGATATGCAGATGTGACTGAAATAAACAAGACACATGATGGAGCACCATTTAATAATTGCAGAACAGATGTATGACGGGCACTCAGAGTACAACATCCCAATACATCAGATATGGGTGCGATTATGACTAGAAAAATGGGGGAGGATGAGGATCCTGTCGCCTATATTCAGGATATTCCAGAGAGATGGTGCCTTGAAATGCGTGAACCATGGGATAAAACACATTTTGTGTCAGAGACTGCGCAAGACAGTGTAACGGCAGATGAAGAAAAAGGTGGGAATGGAAGCAAAACCATGGCCAGAAATATAATTGATGATTGTGCATCACTGTGGATTAATTCAGGAGAAAAATAAGAAGAAAGCTGAAAGTAGGATCAGGAGGAAACAAATATGGTTCCAAAAAATGTGTCAAAACAGTGAGGGAAATGCTTAGGCGTATGTAATTTCTGTAGGTACTGGATTTTAAGATTACAGTATTTATTTTCGACCACTTTTAAAAGGAAGCACAGGTGAGCAAGAACAATATAATGTGAGATGATTGAAGGATTTGAAGAATTAAAAATGACAATCAGTACAGCAGCTGTGTTGGGAATTCCAGATTATTATGAAAAGTTGTATTTATGTTCTCATTCAAATGGAAATGCTATGACACCAGTCCTTACATAGAAAATTACTTTAGAAGATGGACACAAACCATTGGCTTATCATAGTGGGATTTTAGATCCAGTTAGGAATTGAAATTATCCCTGTACTCAGTCTTTAGCTGCTACTGCATTCAAAATTGAAATAGTTACAAATATAACAATGGGGTGTTCAGTAACACTATTGGTTGAGCATGCAATATTTGTAATTTTAGAAAAATCCAAAAGTACATTAACCACGCAAAGAGAATCAGGATACAAGGTAATTTTATTAAATCTTGTGATTAGAATTGTTATATGTAACACATTGAATCCAGCAATTATCATAGTAGAACCAGTAGGAGAGGATGATTATGTACATGACTGCACAACGTATATTGAAAATTATAATGAAATTCCCCTAGTTAGAGAAAATGCTCTTAGGAGGGAGGAAGTTCTTCTCAATAATGGTCCATCGAAAATTGACATAACAACTGGCAAAAGGCACACTGGATTAGAGGTAGTGAAGCTGAACTGAGAGGGTAAATTTGAGGTAGTGAAAAGCATAAGAGTACCTTCCCATTGCTCAACACAAGCTGCAGAATTAGTGGTGCTTATCGCTGCACTTCAGATATTCGAAGATGAGGAAGTGACTCTGCCTATGTGACGTCAACTGTACACGCAGGTTTGTCACGCTGGAAAAGGAGGGGCATCCTCTGTTCAAACAGCACTCCAGTGTAACATGTGACCCTATTGGATAAGCTTACTGATGTATTCGCACTCCCATTGACTCTAGCAATCATAAAATGTGCAGTGCATACTAAAAGAGAAGATGTAATTTCCTGTGGAAATGAAGCTAAAGACTTAGAAGCAAACAAGGCAGCCTATTTCCCAACCATTTCTAATTTTGTAACCAAAAGTGTTAAACAAATGAGAGGATGATGCATGTTGGTAAGTGAGGGCTTTGACATGCTGTCTATTGTCCAGCTAATTGAAATACAATGACAAGCACCAGAAGAAGAGAAGGATTTATGGAAAAAGCTGGGGTGTTCTTCATCGCCCACAGATGCAATTTGGAGACAGGATCAGGGTCCTATAGGGCAATAGGCCCATGACCAAAACAAAAATGCAAATGCTGGTGTGGGTCCGTTTTTTTGGTCAAGGTGGGCCACTTTTGTGGCCAATATGGGCCCGTTTGATGGGTTACTTCACGATGTGGCTAGTAGTTTTGACCAGTGTTGCTCAATACATATTCTTTAAAATGCACAATTTTCATCACCTGTTATCAAACAACTCACCCTTGGGTACTATTCAAACAGTGTCACAAAAGGAATGAATAGCCACTTGCAACTGTGGGCCACTTTTTCAATGGTGCCCGAGACAATTGCATGGCCTAGTCCAACACTGGACAGGATAGTAATGGAATGGCAGTTATGCCTCTAGCACTATTGAGGGTAGCGCTGGGACAGCTTCACTATCCCGCACATATGACTCAAAGGAGAGAGAATCTAGCGGCTACAATTGCAGAAGATTGGTTCTTGCCAAATCTGTTAAAGTGAGAGGAGCAATCCCTAGACCCAAAGTCCCATTTCAACACCTACATATAGATGATGTAGATATGCTGCAGATATGCAACGGCTACAGATATATGCTGGTCGTGGTATGTCCTTTTTCTAGAGGGATCAAGGTAGGTCCATGCACACACCCCGATGCCACGTGTGCTACCAAGTTCCTTGTGCATGAGGTTTTTCCAAGATTGAGTGTGCATGAGATCTTGCGGTTTGACAATGGACCGAATTTTGTAAATGAACTTTTTGAACAAATGGTTCACCTAATAGGCATTAAGCATAGGTTTTCCTCTGCATATCACCCACTTGTGAATTGGCATCTGTGAATGATTACATGGATTATTGAAGGAACTGCTTGCAAAGATTAAGATGACTCTAAAGAAGGGACGGCTACATTGCCTTCACATTGTTTCATATGCACTCCGTTATGGTCATAGCCCCAAGCCCTGCTACCCGGGACCTCTGGGCCGTATCAAAGAGTCTCTGCATGGCCTCTAGGGCCCAATCATGCCCCCCAAGACTCTCCTGGAGTCAGTCTTGGTGCCTTTGGTGCCAGGCTCAAAAGGCAGAAGAAGGAGCTGGAGCTCCCAATGGGAATGGAACAACATGTCTGCCCCCACATGGTTCAGTTCAGAAATGAACCATGCGGTCTAGCATCCAGGGTGTGGTCAGGCCTGAAGGCACCTGGGATACCTAGGGACTATTTAAGCCGCGCCCAAGCTGCAGCACACGCTTCGCGTTGCTCTGCACTCACAGTGTGACGTTCACCGCGATCTGTCCTCAGCATTCCTGGCCTGCACCTGCAAGAAAGAGAAGAAGAACACCATTATCCATCCTTACCTGCTTGTCAATCCAGCTCCTGTCATCCGCTCCAGTGTCACCTCGGAAGATTGTCCATGTTTGAAAGCAGCAACCTGGAGGAGGAAAAAGAAAGACAATATTAGTAAATTTTCACATCCTTCATGCATACATCATTCGGAAGCACGCTTACCTGAGCGAATCTCGCTGCCAAGTTATTCCACGCCGGCCTTCATCAACCTGCAAGAGAAAGGCAAGGTGGGTGGCTCTCATACTTGCTCGACAGAGGTCCGGACAACTTGCACCCTTCGTTCAGCATCCATCCGGCCGCTCACCATCGAGAACACCTCAGCGCCTGCAAGAGAAGAATAAACAGGTTAACAAAGCAACAAAGTGCACATAGCGCCGCTCTCCGTGCATTCACTCACCATCTCGAGCACCGCCCTACCAACCGGCTCGATGCCTTCATCATCCTTTCTGCACCTAAGAGAGAAGGAGGACATTAACAACGGCAATTACCTTTACGGACAATAATTAAGAACAATAGACTTACTTACCTGAGAAACTGAGTCCCAGCAGGTCTGGACCCTCGGACCGCGCCAGTGAAGCAACTTGGCAGCGAAGCGCCCCCATTCACGACACACCCCTGCACAGAATTGCTGGACGGAGAGCACATCTTACCAAAATCCAAGGTGAGGAAAACTCTAAAGGGGTTGTTGTGGTTTACAAGGGAGGTGGGCCCAAAGAGACAGAGATTGTGGGCTAAATCAGAATTCCTGTATTCCAGACTAGATCCACGGCAGAACGAGAACCCGGGGGAGGCGAGTCCAGGTCGGGAGCAGTCCAACCAAGTCGGGAGGGGTCCCTGTGGATACCAGGTGAGCGTTACACCTCCCTAAGAAATTAGCCTGGTACAGATCACCATCTAACTCCTCATGAGTTGGTGACTGGATGCTGTATGAAAACTCCCCTTTCACCTCCAACTAGGTTAAAATGTATGCGCATTGTGTAGAAAAGGTATTAGGTGACGACATGGATAATTACCTAAAAACAATGACTACAAGTGTTTCTTACATGTCTTAAAAGGTCAAAAATCGAATTGAGTGGTCAAAGAGAACCGACATAGATGATCAATCCCTTGAAGCAGAAGATTTGTTAAAACAACCCAGCTCATGCCCAGGGGACCAGGTGCTGGTACAAATGTTTGTGCGAACTTGGAGTACGCCCTGCATTGAAGGGCCATATGAGGTGGAAGTGTCCTGGAGGACCTGAATTAAAGATATATTGAATCAACAGCTGAATGAAGTGGAGCCCCCCCCCCACTTAAACCTAAGCAGAGAAATTCTTATGGACTAATGTGGTGTTGTACTTATGTGAAAATGGTATTCATAATGTTAGTATATACAAGTAGTCAAAAGCATCATGGTTATAATGTCAAAAATGTCATTATCATGATGTAGTAAGGTGGCAAGGCACAGAATGGACAATAAGATTTTCTGTACACAGACAGAAAATAATACTGCCAAACACCTTTAATGAAAATGCATGTAATCGAAAATGTGGCTAAAATGAGCAGAGAGTGTAAGATGAGGTAATTTTAAAGTTGAAACATTCAAGGGTTGCATGCAGTCAGAAACTTGACGAATGGGCACAACCTAGAATCTTAATTAGGCTTTGTTTGGAACCTTATCTGAAGAATCCAGATGCACCAATTTATAATTGAGCAGAGCACCAAAGAAGAGTCAGGAATGCAAGCTGGAGCGTATTTCATTTTGAAGGTTTAGCTCGATTAAATATTAATTGCCAGTGAGCTAATGCTAACGATGAAGTTGCTTAAGACTGTGCAGGATTGGTGGGGGCGGATTGCTCCTTCACATTTGGCTGTACAAATGAGCTCTGTATGATGCTGGGGGTGTGGTTGAGGCTGGGAGCTCGACCACGGCACTAAGGCAGCTCTGTGCCAGCAGTGGCATGAAATAAACCTCTATGAATTTAACAGTCTCTTTGCCAAATCCTTGAGTTGTCCTTATTGAATTGTGTTGGTGTATGTGAATCCTGCACCCTAACCTCCTCAAGGTGCAGCTATCTTGTTTTAAGGTATTCAAGGGCAAGCTCTGATTCTATGGGCCCGTCAGAGGTCACTCGGTCCTCGTTTACAGAAGAAGTTACCCTCACAGCTGCCAAGTTAAAAGGAAGATCAGCTTGTCTGCATTTGCACGACATCAAACCATATACAGGAGAAAATCAGACCCCTCCTGCAACTACCGACGGTGAAGCAAGAGAAGAAGTTCTGCGCATGCAGACTCATTCAATGGTCAGGACCGGAGACAAAGAAAATGAAGGCTACAGCAGAACTGTAAAATAAAGACAGATACTTTTTAACATTCAACAAGACGTAAATAGACTTGCAGCCATCATGGAACATTTTAGATAGGCTCAAGGAACAATGGTTCTAATGTACCGAAGCTGAAAGAAGAGAAGCACATTTCATATTATGCTACCCATTATAATAATGATAGACACATTCTTGTATGCTGTTTTTACGTTCAACTTTAGTAAGGAGACACCTGAATATAGAACAAAAAAAATTGAAATTCTAACAATAATTATATTGTTTTCAGAAAAATTATAGTAATCATCTTGCAGTTCATGATATAAAAGTGTGATAAAGAATTACAGAGTTACATATTCAGAATTAGAAACAAAATGAGGAGGTTTCAGAATATAAGAGGTGCATTGCCATTAAGAAAATCAATGAGCTTTTATGGAATAATAATTGTGATATCATTCTGTGTTACGATTTGTGTTTTCCTCCTGATTATTATGGCATTTAGGCATGTTACAAAAAATAATGCAGACATGATGGGGAATAATGAGACAGTTACTATTATCCCTGATGAAATCACAAACAGTATTTTTTTTATAATATTACTAGGCATTTATTTTGATTTAAAAGGGATGACGGGAAAGATCATGAAGATATACATACATATCTTGAATATCCAGCTCATTTAAAAAATAACTTATGGCATCAGCACAAGAAGGTGGGAAGAAGACCGTCAGACAAAAGCTGATATGTGTGTTTGCTTATACCTTATGCTTTGGGAACCTCTAAAATATTCATAGCAACAGATGTATTAGTGAAAAAGGCACTTTGTCTGACACACCTTGCACTTTGCCAAACCAGAGGACAGTTCCAAGGCAGAACAACATCTATAATGTAGGTGAATAAAGCGACATCTCAATGGGAAGACAGTTATCTACAAGATATAAAGTCAAGAGAAAGGCCAGAAACAATGCATCAAATAATAAAATACGAACAGCCTGGAATACATGGAGTATGAATCAAGATTGAAGAAAATAAGATGTTACAATGCAAGGATATGAGTGGGAAAGGAATTTGAGAATGCTGTGAAAGAGGTCAACTACAAATTAAAGGAACACTGCTTACTCCTGACGGATGGGCTGATGGATTGATTGTGTGCAAAGCAATGGCATTAACCGGACAATTGGAAGTAATTGTGGCGAATGCAGAAAAGAACGCAAAAACAAATGGCCTAAAACTGCAAGATTTTTGACATGGGTCCACAATGAGGGGAGACAATTGCGGATACTACCCATGAAGAATGCGTCTTTATGGTTCAGATATAATGGCACAAAGAAAGTTGGAGAACACCGCAGATGTGGCTGAGTTTTTGATGCACCAGGAATGAACGAAGGAAAAGCAGTGCTGATGGACCATTACCGGGCCTGTGAATCAAGAACATATATAAAGGTGCCACTAAAATGGTGAGGAATTTGTTCGTTGGTACTAATAATCATTCCGGTACCACAAACTGACCTGCAGATTACAGACTTTGCTAAAATTGATACGCACCTGAGAAAGAAAAGATCATTTCATTCAAGCAGACAGAGGAGAGATAATTACTTCTCAGCAAAATCAATGGAAGCCTATTATAACAATCCAGATGCGCACTTGTTCAGCAGAACAGCAGTGATTTTCACAGCAATATTCTTTCCAGGAATTCAGACTGCAATAAATGCTAAGTGGTTACAGATAACCAGATGGGAGCTGCTGCAAATGATCAATCTGACAATAAAAGGATTTAATGCGATCAGAGAAGAATTGAGGGGAATCAGGCTCATGGCCCTCCAGAATAGGTATGTCCTGGGCCTAATTACAGCAATGAAAGGTGGTGTGTGTGCCAAGATTGGGTCTTCTTGCTCGACATATATATACCTGCCTATGATGAAGAGAACGGGACTTTGACAGAAGCAATACTGATATTGTCAACTTTGCACACAGAAGTAGTGGATGAGGTAGCCAAGACTGAGGAGGGCAGCAGGTTTTCAGCTCTGTTTTCATGAATTTCAAATTGGCTGGCAAATGCCTTCAAATTACTTGGCACAGTACTTATGTTGGTATTGCTAGGATTCTGTCTCATAAGGATTATTTTGGGACAGTGCCAGAAGACAGCAAAGAAAGCTATGGGGATAAATATCATGATTGATATAGACGCTGGAACGGGTGAGCTGATGCATAATTATGAAAGTACCCATGAGAATATAAAGAAAGGGACCCTTGCACCTCCTGAAGGTTCTACTACCCTAAGGGTCATAAATAATATGTAGGGCATTGGCTATTATCTGCACCATCAAGAGAGTGCCACTACATGACCTGGAGTGTGTTTATATTTATGTTTATGTTTATTGGATTTATATAGCACTTTAATCCAAAGCACTTTACAATATAACAACAAGATACAAGATTAATGAAAGAAGCATATATACAATCATGAAACAAACCAATGAAACAATATTTAGAACAATTTACCTGAATGGGTGAAGGTGAGGGGAAGGGTGGGGAGGAGGGAGAGAGGAGATTGCCACGGGAAGAAATTAAGTATCAAATTTCAATTATCGGATTCAATTTTCAGAAGGAAGGGGCATGGGGGAGGGAGAAAGGGGGGAAGGGGAGGGATGAAAGGGAATAGGAAGGAGAGTGGGGAGTAGGAGAGAAGTGAGGTAGGGAATATAGGAGGTCAAGGGGGAGTGGAGAAGAAGAGATTTCAAGGAGGTGCAGAAGGAAGTGTAGGTGGGGGTGGAGCGGATACAGAGAGCTAAAGCGTTCCAATGTAGGGGGGCCAAGAGCTGAAAGGAACAGAATAATGAAGAGGCGCACAAGGAAGGGGTGGTGAGTAAGAAGAGGTCAGCAGAGTGGAGAGAACGTGAGGGAGTGTAAAATGAGAGGAGGGAAGAGAGATATGGGGAGCAAGGTCATGGAGAGATTTGAAAACCATACAGAGGAATTGAAATTTAAGTTGGGAGAGAAAGGGAAGCCAGCCAAGTTGAGAGAGTGAGGAGGAAATAGTCTTGTTAGGTCCAAGGAGACAAAGAGTATGGATAGAGGAGTGGTAGATGGATTTTAGAGGGACTAGGTGAGAGTCAGGGAGTACAAAAAGGAGAGAAGCGCAGTAGAAGGGACGGGAGAAGAAGAGGGAGGAGATTAAGAGTTTAGAAGCATGGACGGTGAGGGAGGAGTGGTTCTTGCAAATGTTGATGAGCTGGTGGAGACAGGCATGAGATGTGAGCGAAATATGGTGGGAAAAGGAGAGGGAGAAGTCAAAAGGGAGGCCAAGATTGCGAGCATGGGTAGAGATGGGGAGATTGGAAGGGGGGAAGTGGATGAAAGGAGAGGGCTTAGGGGAAGGTGTGAATGAGTATATAAAGAATCCAGGTCACCTGAGGGGATGACAAAGATATGGATCCCAAGTAAACAACAGTCTGAAGAGAAAATGGAGGAGATTGAAGAAGAGAATGTGGTTGAGGACATGTCTAGAGGGGGAAATGAAGGAGCAGGTACAAGCATATACCCTAACCCTCACCCCTTCCCAGCCATCATACTGGGACAGCAGGAGAAGGGAGGTTTGTGGGACCCCCTGTGTTGTCCCTTTACCGTATCGAGTGTCAAGAGATGATATTTACTCATTCACCCATACCAAATGTACCCCCACACTGAAATGATGAAAGGATGTGAGCACGCACCATTGGACATCATGTAGTGCTGAGTAACATCTGACGAGGGCAGAGTAATGTCATGAAGAAGATACAAGATGACATACTGAAACGAAATGATAATGCTTAAGAGAGACGATACAAATGAAGTAACAAGAGAAACATGTATGATAGGACAAAGTAATCATGCATGTAAACGAAGATAAATTAACTTGGTGATCAATAAGTGTAAATACAAAGCACCACAAGGTAGATAAGGCATATAGAAGCTTGCTATAGAGGAATTTTAAAAAAGGCTATGACGGCCATAATTGAAAAATGGACACTGGCCCATGCAAAGATTTGTTCGAGCTACCTCAGAAACTGACCAGGGCTGTAGAATCAGGAGATGCTGGAAAACAGCTTTGAGTGCAAAATGAAGAAGAGTCTATGTTGGCTTGGGCTCAAGGATGATATTTCAAGGAATAGCTGCAAAGCACAAAGGGAGGCAGATGGATAAGCCATGAGTGTGAAACATGTTAATCTTTGATTAAAGAAGATGAAAACATGTGCAAAAGCCAAGTATTGGACAATTAACAGTGAATGAGGGCCATACAAGATAGAGTGAGCAGGTCTTTAGAGGTCAGAAGAAGCAATAACACCCTGCTTACTTGAATCAAATAGCAGTGTTAAAGCGGTTGCCTCCGATACTTGCTGTATGACTTTGCTTTGAAGCTGCTTAAACATACCCAATGACGTGTTTAACTGAATTCCTAAAAGAAGCAGTTGTATTTCCTGATGGATACACACCTTAATAAACTTGTGTATAGGTGCGTTACAAATGCCATATCATATCATATCAGATATAAATCGTCATTGGAGTCAGGGATTGAAGTGAGCGGGTACGGTCGGGAGCGATGTTCCACTACTTTTATTTATTTCTGCTCACCATTCTATACAGAGGATGTGTCCATTCATGTCCCTGTGCAAGTGTAAAGTGGTAATAGGAGCCTTAGTTACTAGTCACTTAGACTACAGCAATGCCCCGGCTGCAACACCTTGTCACATGCACTGGACTTCCACTACCCTCTCCCCTGGCGAGACCATAGCTCCACTACTTTGCTTGGTATATTTCTACCACTGATTAGAGAAACCAGTCCTACTGCTGGAATATCTTTCACAATTCAATAAAATGCCTATGTTTATCTGGCCAGTGACCACACTCCGATGATTGACAATCATATTTAAAAGTATTTAGAGGGAATCACAACTATGACAGAAGTGTTCCCACCTGCCTTTGAGGTCGAAATGGACACATTTGCAGTGTCCTCATACGTTATGCAGAAGTTGAAAACAAGGGCTATTCATTAAGCTGGGATAGAAGATAGTGATGTGCTTATTCTCCCTTGAATGTCCCAGAACAGAGAAGACTACAAGGTTCAACTACGGACAGGAAACTTTGGCTTATGGTCTGAGAGATGATGGACTAATTGGGAAAGTGGGGAAAGTGGGGAGTAATCTGACATGACTCAAGCACCTGGATTTCGGTTTCCTTACATGCCACTAGGCGAGCCGATAGTCCAAGGTTGGGTGTGAATGCCAACCAATCAGTGGGTCGATGTGGCAACCTGCTATATAATATTGCGTAGACCAATCTGTTGCCATTTTGTCCACTTTAATCAGTATTATACGTATTTAGAGATGGTTCGAGGTGTGTTTTACAGATAAGAGACAGCCAATGAAGTACTAACCCATATGTATTCTATAAGTACATATGTTCCCCTAACCAATCCCACCCTTTAATAGTTTTACAGTTTGCCACGTGTCGTGTGTGTGTGTTTGTGTGTGTGTGTGTGTGGGTGTGCGTGTGCGTGCGCATGCAAGCATCACTCCGATGACTACCAGTATTAAATTAAATTGAAAATATGGTAGTACTTTACGTATTCTTTTATAGTTTGTCTGGTAATTTGGTCTGATATCTTTATCGGTAATTCTATCTAGACAAAAAGATGCTGAAGGTGCTAGAGCACAACTCTTTCATATGCACTGTGTCAATCTGATACCAGCTCAAACCCTCAGTATCGATTGATAGTGAAATGTCATATCTAGGACTGCGTGTTTCAAGTAGTCATCCCCACAGGGAGACTCCATTCAGAAGGTATGAGTATGTGGATTAATAGCATCAGAAAGTCTGGTCTCGCCGCAGCTTCAAGGGAGTTCTGCCGCTTTAATCAGAAACTACAGTGCTCCATTAACTAGAGAGATCCTTTGATCCATAACAGACCCCAAGATGGGTGGGACTTAGTATTACATGTTTTCACCCCTTTACCTTTTCTTTTGCAAAGCACTCTGGTTACCTCACACATACAGGAGATTGCTGGTGTGGACCCATGATTAGTTCATTAAGGTAGGCTCAGCCTCCACCAATCCCTGTGGTCCATTTGGTTTTAAAAGAGGGCTGAGCGCCTCTTTTTGCAGGTCATCTGAAGACATTGCAAGGAGTAACAAGAAGAACTCAGCATTAGACCCTGGTTGAAGGTACCGCCTGCCTTACATTTTTCTCCAGTGAAGGAAGACCAGGAGCTCAGGGTTCTAAACAGTATTCAAGGGCAGATGCGATTAAGTGCAGGCTCAATGGTCTTAAAGGGCGTTTGACAGGGTGGCACTTCGAGGCGGGGCATCAAGACAATAATGATTGTTGAAAGTAGTGCAAAGACATCTCCAAGCCCAGGGGACTTTTCAAAGAAAGGTAGTATCATTGAGAGGAGAGAGTAATAGTTGCTCTAATAAGTCTACAACAGCGAGTTCTCTACAGCCCTAGATAGCCCCTGTTTGGGGATTGCACCTCTTTCTCTGTTAAGAGGTTGGCTGACCACCCCTGGAAGATGAACCACACCCCGCTTCCACTTCAATTGTCAAGAATATCAAATTAAATGGGTCCATCGTTTATAGTACAAGGTCGGCATCCAATCACCACAAAGCTAGTTGGACAGGAAACATTACGTCACACCAGGGATTTTGCAAAGGGAGAATCCATACTGGAAACATTACATCACACCAGGGATTTTTTTCAAACGGAGAATCCATACAGGAAACATTACATCACACCAGGGATTTTTCCTAAGGGAGAATCCAGACAACAGTCAAGCTCTTATTTCGATTTAAGCATTACTGCGTTTTCCAAAGGTAGGTGGGAACACTTCTGTCATATTTGTGGTTCCCACTAATTTTTTTTAAATACTATTGTCAATCAGCGCAGTGTGGTCACTTGCCAGGTAAACAAAGCATTTTATTGAATTGTGAAAGATATTCCGGCGGTAGGTCTGGTTACTCTAATCAGTGGTAGAAATATACTGAACAAAGTAGTGGAACTATGGTCTTGGCAGGGGAGAGAGTAGTGGAAGCCTAGTGCATGTGACAAGGCATTGCGGCCGGGGCATTGCTGTAGTCTAAGTGACTAGTAGCTGAGGCTCCTTTTACCACTTTACAATTGCACAGGGACATGAATGGACAAATCCTCTGTATAGAATGGTGAATATGGTTGTAAAAATAAGAGGAATGGTAAACAGAAATAAATAAAAGTAGTGGCACACCGCTCCCGACCGTTCCCGCTCACTTCAATCACTGACTCCAATGACGATTTAGATCTGATATGATATGATATGGCATTTGTAACGCGTCTATATACAAGTGTTTCAAGACGCCTATCCCTCAGGAAATACAAATGCTTCTTTTAGGAAGTCAGTTACACATGTCATTATGTATGTTTAAGGAGCTTCAAAGCAAAGCCGCAGAGCAGTATCGGAGGCAACCGCAGTAACTCGCCTTTAATCAGGTGAAACGGAGCGATGGTGATAGCATTGAAAAGGTGCGCTATGTAGTCATTTACACTCTGAGAATAAGAGCGATTTCAACATGCTTCACTACAACGAAATATGCAGCCGACACGTTGAGTTGATTCAGAAAAACAAAGGACCCGCTGTGAAGGGTGTGTCAGAAGTTTATCAAAACGATAGCCCAAAAAATTTAAAATAAATAGGAGAACACACTTTGTATGTATGTATGTATGTAAGCTTCTATAGCGCCGGCAGCCCGCACATTGACAAGACAGACAAAAACGATCTAGCGGACCTCCAAAGTTTAGCCAATGAGCTAAGTGGCTGGGAGTTAGAAACTACTTGAAGAGGTGGGTCTTCAAAAAATGTTGAAATTGCAGATGATTCTCTTGCATTCTCAGGGTCGTGGGAAGGGAATTCCACAACTGAGCTGCCTGCACTACAAAAGATCTGCCCATAGCTACTTAAGTTTATACTTGGGCACTATGTTTATATTTAGGCACTACCAGCAGATTCTTTCCTGCCGATCGCAACTGTCTCTGCGGGGTGTAGCGTACCAGGCTCTTCTTCAGATAGCTAGGAGCTTTTCCGAAGAGACATTTGTACACGAGAGTCAGGGATTTAAATGTTATCCTCTCCTCCACTCTAAGCCAGTGAAGAGATCTTCTGGCCATGGTGGTATGTTCTCTTCTCGTGAGATGTTTTACCAGCCTCACGGCATCATTCTGGATGACTTGGCAGCTGTCCAAGTCTTTGGCAAGAGCGTCTATGAGAAGGGCATTGCCATAGTCAAGCCTAGATAACACAATAGCCCTGGCAATGGTGGACATATTGTTTTCATTTAGGAAGGGGCTAATGGTCTTCATGAGCCGCAGGTGATAGGATGTATTCTTTCACAGGAAGTTGGCCTGTGCTTCTGAGTTAACGGATGAATTCATCATCATGCCCAAGGTTTTGACATGGTTGGATACTGAGATTATGGCCTCCTTAATCTGGAACGACTTGTAGTCCACCCCCAATTTAGCTAAAAGATGGTTGGACCCAAACAGCATGAGTTCCATTTTAGAGTCATTGATGCACATCCAATTTGATTGCATCCAGTCATTGATTTTGCTATATATTTGCCCAGTCTTTCCACTGTCTATGCTATAGGAGCCCTCTCGTTCTATTATGAGCTGCGTATCATCTGCATAATTAGTGAAAAAAACTCCTGTTTCCACCGAGATTTTACACAGAGAACATATATATATATATTAAAAAGCACGGGCGAGAGACTGGCCCCCTGGGGGACTCTGAATAAGATTGAGGTGCGATCAGAAAAGTTATTTCCCCAGTGTACTCTGGCTCGTGATCTGTAAGAAACGAGACCAACCACTTCAACGTCATATCAGAGCATCCAACATTATCTCTCAGTGCTTTGACCAACAGTTCGTGATCGACCAGGTCAAATGCCGCACTCAGATCCAGCAACACCAGTATCCTAATTTTACTGCTATCCATCAGGCCCAGCATGTGGTTCTGGAAGTCCAACATAGCCGTCTGCGTGCTATGTGAGGCTCTGAATCCAGACTGTTGATGGAGGAATGCATGTTTTTCCACATGATGCTGCAGCTGCTGGGTGGCTATTCTGTCCAGGATTTTAAGTATGAAGTTGGAGTTGGTAATTGGCCAAAGATTCCCTGGGTCCTTGGGATCTAATCCTACTGTCTTCACCGGTGGAGTGATGGTGACCTTCTTGATCTCCTTGGGAATTATACCCTCCTTAAAGGAGGCGTTGATGATTCTCAGAAAAATAGGAGCAAATTGCTCTTTATTTTGGAGAATGATGTTGGGAGGTAACACATTTTCCCCACAGGAGGTGGGCTTCATAAGACCAAGCACTTCCAGTAACTCTGTTTCGGTTATGGGGGCAAATTTAAAGGTCTCTATTCCAAACTTGTTATTGTTCTCCTTAATGCCTATGTCCTGTTTTCGTTTATTCCTAGCTTTAATTATGTTTTGCTGGCTTTAGCTATTTTGGCTGAGAAAGCATTCTTCACGGTGTCACAGTCTTCCTTTGAAGGTAAGAAAGGGGGGTGAGGTTTTTTGGTTTCTCTGCACTCTTAAGAATTTCAAAAAATGTAGTAGTCTTGTTATGTGCTGCTTCGATTTCTGCATTAAAGAAATTGGCCTCAGCTATACTTATCTTGTCTTTATACTTCTTGTTGTCTATCTTCCAATTCTCTTTATTTTCAGTAGTCTTATCTATATGCCACTTCCTCTCGAGGGCTCTTTTTTCAATTTTAATTGTGTCTAGTTCCGTGTTATACCATTTCTGGTGATTGCTAACTTTCCTGGCTAGCTTGGTTTTGAGTGGCGCAACTTCCTCGACTAGCTCTTGTATATGTGTGGTATATTTTCTAAGCATTGTCTCATAGCTGTCTTGCTCCTAAAAGGAGGTAAGTTTTTTATCTATACATGGCTGGAGTTGGTCAATTGTCAAATGTCTAAAATTTCTACTGACGACCTTGATGTGAGGGTTGTGTTGAATCAGAGGAGCCTGGAGTTCGATGTTCAGGGAGACTAGGTGATGATCGCTCCATATACATGGTTCTGTCTTACAGTTCTGAGACTGTAGATTATTGTCTATGATCCAATCCAATTGGTTCCCTTGTGGTGTTGAGGGCGCCTCGTTTATAACCTTAAAGTCTAAATTTTTTCATGTTTTTTCTAGAGAGGTAGCTTCCTTGTCCTTTTTATTCCCACGCCAATAGTTAAAATCGCCAACTACCAGAGTGGATACATTGGTCGATCTCAAGTTAACTAATTGTGAGCAGAGTTTGTTTGAAGAGCAATCTGTATAAACACAAAGAGATATAAATTGTGAAGAGAACAGATTATCATATTGAATGAGAATAATGTGAGAACCCATCCTTGTGCATGGATAAGTGAAATGTTTGAATGTGAATAACGTTTTTCTTTTGTAACAACATTTTTTTTAAAAGGGGTTGTGTCTGAGCAAGGGAGAGGCGGCCAGCTATGTCTCAAAAGGCTGTCCTAGAGGCGTGCCAGCTATGTCTCAAAAGGCTGTCCTACAGGCGGGCCATCTATGTCTCAAAAGGCTGTCCTAGAGGTGGGCCAGCTACTTCTCAAAAGACCGTCTAGAGGCCGGCCAGCTATGTTTCAGAAGACTGTCCTAGAGGCGGCCAGCTATGCCTCAAAAGGCTGTCCTAGTGTGGGGCCAGCTATGTCTCAAAAGGCTGTCCTAGTGTGGGGCCAGCTATGTCTCAAAAGGCAGTCCGAGAGGCAGGCCAGCTATGTCTCAAAAGGCTGTCCTAGAGGCGGGCCAGCTCTGTCTCAAGGATATCCTAGAGATGGCCATCTATGTTTCAAAAGGATGTCCTAGTGTGGGGCCAGCTATGTTTCAAAAGGCTGACCTAGAGGCTCTCCAGCTATGTCTCAAAGGGATATCCTATAGACGGCCATTTATGTCTCAAAAGGCTGTCCTAGAGGCGGGCAAGCTCTGTCTCAAGGCTGTCCTAGAGTAGGCCAGCTATATCTCAAGGCTGTCCTAGAGTAGGCCAGCTATGTCTCAAGGCTGTCCTAGAGTAGGCCAGCTATGTCTCAAAAGGCTGTCCTTGGATTCAAGGCACTTTATGTGGAGTTTGAGTTGCAATTGTGGGGCCAACTGTTTGTAACTCATTGAAAAGTGAACAAGATCTTCAGAGACTCTTATGAAAAATGTACAGCGATTTCCTGAGTATCTTTTGCCAAATACAGCTTCGTTTAATTATTTATTTGCCAGTTGTACCTATTTTTTTACCACAAAAGGCAGGGACCCTCCCCCAAAACCCCTCCCCCCCTTTCACCGACCTTCCCCCGACAATTCCCCTCCCATTATATATTCAAAAGCCAAACTTACCATCGATAGTTTTGTGGTAAAAATAAGTGGTAAAAATCAGCATAAGGTGTCTGGCTTGCTAATCACAATGCTCTGTGTCCAAATCTGATAGCTGGACACCCTGGGGTAGTTCATTCTTAAACACTGGGCTGAGTTTGAGGTGCACGTGTTGACGGGTCTATCCAGATCGAGGGGTTCCTGGGAGATGCCACTGCTTAAGAACACACAGCACAACCACAGATTCATAAAGCCCAGACAGAAGTGCCAGCCTAGTGAGCTTCCCACACCACCATGGAACATCGAATGATAATGCAATGCACCGATGCTTAGAATAAGGATAGCTCAGGGGCAACACACTCGTCTTAGAAACAAGACGACATGGAGTAACGCAGTTTCGATGCCCTGGTCCACGCTGAATTAGCGCAGTTATACCTAACCAACTACAATACGGGAAGGAGGAAGAGCAGTGTTAATAGACACAACCCCCCTGCAGGTTCGGAAATCGTACAGTTCAGGTAAAGATAAACACCTGCTCCCAGGACCCTCATCCTTAGCAAGTCTCCTCATCTGGTCCTGGCAGACCAAAAGACCAAGAGCGTACCAAGTTTTGGAAGCGGGGGATACTATACCTATCGCCTCTTTCCATATATATTATCACAGGTTATTTTTTTTTTTTATTAGATCGGGTTATTTAAACTCTATATAAACACCAAAACTTAAAATGCATTTTAACAGGTTAAAATAAAATAGATGTTCAGTTTACAATCACAGAACAACCATCTAATTAAATCACAATATTCAATTCTTTAGACAGGATGCTTAAAGCACACCAGTATAGGAGCAGCCTAGTCCATACAACTCAAAGCAACCATTAAAATTCATCAATGAACCTCAGCGCTTTTAAACATTGTGTAGCCGCAATTAGAAGCAATGGGGGCTGGCCACGGAATCTCGTAGCCCAAAAGGACACATAATTTAAGTGAGTTGCACCGTGTACACATTTTAAAAACGTCTTGAATCTCACAGGCTGTAGTACTGGACATAGTGTGAACATAGGTGCCAGGGATGCTGCATCTTGCTGGCAGAATCTGCACGGATTGTCATCCTAGGTTTCCGGGAGAATAATAACTCTTTTGTGTCCAAGATGTTTAACCCCTTAAGTGCCAAGGACAAGTATGCTCATCCTTTTTGCATAGACTTGCATAATAGCCTGGCAGTTAAGTTAAAGAATCTTAATATTCGACCATCAGGAGATTTTTCTAACATAGAGGGTACTCCCCCCAAACGCTTATTCTCTCGAATAAGGACATGAACAGTTTGTAGCTGCCCCTTTAATAATCACAAGTCTTGAATCCGGTCATCTTTGAAAACTGTCCTGTTCGCTGCCTCTGGATTGGGGACACGGACCCCTTTTGAAAAGCTTCTCACAGGTGCACTGCAAATAGTTAAAACAGCCTGAGTCCGATGTTTCAATTTTGACTGGAAGCAGCTGATATAAAGGGCTTAATTCACAGGGCTTTTTTTCAATGGGATTGCGCCATTATAAAAGGCTTCTGTGAATCAGATCCAAAGTGTGTTCTGACCCCATCATGTGCTTTCTATACAGGGAAGTAGCTCCCTAATTCAAAAC
Organism: Ambystoma mexicanum; assembly: GCA_002915635.3. Lineage (NCBI taxonomy): Eukaryota > Metazoa > Chordata > Amphibia > Caudata > Ambystomatidae > Ambystoma > Ambystoma mexicanum. Next base: position 1,030,894,562 of record CM030325.1, on the reverse strand, counting down.
AGTTTTCATCGATGAAAGGTCCAGTTCGTAGTGAATAAAAATAACTGGGGTACGATTAGGTAAATGCAAGGCTTTTCTCCAAATGTTCCCCTCTTACAAAAATCAAAAGCTTCCGAGGATGGACTAGTTTCCAAGCCATATTGCATTGCCTGCAATACCTTAAGCTTATCGAATGTTATAAGAGTGAGCAATGGAAAGTGGTAATTATCTCGAGTGATAAAGTGCATAGGTTTGCCAAACTGGGACCCCCTTTCGAGGAATGTACGCCTCGCCTCTCGCTGAGAAGCCGTCATCAAGATAAGACCCAGGCGCACCTTTACCGCAGGGGTGTTGCTAGTTCTGGCAAAAAAGATCCGGGCTACGCTAATGTCGGGACTGGCAGGACTGGGGCTTTTTGGTTGTAACATCTGCGTTTCTAGCCGGGGCTACAACCAAAAGACCTGGGGCTATAGCCCCCCTCCCCCCACACCTCCTCCCGGCCAGCAACGCCTCTGCTTTGCAGTCACCCTATGTCCATACATATTTAGAAACTTTCATTCTAGGGCCCATAAAGCACAGCACAGGGATAGGCTTTTAATTTATTTTCATTCGTATAGTACAGAAAACTGGTTACAAGACGCTGAAAACCAACTTGTGCTCTGTCCAATAAGAGTACGTCATCAGTGTAAGACTTTTTATTTCATTTCAATTTTTGTTCATCATTGGCCCTACCCAGAGGGTGTTGGAGCACTGTACAAGATTGAAAGGTTTAAAAGGTGGCAGTTGAAACAAAAGTTGCAACATGTTTTGGGGTAGGAAGATTAGGGACAAGTGGTCCCGTGGGAGCTGGATTATGTGTGAGGAGACAGGTATGTGTCCAGGCTCTTTGGGAAAGTGGCATATTTCGCATTTCAAATCAAATTCTTATGTTGGTTTACTTCTGATCTGATATGATAGGTTATTTATAACGTGCTTAATACAAGCGCGGACCTGGGGATCGAACCTGTGTTGCTACATGTCATCTTGCTTTCAAGGTGAGCATGTTGCCCCTGAGCTATCCTCCTAACTTAGTCGGCACTTGGTTTCGTGCTCCAGCACACGCAAGTGCACTGCCCCCATACACTAATGTATTCCCTTGATATTCAAGGACTGGTGGCCACAAGGGCCTGTATTGCCACGTGTGTTCTTTTCTCGGAATCATACAATTACTGCGCCAGCCGAAAAGGCCCACTTTATTATTTTTTTAACCCCATTTCTCAGAATATTTATGTGGTGGATGGGGTAAAGTAAATAATGAATGTTGGGGTAGTATGGGGGGTTTCGGGGTTATCCATCGCTTATATAGTCTGTGAAAAGGGGGCCGGAAAAAAAGAAAAGTAGTCTGCATTTTCGGCTGGCGCAAAAAACTGGGTCGCAGTAATCATATAGATCCCTTTTCCCTCATGTTCGGCTACTGGGAGGCCCACTGGGGGGACTGGATATAACATCTATTGTGCCTACAGTCCTGGTGGGTAGGGCTTTAAAAGGTGTTATTGACCCACACCCAAGTTATGGGCCTGAGGCTAATCGAAGGACAATGTTGCCAGGAGAAGATGCTGAGCACCGAGACGGGATGCCGGGAGAGAAACATCAAACTGTAACAGTGCTTAAGGCCCTCTGCTGACCCGCTGCTTACAGTGGCCTGCAAACGTTCCATTGCTATAATACGCATTGATGGTCCCACATTTGAAGGAAAAAAAAACTCTGATCCAACCTTCCATGGTCCCTACTTGTCCAGTTCCACTTTCCCACTAAAGACACTGGCCCTTGATCCCACAGCCATCACGGCTTATGTGTAAAGAGTAAAGTTCACAGACATAAGAAAGTACATTTTCATTTGCACTGCGCCCACTACCAGAATAGCGGTCTCCAGGCCCTGAAGTTGTCTGAGTAAGTGTGCAATCGGGCCCAGGCCTGTGATTTCCAAAACTCTGTGAACAGAAACAGAACAGAAACAGGAGTGAGGGAGGAAAGGAGTCCGGGAAAGGCAAGAGCAGAAGCAGGTGATGAATGATGAGAGGCGGAGCACATGAAATGGGGAGTATTCAATCTCCAGGATTCTCCAATGACACCCGGCCTTGCTCTGCTGTGGGCGTGTTTGTGGCTTGCCCTGGAGTACCTCACCTTGGGCATATTACCACTCATCGTACCCTCTGCACTCAGAATCATGCAGCCTTGTATAGCTCAGTAAGGCTGCCTCGCAGCGCTAAGAATGATGAGCAGTTATGGACATGTTGAAGATGCTACCCAACAAACCAAGCACCAGCGTACCAAAAGGCCTTCCCAGTCCGCCACAGATCGCCAGTTCAATAAGGATAACTGTTTGACGCAGAAGGCATTCCAAGGGTAAGGTTGGGATTCAGTGCGGGGGTACCGTGCTGACAAACCGCCCCAAAGAGACTGCTAGGGAAGACATTGTTGTGGTGAGGAAATTGGAGAGGCTCCTTTAAAGGGGAAGGACTTGGAACCCAGGGAGGAAGGCGGAAGAAGGAGGAAGGGGAGGGGATAGGGAAGGGAAAGGGCAGTATGCGGAAGGAGAGTGAATAAACGGGAAGCTGATGCCATCTGGTTCTGTGTCTTTTGCTAAGGGCCTGTTCCACAAAAAACAAATGGCGACGAAGCGCAATGTCCCGATGCAGCCCGACAACGTTGTGCAGCAGAGACACTAGCCGGACACGTTCCTGGAGCGCTGCTGGAGTCTGGCACCACCCGACAGCGCAGCCGAGCGAGCGGAATGCAGAGCCTGCTGGTGAGGAGGACCGAGCGGGAAGGCAAAGCCAGTGAGGGAGACCCAAAGTAAGAGAGAGCAGGTGTAGAGGACTCACCAGGAACACCGCGTTAAGCTGTACCAACGCCATGGGAGCCGCGTATCATAGCGGAGGTGGGAGGAGGAGCCCACACACACAGAAAATGACGGTTTGCAGCACGTGGTCACTACACTAGACCACCAGGGTATGGAACACTCACACACTTGTGTATAGGCGCGTTACAAATACCATATCATATCATAAAGTGGACGTCAGTCACTACAACAAAAGGCAGGTAGATTTCCACCGCGAAGAGGGCATAGAGGAAGGACAAATAATTGTTTTGTCTTTAAAAAGGTCAAACAAAGAAGGGTAAATGAACAGGCACATAATTACAACCACAGTGCAAGGAGGGCGGAGAAGAGACAACAATAGCACTAAAAGAAGACAGTATACTAAGGCACACAGCAAGCTGCGCAGCGCAGGAAGAAAAGAGTGCAAAGAAACACCAAAGACACTGGAGTGCACAGATATTGCAAGGGCACAACGCCCCCATAGGAAAAGCAAGCCCACTCCATAACTAAACAACATGGCTGAAGATGCGCGGGCAGATGCAGGTGCAGGAGCCCAGGCCAACGTCGGGGCAGAGGTCACACCCAGGGCGGCATTTCTACGGTGACCCAACCACATCATGAGCAAGGACAGAGATGGGAAGAATGGATGGAGGAATTTCAAGACTTCATGAGAGCCAATGTAGACTAGAACTCACTTAATAAAATAGACATTTTTGCAAACATGGCAGGAAACGAGATCAAAAGAATTCTAAAAACAATCCCTGCACAGGAGAAAATCACATACGTGCTTCTAGTGTCTGCCATCAACCGGAAGTTGGTCATACTACCCAACAGAGACTATGAGAGATACTTGTTAAATTAAAGTGTGCAATTACCTCACAAGACTGTGGGGGAGTTCGTCATTAGGCTCCAAAGGAAAATGACCCACTTCAACGATGTCGAAGGAATCAGACTCAGCATAATTGACGGGTGCACTTCCTCACTTTTCAGGAAGCACATACTAAAAAAGCCCCTCTCACTACAAGAGAACATCGACCTAGCCAGAGTATGCAAGCGAGTAGATGTGCAAGCAGCGGCCATGGAGGACCCCAAGAAAAAACACACCATTGCAACACTATACATTGGGCCCCATGGGAACGTCCGCAACCAAGGAATGCCAAGCAGACAGGGACCCCAAAGCCCGCACTGACGACCTCAAGGAGAGAAGCAGTGTTATAGGTGTGGATTTTAATTCCCCCCACAGAGGACAATGCCCGGCCATAGGACAAATGTGCAGGAGGTGTGGCCCAGAAAATCACTTCTAGGCATTGTGCAGGGAGAAATCCCAGATGCTCACTGCTTACAGACTGATTCCGCTCACCAGACCGATCAGGAGACCTGAGAAGCCGAGAGGATTCGACCACAGGATGTACCCTAACCATGACATCCAGAGAAGAAACCTGGACAGAAATGCCCCAACCTTCCAGGCCCAAGCAGGTGTAATAAGAGCCATGGAGGATCACGCAATTAACCTGCCAACACGCAGTCCAAATGAATATGACTATTCACTTAAACTGCCTGCATGCAATTCCCTCGACAAAGAACACGACCAAGGATCTGACCCACACCCACACCTGATGCCATACTACAGTCAGGACCCATATGAAAACCCCCAGACTGATGGAGAATAGAACAAATGCCTGACCAATGCTGCCACCATGACAGATACAGCAAAGAATATGTCAGACTCATCAGTGATACCTCCGACGACAGGGTAGATCCAATGGTTGCCGTCCAGATCGGTGGCTTGAATAACCAATGTATTGTGAACACTGGGGGAACTGTCAACGTTATGAACAAGAGCCTCCACCAAGCCATAACAGACAGTTACCCACTATACCCATCCCAGGCTCGAATATTTCAATGGGGTGCAGCTCACTCACTCCAATGAAAAGGACAATTCCAATGTGATCTGTTTCACAAAGGGCGAAGAGTACCCACAACCACACACGTTATCCGAAGCCATTGGACGGGGCAACGTCTTCTCAGCTACCGGACAGCTCAGGCACTGGCCCTGATAGGCTACAGTAGGACCAATTGGAAGTGGTTCAGGATCTTCCACCATGAACGCAGGCCCTGTCCTCAATATCACATCAGGAAATGAACATGGAGGAACTCAAATCCCTGTTCCCCAAAATGTTTGAAGAGGTGGGCATGCTCAAAGACACAGTCATATCCCTCCACATTGACCCGAAAATCAACCCAGTGCCTCAACACATGTGCTGGGTAGGATTCCGGCTGCAAGCCCAGGTTACACATGAGCTGCATCATTGCAAGAGTGAATGGCCCCACCCCATGGGTGTCCCCTATGGTCGTCGTCCCAAAAGGAAAATGGCCATCTGTGACTCTGCGTCGGCATGAGCATTCCAAATACTTCCATTCAAAGACAGAGTTACCCAGACCCTAACATGGAGGACATGCTAGTGAGACTAAATCAAGCCACTCGTTTCTCCAAATTGGACCTTAACCAAGGGTACCACCGATTGCTGATTGACCAAGCCTCCAGACCCATTACCACTTTTGCCAAACACGAGGGGCTATTGCGCTACAAGTGGCTTACCTTTGAGAAAGGATGGGCAAGATACAAAGGGAACTAGCCACGACGGAACATGTCATACTGCTACGTTGCAACTGACAAGTGGTCTCCAAGTGCCTGAGGAAGGCGATCATAAACATAGCACATGAGCAGCACTGAGGAATCGCAAACAAAGAAAATACTGCGCAAACAAGTGTGGGTCCCATACATGGACACGATTGTTGAAGATACCCTGACACACTGCCTACCCTGTCAGAAGGAAGCAGTGAATGCACCCCCATGCCCTTTGCAAATATTACCGCGCCCAAAAAGGACCCTGGCAATGAATAGTCATGGGGCTTCATTACGACCCTGGCAGAAGACCATGGTGCTATTAGCACCATGGTCGATGCCGGAGTCCGCCATGGCGGAATGGGGAATTACCACCCCATTCTGAGGTTGGTGGGGCAGTAATTCCCCATGCCGCCATGGCCCTTCCCCATTCCCATTTTTGCCCCATAGGGCTCAATGGGAATGGGGAAGGCGCTAAGTACGGTGCCGCAAATTGCGGCACCGTACTTAGCACCAAGGTCCCTTCGCAGGTCCCTACTTTAACGGCTGGTAAAACCAGCCATTAAGGTCGGGTCCCGCAAAGGGACCTCGTAATTAGGCGCTAATAGGTTAATGGCGCCGCAGCCTTTTACGGCGCCGTTAACCCATTAGCCCCTGGGTCGTAATGAGGCCCATGGACTTCTATGGACCATTAGTAGATGGAGTCCACCCACTCGTGATAATGGACAAATACTCCCGGTTTACAGTATTAAAACATGTACAATCCAGGGCATTCAACCACATAGCATGGTTGATGGATGAGCTATTCAGTGAATGGGGGATGCCGAACACTGTAAAAACAGACAACGGACCACCATTTCAAGGTCAAGAGCTCCAGAAACTCGTCGCACACCTAGGATTCCACCACCAGAGAATCCCGTCACTGTGGCCACAGGTCAACGGGATGGTGGAACGATTCATGTCCACCATCAAGCGGACCAGACAAAAAGCCACCGTCGACCAAACATCACTACCGCAAGCAGTATGTCAGATGCTGAGGAGCTACAGAAACGCACCACACGAAGCAACAGGACGAACACAGCTGGAACTCATGATAAAATACAAACCGCAAACTCGTATCCTGCAAGTAGAAGACTACACGGCAGAACAAGACGCAGAAATCCGAGAACTAGATGCGGAAAGGAAAAGGAAAGTGAAGGAATGGGCACCCCAAAGAAGGAGAGCGAAGGTACCCCAACTCCCATTCGGTGAGACCGTCCTGGTGACACAAAGGCAGCAAAGGAAAACTGACTCAAGGTACGACCCAGAACCATTCCTAAAAGGACCAATGGTTACAGCAACAGGAGATGGGCGAGAAATAACCTGTAATGCCTCATCCTTCCACCGGCTACATACACAAGAACCTGAGCCAATGGAAGTGACAACAGGCGAAGAAGAGCAGCAAAAGGAAGAAGCAAAGGAACCAGGTAGATGCAGAAAGACCAGGGGAGACCCGTGAACCACCTGGGAGGCCACAGCGAGCCACCAAAGGACCCTTACACCTGAGTGAGCAGCTGTAAGCCTCTGAACTTCCTTGATAAGCAAGGGGGAGGTGTAGAGGCGAGGACATTGGAGAGGCTCCTTTAAAGGGGAAGGACTTGGAATCCCGGGAGGAAGGAGGAAGAAGGAGGTAGGGGAGGGGACAGAGAAGGGAAAGGGCAGTATGCGGAAGGAGAGTGAATAAAGAGGAAGCTGATGACATGTGGCTCTGTGCCTTTTATTAATGGCCTGTGCCACATATAACAGACATTGCCAACAAGCATATTGGCTCCCTGGTCCTCTGGCAAAGACCGGCATGAGCTGCACCCCTTCAGAAGCCGCTACTGGGCAACTGCCCTGCTGGAAGTGGTTTCCAAAAGGGTGGCATTTATGTAGCTTCTTAGGTGTCCAGGTGGCAGCAGCGAGAAAAAAGACAACATTGTGAACGGACTGCTGTATACTGCACAACATGCTGTTTATGCAGCACTAAACAGCACTAAACAGGACATGCACACATTTGGGAAACAGTGAAGTCTGATCTTTCAATTCGAGCTAAGGGTTAAATTGACTTAAAGTGATGTGTGAGAGGAGTGATTTCATGAACTTGGACTTACAGTACAAGTGTAGCTGAGCCCCCACCTGGCACCGCCCCCACACAGCCCCCACCCTCACCACCACCCTCCACTAGGGAAATATCGTAAGCTCCTCGTGTGATGACCTCCGGTGAGCAGGTGCTGCGGGGCACTGTCCCCCAATGCTCCTCACTGTGAATCTTACCGGAGGCAGCGAGGTGGGGGGATGCCCCCCCCCCGCCAGAACTCTGCACCCCTGGAGAGATGGACTCTGGAGCTGCTGAGATGCTGGTATTGTGTGCTTCCCTGCTAAGCAGGTTTAATGCGGAGTACTTCATTTCCCTGACATCACCAGAGCCAAAAAGTGTGTGCTTCGCCCCCACCGACTGGAACCTCCTCCCCCCACAAACTGGAACAAGACAACCCGAATGGCTGCCTTGCACACCTGGTTGGGCTTGGGGGAGGCAAAAGTAGGGGACGGGAGATGATGGACTCGCTAGGGGAAGGGGGGGCGAGGGTCTCAGAAGATGCAAACATCTGCCCGCGTGATCGGGAGTGGAGTAAGCATTTCTGAGGAATGGGAGGTTAGTGCTGGGAGGGGCTGGGCTGGGTTGAGAGGGGAGCAAGGAAGGCATTGGGGGAGACTCCCAGTGAAATAAAAGCATGGGAACGAGTGGGGGCCGGCCCGGCCGGGGAAGTTTACAAGGGGTGCATCAGGGAAAGTGGGCACTGGGATGCTGGATGAGGGACTGGGGGAGGCGAGTACAAGAAGAACGAGTTACTGAAAGAAAGCTAAGGGGGCAGCCGAGAGGGGTGGAGAGCACGAGACATATGGAGAGACATATGGAGAGAGACGTAGTCAGAGGGGGGGGTGAGATGAGGCAGATAATGAGAGAGGGCGCTGAGGCGCGCGCTGGCGGAGGAGAGGCATAAGCATTATTAAATACATGAGTGGATGTGATTGGATGTGTGGGAGAAAGGAGACATGACAAGGGTGGATGTGTGGGAGAAAGGATACATGAATTGGGTGGATGTGATTGGATTGGATGTGTGGGAGAAAGGATACATGAAATGGGTGGTTGTGATTGGATTGGATGTGTGGGAGAGAGGATACATGACAAGGGTGGATGTGATTGGATGTGTGGGAGAAAGGAGACCAGGTGGGTGATGGGGAGTGAGTGAAAGAGCGAGCAGTAAACAGGGGAGTGACCAAGGGGAAATATGTGGGGGGCAGGTGGGGAATCGGGAAAAGAATGCAAAGCTCTCCATGCAGAAGGACACATTTTTTAAGGCAATCCAAACCCACCTGAACACCATTGATATGATATGATATGATATGGCATTTGTAACGCGCCTATACACTTGTATTGTATCCAAGCAACAATAATCACATAACCCTCGCTTGTCCACGTGCCTGCACATGCACGCGCCTGCACACATAATCCACTCCAAGGGCCTCATTACACGGAAGGCGGTAAGGGTTAACGGTCACCGGTAATGCTACCGGTGATCGTTAACCCTTACCGCCTTACTACGAGGTCCCTTTGCGGGACCCGACCTTAACGGCTGGTGTAGACCAGCCGTTAAAGTAGGGACCCACAAAGGGACCCTGGTGCTAATTACGGTAGCGCAGTTTGCGGTACAGTAATTAGCGCATTCCCATTGAGCCCTATGAGGCAAAAATGGGAATGGGGAAGGGCCATGGCGGCGTGGGGAATTACCGCCCCACCAACCTCGGAATGGGGTGGTAATTCCCCATTCCGCCATGGCGGAATCAGTAAATTACCGGCATGGGCCATGGTGCTTATAGCACCATGGTTTAGCACCTACCGTGTAATGAGGCCCTAAATCTCGGACAGCAGGGCTAGAATACCACTGCAGCCCTTTGTGTATAGCAGGGATCTGCAACCTGCACCTCACCAGATGTTTTGGACTACAAATCCCATGACTCCTGACTGTTTGCTTTGCTGGCTATAAGCCTGGTGGGAGTGGTAGTTCCAAACATCTGGCGAGCCAAAGGTTACAGACCCCTTATCTAAACAAAGGACCCCCCTATAGCCCTATCTCTCTGTATAGGACCCACACCTGCACCCTCTATGGACTGAACCAAACACTCCCTTGACAAGCTCTGCATGCCCTGCCTTTCAGCATTGCAACACTGCATCATGACTACGTTCTGCAGTGTAGGAGTTCAGGTGGAGCAGTGTGTTAAGACTCATCGAGGCTTACTTTGATGGAGATCAGTTATTGCAGCGAGGCCCGGTCTCGCATAGCTTTACATTCAAGCAGTTCTCTGCGTGTAAATAATGCACAGAGATGTTGCAAGTCACGGGTTTCTGTGCATATGTGCACATACGCATGAGAATGGTCGTAAATATCTCCTGCCATGCCGGTGACATTTACATGAATTCCTATGGAATCCGCCATCTTTGAGTAGTTGCAAATAGCTGAGCGGGTCCATTGAAATCTACAACATCTCCAAAATAAGATGCGGGCAGAGATGCTGTGGGATTTGATGCACGGCGCCAAAGGGGGGTGGCGACCATCGGTCTTTCCAGTCCAGGCCAGTCCATGCTTCGTCTCACAAATGACTTCATGTGTGGGTTCAACGCTCCATGGACAGCCTTCACGGCATGGAAATGACCGCTATTGTGCTGAATTTGATGGTCATGCCTCTGACTGGTTTGCAGGGAGGTCTCCCAGCTTATCTGGCTGAAAGCACCAAACTGGCTCCTCATAGATGGCGGGATCACGTTCTAGGCTGTCTGTATTATACATCCCATTCTCTGTGTGCCCTCCCTGCCTGAAGAAGCATTTACCAGGGATAACCCTGAGATGAACAGGAGGAAGCCATCTCGTTGCTGGGACCCTCATCAAACTGCACTGGCTGCCACTGCTAGCCTGTATCATCTCCAAATCCTGCTGCATCATCTACAAGGCTGTCATCCTGAAGTCCCCAAGCTCCCTCACTGAGAAACTCAGCATCGCCGGAGGCCTGCGATCCACCCGAAGTAAGGACAAGTGCAGACTTGAACTCCGATGGTGACGGAAGGAAAGAATTAGGCGGCAGGCCTTCTGTGTCTACACCCCAAGACTCTGGAACTCCCCCCCCCATCGCTTCAACAGTTCAGGGAAGGGCTGAAGCCTTCCTCTTCAGGAATGGCTCCTTTCAAACCCTTAGGTCCACAAACCATCTACACTGCGCCCTACCTGAGACTAGAGGATCTGATCCCCCCATGGTTGCTTGTAGATCCCTTGCTGTCATTTGCCCACCCTCCCCCTCTTGATACCTCCCTGCCCCCCTTTTCTCTGCTTCCCTCACTGTGTTCTTCCCCCTATGATTGTAAAGTGCTCTGTTGCTTCCTGAAGCTGGGTCCGCGCTCAATAAATATCCTAATAATAATAATAATAATAATTATAAAAATAATAATAATAATTGCAGCAAAGTATAGAGAGAAGCACCTGGCGGGCGCTCCCTCGCTGCTGCAGCACTCATTTGGTGGAACTCAATCCCTACATCACTTTGCAATAAAACATTGAGCACTTCAAGAACAGCCTTGAGTGGAACCTCTGCAGAGACCCCCTTCTCTCTAAGGGGGTCATTGACATAATAGTCCAAACTGTCCCGGGGACCCCCAACAAGTACACTTCGAAGCACTGCAGTAACCTCTGTGCAATGTGTGTGGTGTGCACAGAAGTTGAAGTAAAAGTGTGTCGGGCCCAGCAGACCTGGGGTAGCCTGCATTGTTTGCACTTTATAGCGCACAGAACTGTGCATGCCTCAAGCTATGAACACAAGGCATTTGCCAAGGCCTCCATGTGCTTTTAGGCGTTAAAGGCATGCGGATTCCATAGGAATCTGATGTTTTTTTCACAAGCGTGAAAATCTCATGCTGGCATTTAGTTTTTGGTGGCAGACGGGAAGGGCAGGCGAAAATAATACTCCACCTGCCAAAACCACAAAAATCATTTATTTTTACATTTATAAAGCGCTCACACAGCCCGCAGGCATCCAGGCGCTGTTACAGGAATTGTTTTTTTTTCTTAGTTGCGTAATTGTGTTTTTTTTTTGTCTTAGTTACGTATTTATAACGCGCTTAAACACACAAGCGCGGACCCGGGGATCGAACCTGTTGTTGCTTCGTGTCGTCTTGCTTCCAAGACACGCACGCTGCCGCTGAGCTATCCTCCCGGGTATCATGTGGCATTAAATCAGCCGGACAATTTTAATTTGGAATGGTTCCAACACCACTTTTTTCTTACACTCCAAGGGATTGGGAAATGACCCTTTCATGACTAAAAAAACAAAAAAGCCCCCTACAGCTTGACATATTGCCCTTACCTGTGCCAAAAGGGATAACACCCAGGTGGGGCTTTAACAAGGGTAACCCCACCCCACTTGCCCGTCAAGCACTGCACTTATTTCAGCCTCAATGGTATCAAGTTTAGATGTCCTCACATAAAGGAGAAGCGTCATCTCAACAATGCATTTTTGCATACACTTTGATCTGTGCAGTATTGAATTGAATTGATATTTTATTTATATCGCGCTTCTACACAAGTGTTTCAAGGCGTGACAAGGCAAGGGAGGGTTACAGGGGTGAACAAAACAACAATCTTACTAGGCCCAGTGACAATGAGAACGCGCAAGTGCACGGGATGTGTGTGCTGTGCATGTATGCAGAACCTGCCCCCCCTCCTGCGTTAAGTTGGGCCCACTCCTACCCAGCTCTCTTCATTAATCCCCCCCAAACAACCTCCCAACCCTATCTTGTCATTTGATGCAACTTAGTTTGCAATAAGGCACATTATAAAAGGCCAATATGTGTTTTTCCTTTAAAAAAAAAAGTGAATTCCATCAAAGCATGGTGATTGGATGCTCGCGGCTTCAGGCCATAGCTTTCCAGAATAGGGCCTGCTGGTTACAAGAGCAGGCCACTAGCAGGAGGCACTGGAGGAGCTTCTGGGCAGATGTCTTCAAACTGGGAGAGTGGCAGATGTCAGAGAACTGCAGCGCACAACCCCTGCACCCCAACCTCCAAGGCCCAGCAGCCCCATGGCGAAAGACGGTAAGTCCTTCCTATCCACCGCCTAAGCTCACAATTTCAGAAGAAACACATTTCCTTTTGTCTTTCTGGTAAACACATTTAGCTCAAAAGATGCATTGTAGAGAGGTGGAAAGATAGAAAATGGAAGCAAAGAGGTGTTGAGAGACAGAAAAGAATAGGGAGGTATAGAGATAGAGAGAAAAGGGTCAGGAGAGCATGAGAGGGCAGAGAGAGAGGAAGATCAATGACAAGGACAAATACATTGAGACAGAGAAACAAAAATAGGGAAATTCACTTTGATCAATGGATAATCGAAGAGATGCTCAGTTAGATCCCATTTCACATGTGTTAATACATGACGTGTATTGCTTAATATTACTTATATTGAAGGACTTTTGTGTAAAATTACATTTCTTTAAAAAACAGCTTGACAGAATCGTATTGTACGTTCAAGTATTATTTCATTCAGTGAAATTAAACAACATCTTCTTTTCATCTTTTTGAATTCGTTAATGGATTCTGGAGGAGTATTCCCCACAGGAGGGACTGGAGTGAATTTAGTTTTAAGTCCTTGTAGCCAGGGACTTATCCAGGGAACCTGGAATCATGAGTAAATAACTGAACAAAAAAAAAAGAACTGATATACATATATTTTTGGAAACAGTAGTGCAACAGGAAACAGGAAGTGAAAGAGTTATAAAGACGAGCGATATAAGGGAGCAGCAACATATGAAGAATGACGTCAACGTAAGCGGAAGCAGGAAGGGGCGGGTGCGGTTTTACCTATCACACAAAATGGCTTCCTGGCGAAGCGGAGACGGCCCTGCCATCCCCGGTACCGGCAGCAGCAGCCGGCGGCCCACACTCGGATGATGTACTCCATTCCAAAGACCACGATCATGACAAACTCCTGGAAGAGGAGGGAAAGAGAAGGGGTCAGGCAGGTGGTTCTCCTTGATTTCTTTTTCAGTTTTATTGGACATAAATCAGGCCACTTTCTTGGGCTACTTGATTCAGCCCACACGAAGGACGGTACAGAACACTTGGGAAACCCGTCCTGACATCAACAACTTACTGTGGTCTGTGCAGCAGTTTCTAGACACAAAGAATGTTTCCAAAGAGAGGATGTGCTATGAGACCTATCCATCCTTCTGGGCGCTACAGTAAATAACAACAAAAGATCCTGTAGCAGGGCACCATTTGACCAAACGACCAGGAACCACCTTACAAGGCTCATGAGAACCACCTTACAAGGCTGGGCAGCCACATCACTGCTGCTTCTAGAGGCTCCCACCGATGGTGGCATAGTACCCGCTGCATGCTGCTTGGCACTGCATAGTACCCTCCGCATGCTGCTTGGCACCTCTGCTGTTGGAGACAGAGTCTGAGTGTTCACTAGGTGGGCTCTTTGTGGGCTTGTGAGATTGTGAAGGGATCTTTTACTTTTAGATATCACTCTTTTTGCCACCCTCCCCCACTGGTGTGATTCTTATTAGGACTCTCGTCGGTTGTGTTGATGACTAGGGAATGGAGGAGTCCCTTGATTGTTGCAGCCTTGTTACTGGTCTCTGTCATCAAGCCCTGAGGGCAGGTGGGGACTAGTCTGAGGTGTCGTGGGGGAGCTATCTGTCTATATTCTGGAGCAGGCTGTGTTTAACTTCTTCTAACCTATTGCCTCTTTGATAGGTATTAGTGTGGTCTTAGTGTGACTGAGTCAGACGCTGTTATAAATGAACGATCCTCGTTCATGTATAATTGTAAAATCATGGCCCCGATGAGGGGTCTGCTTCTGGATAACATTATTCCGCCGTGATCAGAACTGTCTCAGCGTGTTGACAGGAATTTGGCATGGGGTTTCGTGGTGATACTGTGGGCTGCTTTACATTAAGCTGCATCTACTAGGTGTGCTACTTACATAGGGAATGGAGAGGGTACGTCATTTCAAAGCAGGCTGTCCAGCTCGGGAGCAAGTAAAACTCCATTATGCCTCTGGTACTTCTAAAGTGTCCTAGTTGGGTGTGAATCATGCATGTTCTTGAAGGATTCTAAAGGGAGGTGGGGCTTCACCTTGATGGGGGTGGGGTTGACTCCTATCTACAGAGGAGACCCCTGGGTAGAGGATACCCCAACCTAAGATAATGGCCAGGGACCCGCATGGGGCGAGAGCCATTTTGGAAAGGGCTGCTGTTTAAGGACTCTAGAGGTTAGTATGTATACTGATATGGTAAATTATAATGATATAGGATTTAGGGTACCGGTCTGCAATTTACCTTCACTTGATCCCCGTGCTGAGGGATTCATATATCCGCCCTGTCCATGGTAGGTAAGTGACTAGGGATCAGACCTTGAAATCAATACATTCATCTCAGCAGCTTTTCATAAAGTGACAGTCTTCTAAGGTTGGCGTGTCTCTTTTCTATTGATCGGTCTAGATTCAAAGGCAACGCACTGTAGTTGTGCGCTGACAATCAGAGAGACTTATCAGAAAACATATATAATGGGAACTGGTTGTTTTCAATAAAGCATCTCATATAAACCAGCAATAATTGATGGAGAAGTGACATGCTGGTACAGTGGATTAAAGGTGAGGTATATCAACCTTCTAGTACACATATATCACACACAATGACAAACAACTAAACATCTTCTATCAATCACCAACCTATGAAAAAGGACATGGTGGGTGGTCTGACATACCTCTCAATATTTTAGTAAAATATCGATTAACAAATGATACTCTCTATGGATGAGGGAGACATTATGCAAGGAGATTTAAAGAGACATTGAGGTTGGCAATAGGGACACACTGACCCTTGTATCATTGGATGTTTCGAATGCCAGCAAGATCCTATATCCACACCAGACGAATGATGATCATGAAAAAGTGACTCAGGAGTTGGTTATTTTGAAGGATGTGCTCATTCTTCTTGAGCTATCCTCTGCTTTCGATATGGTCAACCACTCCATCCTGATCAATCGTCTCTGTGAGAACCTGGGCATCACGGGTGAGGCCCCTGCATGGTTGACTTCCTTTCGATCTGATCGACCCTCCAGGAACAACTTGGGTCCTTACTCTCTCCCACCTTTCTCTCTACATGTGATGTTCCCTAGGGGTCTAACCTCTCACCCTCGCTTTTCAACCATTTCTTGGCTCCTCTGGCCCACCTCATCTCTACCTTCTGTTCAAACGTTCAGTGTTATGCAGATGACACTCAGCTCTCCTTCAGGCTCCCCTCAGCCTCCTCTGATCTCTAGCTCATTACTGACTGTCTATCTGCAATACAGCATTGGTGGGCCTCCAACGATCTAGGCCTTAATGACAGTAAGACTGAGAGCCTTCTCATTGGGACCCCTGCTCCTGCTTTCCCACTTGCTCTCTGGCCGCCCCACCCTGGGCCCTCCACCCTCTGCTTCTTGTGAGGTAAAGAACATTGGTGTCATCTTCAACTCCACCCCCTCCTTCTCTCCTCACATCTCTGACATCCCTAAGAAGTCCCACTATCAGCTGCACCTCCACAGAGGTATTCCTCCTTTTCTCACTTTCCCCCAGAAGCTCACTGCACCAGAGCCCTGGTTCTCTCTAGGCTGGACTATTTCAACTGCCTCTTTCTAAATCTGCCTGCCTCTACTCTTCACCATTTGCAACTAAAGCGGAACAGGACTGCGAGACTTGTCCTTGGCCTCAAGTCCAGGGATCGTACCTCTCCAGCCCTGAAATCTCTCCACTGGCTCTCGGTGGCTGCAAGGATCAAGTTCAAGACCCCTTGCATCGTCCACAAGGCTTTCTGGGGCCGGAGACCACACTATATCCAACGCTCTCTTCCTAAGCATCCTCCTTCTAGAGCCCTCTGCTTATCCACCTCCAACTCTTTGAGGGTCAGATGCTTCTCCAGGCAGAGTGTGGGTAGATATTTCTCCTTGGCTGGGGCCCCCCTCTGGAACAGTCTCCCTGTCTCTCTCAAACCTGAGCAGGACCCCCTAAGGATCCGGGAGAAACTCGAGACCTTCCTTTTCACTTATGCTTTCTGTCTCCCCCTCCCCTGCTGATGCACCTATCTGCTCGCTAACTGGTCACCTGGCCACCCACTGAACCTCACAGGCACCAGGCTCCTGCACAACCAGTTGCCCCTTGCACTGCCTCTGGGCCTCCTACCCACTTAGGGACTGTATCTGCAACCTTACAGTCCCCTGCCTCTCTGCACTTACTTGAGCCATCACCCTGTCAGCACTTAGTGTTTTGCCTTTGCACTTCCCCGCCTCCCTCCCTTGGCACATCTCCTCTTCCCTACCCCACGCACTTGCGCGATATGAATGACAAAAAGGCCTAGTAAGATCATTTGTTTTGTGCTCCATCTGTCTACCCTTCCTTGTCTCGTCGCACATAGAAACACTTGTGTACAGGTGCATTATAAATGACTTATCACATCATATCATACACCAGGACCAATGACCTTAGAGCGATTAGTCACATGGTTGGCTTCGGAGATTGAATCGGAAAAGGCAGTCTCCTCCTACATGCCTGCAATTACACTTTATCTTGACTTGGACCGGGGTTCAAGGCTTGAGGAAAGTTTTGAGAGGGCCAACGTTAGAAAGCCCAAAAGGCGTTAAGGGGGTCTTGAACGTTACACTAACAAATCCAGGTGACTAGTGGCTGGGGGGCTGTGAATTGCATATGAGCACCAGGCACTTTCCCAGGGATGAAGAGGGTGAAAGTTTAACTATCAAAGTTGAGTAAAGAAATAAAGTTCACATCTTTTCATTCCCAGGGAAGGAGTTAGACTTTATCCACAGAAGAAGGTATCAAGCGTAGCTTTATATGTACTTCAGATATCAACGGCTATACCCGAATACCAAGATGCAGACAGCTGACTGCACAGAATTGTGCCTCATTTTAGGGTTATCCATGGGCAGGTCTTTCTGACCTCATAATTAAACCTGACATCTTGGTATGTTGACTAGTCAATACTCAAGAGCATGTATCAAATGGGTTCTAGGGCAAAGTGAATCTTTAAACCACATCTTAATAGTTAGAGTATGTAATGATGTAATGTAGTTTTGCACAACTATCTTCTTACAATTTATACCGAGCAACAAATCAGTCTGAACAACTTGTCAATGTTCCCTTAGTGTCAAACCCTTTTTGAACCAGGGGTGCGAGTGTTGGGGTCTGTCATCGCTGGAGCCAAATAAGTGGAAGGCCCGAAGGCAATTGGTGGTCTTCGCAACGATGAGGCAATGCAGTAGTGCTTAGGAATGGAGCGAGTGAGGGCATAGTTGCTTCCCCAAGTTTTTAGGGAAAAGTTGCCAGTGGCGTTGTTGCCTTCTCGCCGTTCCTGAGTTGAGATAGGCAGCCCAAAGCATGCTCAATTTGGTTGAGAGACTTGGCATGAGTTTGTAGTCTTTAATGATGGTGGAGACTACTGTAGAAAAGCCCCTTAGACACGTCCACCAGAAGAAATGCAACCCACTAGGGAAAACGGCCCAATACACCTCTTGCAAGGCTAACAAGTTTATTTGTACACAAAAATGGAAAGCGGCAACAAAGCACCCTGCTGCTGCTGCGGAACATTCTGCCTGAATCTGCATGAGCAGCACATTAAGAAGGTACATAGCGTCATCAGTGACATCATTACATACAGTAGAAACACGTCAAGCCGGTTGGTGAAACTCTACACATAGTTCACCTGCTCCATGGGGAATGCCGTGCCTTTGGTCCCAGCCCCATCCAGCCATCATCTGCCACGTGGGTGATGCTGCATTTGTCATTGATGTTGTGCAATTATAAATTCCGTCGCAAACTAAACAACACATCTCTATCTCTGTAGCAGCGCATCTGGTACAAGCAGACAGCGGCCTGTGGGTAAAGCCGCGGTCATACTAACTCACACCCTTCACTCACTCCTAGACAGGCCGGCAACTCTCCCAGGTCTTCCACCCTCGTTCTGGGCTATTATGCCATCCCTCCCTGCACCTTGCAGCACAAATCACGTGACCCAGAAGTGATGGCAGGAAGACCCTGCTTTCTGATCTATTTGATTGATTGGCGGGGTCAAATAGGTTTATGATCAGTGGTCTGGGGCTGTCTGGTACCTGGGAATGCAGGGGTCCTAAAGGTAGGGCATTTGTGTGCTATAACGTAGAATTGGGACTGGTGGGGGTCAGAGGCCCGTGCCCTCTTTCTCATGGGATCATATTGTTCACAGACACTCAGCCGTCCTCCCGTGGCCTCGCAGGGCACATTCTTCCCAGGGCGCAAAGTTTGGCAACATTTTAGTACAATAAAGGGTTTATGGATTTGTGCAGCTCTGGCTTTTCTCATCGGTGTATTGGATGCAACCTATTCCTTTGCTCAAGTTTTCAGCCTAGGCCTGGTGTTCTAACAGTCGCACACCATTTCAGCTTTGTACCACAGTATGGCTGCTAATATCTACGATGGTTGCTATTCCCACATGTGCACTGCGTTTATAAAACATGCAGTAATGTAATGGTGCAGAAGCCTTTAAGGGAACTCCCCTGCCCCCTGGTCTCCTACAGTACCTGTGGCAGTCTTTCCTTTATCCTGAGAGCAATGGAAAGGAGGGGGACCCTGGGTTCTCCCTATGGAAGAGCCACACAGCAGTCCAGATCTCTGCCACCGATGCTCATGAGGGTCTTCATTGCATCGATGGGTAATGATTCCCGGCAGTGTCAAGCAGGGGAACGGGGCACACGTTGCCTTTGCAGTTTGCGCAAGTCAACAGCCAGTTGCACTGCCATGCCACATCCAAGGACACAGTCGAATCAATATAATACTGGCGTTTTAATGTTGGAGACAAACGTTGGGCGGGAATGGTCCTCATTAGTATCGGTCGTACTGTGAAGGTTTGGTACATTTATTTGTGTTTTATTAGCATATATGTATTGAAATACATGTGTTTCAAACAGGAAACGTGAATAAGCAGGAACAGCGGGGGAAGGCTTCGGTCAGGTGTCGCACAATCAAGCAATTAGAAAATGGCTGTGGGCTGGTGGAGTAGGGGGCGGTAATGGTACACGTAGCATTGAGAAGACGGGCACATAAAGAGACAGGACATGACAGGTTAGGACAGGTATGTATGCACCGCAGGAGGTAAGCGGATGGGGCATTATGTGGGAGTAGCTGGTTGAACCACAGTCCTGGATGAGGAGGCAGAGTTTCTGCGAGGAAGGAGTGCATAGTTGTGGGCTCTTTGATGTGGATCGGAAGGGAGTACCAATGAGGGAACGTAGGAAGGAGTAGGAGTGGAAACGAGAAGGAGCACAATGAGGATGGGGGGGCAGAGTCATTAGGGATTGAGAGTCTAGGACGGCGTCGTGATGATGCTGCGTACCTGGTTTCACACAGTTGTGCACCGAAACGGGGCTGCACAAGACGTGAAGTTATGCAGTGCGAGGATCAAGATTTACACACCCCAGGAAAGTGGAGACCTGGTGTTGTCGCCCCGACTTTCCATACCACGTAAGCGCCGCCCCTGTATTTTCATGGCGTAGGGAGAGTGCGAACACTGACAGTGGAGACACAGCGTTGGTTTGGCTGTATCTGGTTCCAGAAAAGTTCTGGAGGAGGCCAACAGGAGCCTGCTGGAAGTGATTCCAGAAGTGCCCTGGTTAGGACTGACGAAATAAGACTGGTAGCGAGGCCCAGATGAGATAAACAGGGGCGGACTGGCACGGGGCAGAATAGAGGACAGAGAACAGAGAAAACATCATTGAGGAAAAGAGTAAGGAAGTTCAGGGCAGAACAAGGAAACTAGCTTCGGAATACAGGCAAAATGAAGAACAGGCTTGACAGAGCATCAGGCCAAAAGGGGCAGAGCAGGCACAAGTAGGAAACAAGAGAAGTGCAACCTAGGTAGCTGCTGGAGCGCAATAAGAGGTGCCGGGGTTCTTCAATAGGGAGTATAAATACTCCTGCGTCACTAGAGCGAGGCTCCCCAGTGCTTGGTCGGCATATTTTGCCAACCATCACAGATTCCGCTGTACGAAGCATGTGCGGCACCCAGAAGCTGCGACACTACATATGCGCAGTGAGGTTAGCATGGCGGCATCCATCAGAAGACGGTATTCCGGACTGGGACGTGTTTTCCACCGTCCTTACAGACGGTACAGACAGCAGGGTAGAGGCGCAGGTAAGTATGTGGGAGTGCTGCATCTGGGTTGGGGTGTATAGAGCGAGAGTTAGTTGGGTGAGTGGCGTGTGGCTGGCATGGGCGTGTGACAGTGCGGAGGGTTGGATGGTGCGTGGCGCTTGTAGCAAGAGATGTTTGTTTGGTAGGGGGTATATTCAGAGATATTAAAACAAGCAATAGTAAGTGGGGGAGAGGTCTCATGTGGGCAGTGTTTCAACGTGGGAGATGAGCGGGGAAGATAAGAGAGAATGCGGGTTTCTGCGTTGGGAGCATGAGAGATGCTGTGGAGAGGGAGGCCAAGTAGGTGGCCGGCACAGTAATCCAGGTGGGTAATTACCAGGGTAAAAATGAGGCAGGGTGGAGTTGAAAGTAAGGACGTTTTGGACTGTTCAAGTATTATGAAAACAGTTTCTGGCTCCATTGCAGTTTGGGTGTTTAAGATTGAGGTTGCTATCAAAGAAGACGCCATGGTTGTGAGCTTCGGGAGAAGAGAGAGTAAGTCGGGTTGGAAAGGAGTTTGGGGGGAAAACAGGGCTGTGCATTAGACGCCAGTTTCAGTCTTAGAAGAGTTTAACATTGTTTAGCAGAGTGCAATCCAGCAGTGCACGGTGGATGGACAGTTCAACATAAGGATAGAGAGGAAAGGAGTACGTGTAGGGAAGGAGAGGATGTGTTCGGGGTCACCCGCAAAGGCGTGATAAGAGAATCCGAAGGAGGAGATGAGGTTTCTGCTTACTCATTACCTGGCCCTCCAGATGTCTTGAACTTCAGCTACCAGTAGCTCTAGCCAGCATCAGCAGTGGTAAAGAGGCTTGGAAGTTGTAGTCCAAAATGCCAGATAATGAGTAACAATGGTGTGACAGAGTGTAAGGTTAGTGTGAACTCCAATAATACTGCGCTGAGCCCAATTTTCATTTTTAAAATGTAATATTCAAGTGTCATTGCAGTATTCTAGTGCTCCCAAAATCATGGAGTGTCATGACTAAGCCAAAACGTGTTTCAACCATAAAATCTTTTTCAAGGCTAATTAGTATCTTGCTGAAGATTTAGGTCTGTTTGAGCTCTTGTAATTTAGCTCTGTTTGGCCGTTAGTTGACGGAACAGTATATTTAGTGCTAAGAGTTGCCGAACGCGGCCAGAGGCACCAGACAGGGCATCCGGATTTTTCAATTTAGGGACACTAAATACTTGTTCCAATCATTGGAAAACTAATACATCCTGAAAACTATACTACATTTTATTCTGCGAAACACTTTGGACTTAATACACTGTGCCGCCAACTACCGTCCAAACAGAGGTAAATTAGTACATCTCAAACATACCTGACACTTTAACATGAAACCACTTATCCTTGACAAAGACCTTATGGCTGAAACACGAGCTGGCCCTTCGTGATTTTGGAAGAATGGAATACTGTAATGAGACTTGAAAAGTAAAATCTAAAACATAACACTGGGCTCAGCGCTGTATGCATGGTGTTCACACTGACCTTACACTGTTCCTTAAGAGGATAGGGCATTTCCTCTTGAACTCCACAATATGCAGCGGCCAACTCTAGTAATTCTATATCACTCCTACACCTCAGCTCGTAAGACAATAAGTTGCCGTAAACATGCCGTAACAGATGCATATGTCGGTGCCTTTTTGGGAAGAGTATTTTTGAACAAGGGGATACATTTTTGGAGTGCATGTGTGTTGAGGATACTTGGATTCGTGGTGCAAAGAAAAGTCTTGATGATGGTAGGGTCTACTATGCCTGAGTCATAAATCCAACACTTAGGTAGGTCATCACTGCAGAGTGAACCTGATGCCAGCAGGGACGGCGCCACACTTTTCAAATGAAAAGGGCCTCGAGCCTCACGGGGCCCCCAGCAACCTGTGGTCGAAGTGTACGAAAAGAAGTAGTGGAACTATGATCCCGACCACTGCCAGCAACTGTCTTCATGTTGAGAGTCAGCAAGCTTGTAACACAGCAATATATTAATTTCTCGATTTTCATTCTGGGGCTTAAAATGTGCGCTTTGCAGCGCTCTAATTAGAAGCTGAGTTTTCTCTTGCCATGGGGATATACAGAAGTGTTATCACTTCGTTGGCTTCTAACACTGATTCCCCTTGCTGACAAAGAAGGGTTTAGAGCTATTCTGTGGGCATTCTGTTGACTGCCCGCCTCGTGATAACCAGTAGCTGTTAACCTTATCTGTGTCGCCATTGTGATGTATGCACAGCATGGGTGCCTCAAACTGTTTTCGCTCTCAGCAGGGGGCTACCAACCATGGATGCCAGCATGCTCGTGTGCCACCAGCAAAGGTAGGCTATGTGTCAACCAGCTGGCCAGAGACCAATATATCACTCAGCCAATGCTCCTCCAAATGGGACGATAGCAACTTCTTCTGTTCCAGTAATGGACAGCAAGCTAGGGTGACCAGACGTCCAAAATCAAAAACCGGGACGGGCAATAGACATAGAAGTAGGACTACAGTTTTAGCGGACATAAACACAAAAGATGGATCAAAACACAAATACGACTACACTAAAACTGCAGTCCTACTTCTATGTTGCTGGCCTGTTCTGATGCAAAGTATGGGTGTGTGTTGCAGGCACGTACTCTCATTGGAGGAGAGAGGTCAGGGAGGAAGGAGGAGGAAATGGTGCATAAAAAGTAAGCAGAGAGAGCGGCACCTGGGCGATTTAGGGATTTGTATATCAGTTCCCGGCAAAAACAGCCATCCGTCCCTCAAATCTAAGAACGAGGTTTTAAAACTAAAAAAAAACAAACTCTTGGAACGCCAGGACCAAGGTGAAAATACCAGGACAATCCTGGAAAAACCGGGGCGTTTGGTCGCTCTACCCCAAGCACACTGTTCCCCAGGCTTCTGGTAACCAGTACTGGCACCTGAGGACATCACCATCAATGATGTTGAACCCTCACTTTGAGCACCTTTTTTTTGCGCTTTCACGGATGCGTGCCCTGCACAGAGTTATGGCAACACACACCAATCTTAACCTCCAGGACACCAATGTTTTTTATATTCACATTTTTATTAAAACATTTATATTACAACAATGCCTACAAGCAGGCCAGACAGACAATCGTGATATGTGTTTATGGAACCCTCAAAGAGCTTCAAGTGCTTAAGTCAAACACCCAGGTCTGCCTAATTGCACCCCAGTCTAGACCTACAGCACCGTGAAACTCCTCCAGTCCTTTGATCCGCAGACAAGTCTAACACGTGCATTACATCAGGGAGTTACTAGCTTAGCCGTGGTTTTAGCTGTGCATTCTGGGACTTGCAGTCTGCGAGTCATAATGGCAAATCCAGGACTACACGTCCCAGAGTGCAAAGTTAGCGTCGGGACTGGACTCGTGTCTCCCGAATGGAATGGATAATATATGGCAACCTTTCCCTTCCGGCCCCCACTGCAAGTGCCTGCCGCCCTTCACACCACGTCCCCGGCGCATTCCTCTGCTAGCAAACAGGGGGTAATTCGATCAGGGACCTCATAACTGCACAGATACTTAAATTGGTCTCTGAATATCCGGCGGAGCTCTCGAGGTGGTAATTTCCTCAATCAATAACGCCAGGCTTATTAGATCTGAAATAATGTGTTTACGGCGCGATCGGTACATGACATGTAAACCCGAGAGTATACATGGCACGTCAGGGACTTCCACCCCCCCACCGTCCCCCTCCCCTTAACACCTCATACGACTGTGTGCGCTGAGGACATGACGTGTAAACCCGAGAGTAGACATGGCACCTCAGGGCCTCCCCCATTAACACCTCACACGTCGTGTGTGCGCTGGGTACATGACTTGTCAACCCGAGAGTAGACATGGCGCCTCAGGGACTCCCCCGTTAACACCTCACACGTCGTGTATGCGCTGGGTACATGACGTGTAAACCCGAGAGTAGACATGGCACCTCAGGGCCTCCCCCGTTAACACCTCACACGTCGTGTGTGCGCTGGGTACATGACGTGTAAACCCGAGAGTAGACATGGCGCCTCAGGGACTCCCCCGTTAACACCTCACACGTCGTGTATGCGCTGGGTACATGACGTGTAAACCCGAGAGTAGACATGGCGCCTCAGGGACTCCCCCGTTAACACCTCACACGTCGTGTGTGCGCTGGGTACATGACGTGTAAACCCGAGAGTAGACATGGCGCCTCAGGGAATCCCCCATTAACACCTCACACGTCGGGTGTGCTCTGGGTACATGACATGTAAACCCGAGAGCAGACATGGCGCATCAGGGACTCCCCCTTTAACACCTCACACGTCGTGTGTGCACTGGATACATGACATGTAAACCCGAGAGCAGACATGGCGTGCCAGGGACTCCCCGTTAACACCTCACATGTCGTGTGTGCGCTGGGGACACCCCCGTTAACACCACACACATCTTGTGTGCGCTGGGTACATGACGTGTAAACCTGAGAGCAGACATGACGCGCCAGGGACTCCCCATTTAACACCTCATACGTCATGTGTACGCTGGGTACATGACATGTAAACCCGAGAGCAGACATGGTGCGCCAGGGAATCCCCCGTTAACACCTCACACGTCGTGTGTGCGCTTGCGACTCCCCCATTAACAGCTCAGACGTTGTGTGTGCGCTGGGTACATGACATGTAAACCCGAGAGAAGACATGGCGCATCAGGGACACCCCATTAACACCTCACGACTTGTGTGTTCGCTGGGTACATGACATGTAAACCCAAGAGCTGACATGGCACGTCAGGGACTCCCCTGTTAACGCCTCACATGTCGTGTGTGCACTGGGGACTCCCCAGTTAACACCTCACACGTCGTGTGTGCACGGGCTACATGACATGTAAACCCAAGAGCAGACAGGGCGCGTCAGGGACTCCCCTGTTAACACCTCACACGTCATGTGTGTGATGGGTATATGACATGTAAACAGGCAATGTGCGTCAGGGACATTGTGCATGCACTGGGTACATGAGCAGACATGGTGCATCAGGGACTCCCCCCTTAGCACCTCACATGTTATGTGTGCACTGGGTACATGACATGTAAACCCGAGAGCAGACATGGCACATCAGGGACTACCACATTAACACCTCACATGTAGTGTGTGCGCTGGGTACATTACATCTAAAACCGAGAGCAGACAATGTGCGTCAGGGACTCCTCGTTAACACCTCACACGTCGTGTGTGTGCTGGGTACATGACATGTAAACCTCAGAGCAGACATGGCACGTCAGGGACTCCCCCGTTAACACCTCATATGTCAGGTATGTGCTGGGTACATGGGCAGACATGGCCTGTCAGGGGCTCCCCCGTTAACACCTCACACGTCGTGTGTGCACTGGGTTCATGACATGTAAACCGGAGAGCAGACATGGCGGATCAGGGACTTTAACACCTCACACGTCGTTTGTGCGCTGGGTACATGACAGTGTAGAGGAGATCCCAAATAAAGCCTGCACTCCCATCGCCCATTTTGAAGCAACAGGAACATTCGCACCAAAATATGTGACGCATAATGAGCAAATAAACCAGAAGAGAGCGGCAGTAGGGCTCTGTCCAGTGCCTATCAGGAGAACAACACCTGTCGAAATACCGATATCTAGAAAACCATGGTCAGTAAGGTATCCATTGAGAAACCCCTACCAGAAAGTAAGACAAAATGAAAATAGCCTAAATACCGTCCTGGAAGAAACCACAAAGGCCTTATTGGAAGATGAATGGTGACATCACAAAGGCCCGGACAGACTTGCAGGTAGAAGATAAGACGACCCAAAGATGACACAAGAGACGAAATGTCATGAATAAGGATATTATTAACCTAGAAGAAGAGACAATGTTGAAATATAAAGAAGCTTAGACTATAAAGCAGGATGAAGTCATTCAACCAGCTAACGCCTGCACATATACTTGAAACCGCAAGAAAGCTAAGAAAACAGTGCTGCTTGCTATGCTTAGTAGAAGATAGACCGTGGCAAGCCCCACCTGTACATATCTACCTCAACGAAGCACATTATACAAGTGCGAGTCCACTTTACACAAAAGCAGAATCAACTCAGGTTACTAGAAGCCAAACAGGACAAGATTCGTATTCCAGCTAAAACGAGAAGGGGCGGCTGAATCGAAAACTCAGCAGAGGAACATGCACCAGGAAAGAGCCAAGGTCAGACCAATAGTAGGAACGAACACTAGCCTTGAAGAATCCAAACTTAAGAACAGAGTATCCTATCTTTGGAAGGTCGAGATAAGGAGGCGTAGGCAGATGGCAAGCCGAATAAGAATTAAATGCACAAATTGAAGGAAACTAGGGAGATTCACGGTGTGAGCAGCATGTGACCATAGGAGCAAGAAGAAGCACGGGTTCACACCTACGCCTGGCTGTCACCAAGACAGAGATATCATAACATTTCCTGACAAGAAGATACAGTTTCGAGGCCGACCACAGCCAACTAATTGACACATAGGGCCTCATTACGACCCAGGCGGTAAGTTACCGCCTGGGCCGTGACTTTACCACCATGGCGTAAACTACGTTTACGCCATGGTGGTTGGCGGACTTACCGCCCCATTCCGAGGTCGGCGGGGCGGTAAGTCCCCAATCCCCATTTACCCTTCCCCATTCCCATTTTTGCCCCATAGGGCATAATGGGAGTGGGGAAGGCGTTAATTACGCCACCGTAAATTACGGTGGCGTAATTAACTCCATGGTCCCTTAGCGCCATGGATTTTAACACCTGCTAAAAGCAGGTGTTAAAAGCGCCATGGCGCTAAGGGACCTCGTAGTTGGCGGTAAGGGGTCGGCGCAGCTAACGCTGGCGTTAACCCCTTACCGCCAGGGTCGTAATGAGGCCCATAGCCACTAAAGTAATGATGGATTGAGGGAAGGCAGGGTGAATCTTAGGGCACCTTGTACCTAGCTGACCATTCTGCGTGCTACTAAGTAAAGTGGAGATTTATGCATGGGGTTGAAGCCAACCCAATCACAATGGACCAAATAATCTAGAGTCCTATAGATAGTAGAACCAATGGGACGTCATACTCTTAATGACTTCCACAATAGTAATGTTAGAAGGAAGGGCTTAGACGCCCACCTGATAGTGTTTATCCAATCCTCTCACTCTGTTACCATATACATATATAGTACCTATAGTAAAGTTATCTTTTCCTAACCAGTATAACTGCATGTTAACTTTTGAGTGTTACACGTCGTTGATGACGGTTTTTGAGTATAAATGTTACTGTTTGTATGAAGTTCGTGGGAGTTGAAGCGAGATGGACTATCGCACCACTGTTGATTTCCATATTTCCCCGTTTTTTGTACTTGGATTAAACAGACTCCCCTTTGCCAAACCATTGAGTTGTCCTTATTGATTGGTGTTGGAGTAATATACCTGCACCCCCATCCATCTCAAAGGTGTAGCTATCTCGTCTTAAAGTACTGCAGAGCAAACCCCGACTCTATGGGCCGGCTGGGGGTCTCCCCAGTACACTTGGTAGCAGAGATTTGATGGTTATCGACTATCAATTATTTGACTTAAGACACCTATTGACCGTCAACATAAAGTAACGCTAGGTCTTCAGCAATATCGCGCGTCCTTTGCCATTCGGCTGAGTAGACCATGAAGCTCCCCGTAGACAATGGTAGCTTAAGCAAGAGTCTGCAGAAAGGGCCTGAAGGGACCCGTTTTCCCACACATCCCTTACCATTCCTACGGACAGCTGAGCGAGCGAAAAACCGAAGGAGGCGGTAACAAAGGCTGTGATCCCGAGGTTCCGGAGACGAACCATGCAAACAGTGAGTGAAACAAAAAATTGAATGCTTTGGCAAATATTGCATGCCTTAGAACAAGTAAAGGGAAAAGGTAATGGAGGGAGGAGGGAAAATAAAATATAGTTAGAAGTAGAGAAGACTGTATATATATATATATATATATATATATAAGAGGATAATGACTCGAGAGTAATAAAAGGTAAGAGAAAGGTTACCGGGGTAGACACCCGAGAAGAGAGAGGATTTGCCGTATTCCTGCACTTTAATATAGCGGCTATAAGAAACATGTACCCAGAGTCCCACATAATGGGGAACGACTAGGCTACCACAACGTTTAAAGATGTTGTGAAAAGGGTACGTTTACACTCCATGAAGGGGTAATGATTAGAGGCCGAGATATTTGTGTTCAGCTGGTGTCCGCCTAGTCTGTTAAGTGTCTATCTTACATATTTCTCTGTAGTGACGTCACACATACGTATTGAACATTTTTGAGAAAACTGACTTAAAAATTTCATGCGATTTGTTAGCTGAGACAGAATCGCACATGAATGGATGTTTTTTGTACAAATCGGTAGTTATTACATTTTGTGGAAAATTTGGTTTGGAGCTTCCGATACTTGGTGCTTGCTCATATTGTTAGAAGCTGTCTAAACCACACGAAAACATTGACAAGTGTTATGTAAGAGGAAAGGGAACAGATTTAAGCATGGAAGATATAACTCCATTGGCACACTTATGCAAGCAATTGCCAAAACACACACCCAAGCTAAAGAAATATAGTACCGAGTGGGTTAATGGTACCGCCCACAAGATGTTTATGCCGTGGCGACAAAATGGGTCTTTATCCAAAGCCGTTTTACAACACATGACGACATATTTGCATGCCACATATACAGGCAAGAAGTTAGAAAAACACCTTGCTGTTCTCGAGTTATGGAAAATGTACGAACAGGTAAAGGAGGAAGAGCCGCCAACAGATTGGATACTTAATGTATGCACAGAGGGGGGTGAGACACCTACCGCGCCACCTGCCCCGCCCAAAATGCAAATTGAAGGAAGTAAGGACGAGGGATTATACCCGTTGAGGGAACTTAAAGCAGGCACGGGGTACAGCAACCGCACATATGAGTCACCTACACATAGTAGTGACGAGAATCAAGGGAAAGATATGGACAAGAATATTACCTCTGCAGTCCCAAGGGACAAGGGAAGGTGCAATGACGAAAGGAAACATCAGGCACAGACAAGTGCATCTCTCAACAAGGAGAGAGAAGGGAAGCGATGTAAGGGAAATGAAGACAGAACTGATGAGATAGCATTCGTGGAAGACAAATGGATGGGAGGACACATTTTATTGAAATTCAATGGCAAAGGCATTGAAGATGTGAGGCAAAAGGAGAGGCAAGATGAGACACAGAGGAAGAGGAAAGAAAAGGAGTTAAAAGACGAAAGGATAAGAAGGAAAGACAGACAAAGGCGAGAACAGCTATGTCGCGAAGAGCAAGAAAAACAGCTTGATCGCAACCCAAGAGCAGCCAACGATCAAGACAGACAGAAACAGCAAAGGTCAGAAGGAGAGCAAAGGATACGTGAGAAAACAATAAGGAGATGAAGAGATGAGGAAATTCGAAGGGCGGTTGAACGAAGAAATGAAAAGAGAAAGGAAGAAGATAGCGTCAGAGAAGAGGCGAGGAAACGCAAAGAATTTGATGACGACGTAAAACATAAGGGAAGACAGAGAGCATGCGATCTTGAATATCTGGAGACAGTAGTAGATTGGGAAGACATAGAAGAATACTTTCCTGCGAACGATTCAGTATCAGGCACGTCTAGGGCAAATATTGATGATGACTTCGACACCAGTAGCATCGGAGAAACAATTGATAGAATATATAATGAAATGGGGCTAGAACAAATACCCCAAGGGGACGGGGAAGACGAGAGCTTGGAAAGCACTCAGCTGTATGACACTGAGGAGCTCACTCGAAGTAGCGGGAATAGAGAGCTATCCCTGGATAGATTAGAAATAAGCAGGAACAAGGAGGATACGAGAAGTTGAATTGGGGACAGACAATGTCTGACTCCGAAAGGGAAGAGCGCAAAGAAAACGAAGAAGGGAGGCGAAGTGAAAGGTGACTCCCAAGGGAAAAGGAAATAAGATGTTCAGATGCTAGTGAGCTTGCACCAAGAGCATCAGAGTTCACCACGCAGCCTGACCGATATGAAGAAGTATCTCACGGTCAGAGGGGGGTGTCTTTGCCACCCTATGTAGATAGACTAAGGGCATTGCCAGGTAGACAGCGATATGGGAATATTATCCCGGCAATAGGTAGCAGAACAATGAGAGAAGAGAGGGAGGGTTACACATTCCAATTTCCGTTGCTCGAGAAGGGGGGAATATATATATATATTCCATGGCCACACATGGATCAAGAACATTTGAAAAACAAGCTTCCAATGCTGACATCGGGAGCCAGAAAATGGATACATGAGTTAGAAAAAATGACAGGAGGCAACACGCTAGCTATAGGGGACATCAAAGGTCTCCTGATCGCCATACTTGGTGAGAGAGCAGACGATGTGTGGGCACGAGCAGGCTACCCTGGTGTAACCACAATTAATACCTTGCATGACGGAGCTCCATTTAACAATTGAAGAGCCGCAATATGGAAAGTGATAAGATTACTTTACCCAGATACTTCTGATATGGGAGCTATAATGACTCGAAAAATGAAGGAGTCGGAAGATCCGTTGATTTAAATACAGAATTTCCAAGACGCGTGGGTGCTCGAAACGCATGAATCTTAGAGAGGCACAGCTCCGCCCTACTGATGAGGTCCAACCAGACCGAAACACGTGTCTGGAGATGCTGTTGGTACTCTTGTTCAGAGGAGAATTGCCTAGTATTTCGGTGCTGGACTGCCCCAGGGCAGGACAAAGACTGATATGTTTGGGATATTTCTTCTCTGTGAAAGATAGTGAGCTAAAGACTCTGGGTAAGTCTCTTGTAACCAGGACTAATGCCTGGGAGAGGGACTCCCAGGACCCCCCTTTTTAATTTGTAAAATGGTCAGAGCATACTGAGGACACATAGCCTTGAGGGCCATACCATTAGAGCCAGAAATCTTTGCATATGGCATGCATGTGCTTATGGCAGGGTTGCCAGGTCTTGCAGACAAAACCATGAGAACCCCTGTTGATTTCCTATTCAGACCAAGAATACCGATGCTCGAGGAGAAGGGACAAGTATTTCCCTTGATGATACACACGGCTGAAATATGAGGGAAAGTGGTCTTGGTTGACGGTTACGATGACAAGGGCAGGCAATGGTGCGCGATAATTGCCATTGAAGAAGCATATCGAGTGATGGACGTCACCGTTGACAATCTGTTTGAAGAACAAGCAGAAATGGGGGAGAAAATGGTGGAAGTGAGTCTCACCTTTTGGGTAAAAATGATTAAAAGAGAAGTACTGCAGAGAATGATGTTGGCACTAAAAAGCCCTGAATATTTTGATGTCGACATAGCCAAGGTGCCTGTCTCAGTGTGGACTACAGCACCCTATGACGTGGGCCTCTTGAAGGGGGTTGGAGAAGTAAGGATTAAGCTGAACCCAGGAGAAATTCTACCAAAAGCCCAACAATATCCCATGGCCAGAGAGGCAGATGAAGGGATTTTTAAGACAATCTCTGCCATGATGGACCAGGGCATTTTAGTGACGTCAGAGTCACCATGTAATACATCAGTGTACCCTGTGAAAAAAGTAAAGGGGGGTCTTGGAGGCTAGTACAGGACCTGAGGCCAATAAACGATATTGTTGAGGCCAAGTTCCCTCTAGTCCCTAACCTGTCTACAATCCTATGCAATATACCCGTTGAGGCAAAATATTTCACAGTGATTGACTTGAAAAATGCATTTTTCTTAATCCCGCTGCACTGTGACTCACAAGATCTGACGTCATTCACGTTAAGACAAATGCATCTGAAAAGCACAAGGCTGCCACAGGGGTACTGTGAGTCCCATTCTATTTTCAACAGAGTCCTGCAGATGGACCTAAGCAATATTGCATTAAAAAGTGTCATCCTGCAGTATGTGGATAACATCTTAATCTGCAGCACAACAGAAGAGCAATAAAGGCACGATTCTATTCAACTACTGACTATACTTGCTGAGAAAGGATATAAGGTTGACAAAGAAAATTTACAATATTGTCAGCAGGAAGTGCTGTACACAGGCCACCTGATCTCACATGAAGGAAAGAAAGTGACCCCAGAAAGGGCTGAAACCATATTGAACATGGCTAAACCGCACACGATAAAGCAGATGCAGAGCTTTGTAGGCCTATGCAACTATGTCAGGACATGGGTCTTCAACTACAGCTCTTACACTAAGCCTTTACTTCAGGCCCTAAAGAAGGCCCAAGTGATGAAAAAAAAGATCAAATGGTCGGAGGCCATGGAGAAAGGGTTTGCCGAACTCAAAAGAGCTATTTGCAAAGCTCCAGTTCTAGGGATCCCAAATTATGCAGAGGAATTTTACTTGTTTTCACACACAAATGGCAGCGTTATGACGGCAGTGCTCGCTCAAAGAACCTCGAAGGGGTACAAGCCCCTGGCTTATTACAGTGGAAGCCTGGACCCAGTAATGAGAGGCCACTCCCCATGCGAACAAAGTTTAGATGCTGCAGCGTTCGACATGGAGAAGGCGACAGCCATTGTAATGGGATGCTCAATGACATTGTACGTCGAGCACTCATTATTTGCTATTCTAGAGAAACCGAAAGACACATTGAAATCTCAGAGAGCTTCTGCTTATGAAGTGATCATATCAAATCCCTCGATAAAATAGTCTGATGTAAAATAGTGAACACAGCCATGTTCATAGCAGAGCCAGTCACTGATACATGACTGTGCAAATTACGAAGATTTCTATGATGAAATCCCCAGGGTGAAAGAGAATGCCTTGGCAGGAGGAGAGATCGTCTTTATTGACGGGTCTTCAAGAATCGATCAAAATGACGGACAAAGATATACAGTCATCGCTGTGATGAAACACATAATAAATGGAGAATTTTGCGTACTTGTCAGTGCGCGAATACCATCTCATTACACAGCACAGGCTGCAGAATTATTGGCATTGATACTCGCCATTGAGAATCACGCAGACCAGTAAGTAACGGTGTACAGTGACTCCGCCTATGTGACGTCAACAGTGCACGCAGGCTTAGAGCGCTGGAAAAGGAGGGGCTACCTCCGAGCAGATGGCACAAGAGTGCAGCACACAGCCTTATTGGACTGGCTGAATAAGGCACAACAGCTCCCAGTGGGCATAGCGGTTGTGAAATGCGCCGCCCACACAAGAGGGACAGATTTTGTCTCACGCTGAAACCAAGCAGCAGACACGGAAGCCAAGCGTATTGCATCCAAAAGTGAAATGATTATGGAAATGGAAGTCGCCCATGCAAATGAGAGAATGTTGGTTGCACAAACAACACCTGAAGCCTATAACAGTCTTGGGCAAACACAGCTAATGGAACTCCAAGGGGAGGCGCCACAGGAAGAGAAGAACCTGTGGAAACGTTGGGGGTGTTCTTTAAACCCCTCTGACAGCTTGTGGCGACAAGACAGCACTGGTAAACCAGTAATGCCTGTAGCCCTACTAAAAGTAGCGCTGGAGCAGTTACATTACCCGGCACATATGACAAAGGAGAATCTAGCAGCAACGCTCGCGGAAGACTGGTTCATACCGAATTTAGGTGAGCATGTTGCATTCTTTTACGGTGAACTGCATAATCTGCCAACAATTCACCGCTGGGCACAAATTAAAAGTTATGAGAGGAGTCATCCCCAGGCCAAATGGGCCTTTTCAGAACTTGCATGTCGATTACGTCGACATGATTCATGTATTCAACGGGTACAGATACTTAATTGTTGTGGTGTGTCCATTCTCTAGATGGATAGAGGCAGGTCCATGTACACACCCAAACGCTACCTGTGCGGCAACATTTTTAGTGAGGAAAGTGTTCCCAAGGTGGGGGGTATGTGAAGTCATGAGATCATATAATGGTCCTCACTTTGTTAATGCAGTATTTGAACAGATTAACTTGCTGCTTTGTATAAAGCAGAAGTTCTTGTCAGCTTATCATACACAAGGTAATGGGATCTGTGAGAAGCTCAATGGCTTGTTGAAGGAGAGAATAGCCAAGTTGAAGCTAAGGCGGGGATGGTTGCACTACCTTCCTCTGCCACTGTATGCACTTCGGAACCAACTAGGCTCCGACCATCATCTTACGCCACACAAGATAGCCACAGAAAGAAGAATGAGAACTCCCCTAACACCCCAAGATAGAGCTAGATGTGATGCCCAGTAAACAGGAGAGGTTTTAGGGTCTGAAATGCAAAACTATCCAAACTGCATGACATCTTGCCTTACTGTAATTTCAGACCAGCTGCAGCGACGACGAAAAGGGTGCAGCGCAGCACAAAACACAGAAGGAGACACTGCAACAGACCCAGTTGAAGATCTACGTGTTCCACTCGTCTTCCCTGGAGACGCCGTCCTTGTGAAAAATTATACCAGGAAAAGGTGGGAAGAGCCAAGATTCAATGGCCCTTTTATCGTAGAGGACTGCTCTAATACCTATGGCGATGGGTGGGGGCGAGTTAAGCCCCATACGTCTGCCTCAGGGGTTACCACCTCAGTTAGGCTGGTAACGAAAATGGATAAGTATATATGGAATAAGAACTAAATGGATGGCCACCGATGAGTCAAGGTTGTCCGTCTAACGACAAAGTTACAATGTTACAATATGAGAGCAATTACTCATAAAAATACAGATAATTCATAGTCTGTATTAAGACCTTGTGTGACAGTGCGGTATTGACAAATGAGGCAAGCCTCTAATTGTCTCAATTTAAGGGCAAGGCTACCCCCACTTTGTGGCAAGGTCACTTTCGCCATCCCAGTGAATTTAATTTGTGCCTTATTGTCCATTTGATGGGCTTGTTGCCAGTGTACCGACAATGGGTACTTTGAGTCAACCTGGGAGATGGATGCAAGATGTTGATTTTTTAATCTAACCCCTAACATTGGCTATCCTTAATACTAATTTCTATTCCCACTATCTTCCCCATTCTCTGATGACATGTGTACAAACCTGGTTTCTCCACTCCAGGTCAGTCCTTCCTTTTCACTCCCTCCCTCTCTTTTCGTTTCAAGTTTGTCTCCTCCCTTAATTTCCTTCTCCTTTCGTAATTCATTCTCACTAATTGTATTCATTGTATTTATCACTACTCCAGCATACTGATTTATTATAGTTCGCCACATTCAGTGTGTTTTAGTTGATCCTTGCACTTGGGCATCTGACCCTTGCATCATCAAGCATTACCGCTCAGTAACCTGTCCTCACTCAAGATGGCGTCCTTTTTTCGCGACCCGCGCCGTCATTCGGCCGTCGGGCTACGTATTTAATTACTCACAGGAGCCACGCACGCCTGGCTCCTGTTCACTGTTACAGCCGAGATGCTGGTAAGACCAGCTACTACAGCTACTAACTTGACAGAGGGGCTACGCGTACATCCAATCTGTGGACAGACGCGCACCGCTGCTCAATCACTAATTATGTTGTTCTGTCTGCTTCTATCCCTTCCTGTCCGCGACTTGGCTCGCTGTTCCGTGTGTATCTCCACTCACCGCTGCATCTGCCGTTTCACGCAATAACGCTTTCAATTGACCTTGCAACTGCATCTTAAGGTATGCAGGCTTGTGCCTTTTCACTTCTATGAAATCTGTGTAATTATACAATTCACCATTAACATGGTGTTTTTTATGCTATTTTTATAGTGGAGATCCCGATCCTTCTATTTTTTGTTGCTTACCACACACATTGGTAAGTTAAACTTTTCTTGTTTTCTCCAATTACCATGTCCTCAACTGAGCTATTATTTATCACACACTCTTTTTCCCTTCCAATTTCTTGTCTTGTTTAGTGTTATTAATAAAAGACTTCCCACTACTCAGGTAAATTGCTTCAACCTTTCAGAAATATATTAACTAACTGGATGGCCAACCCAGATGAAACATGCTAACATATATTTTTTGTTATTTTTGTTTTTCTCAACCCCTATTCCTTCTTCTGTGTGCTAATCTATTTGCCATCTCTTGAATGGTTTTTGTTATTTTTGGCTCCATATGCACTGGCACAATTTATTTGGCAATCGGATTACCTTTTATGTATTTGATTGCTTCTTTGTGTTTAATATGATTGCTTATGCCTGATGTGCAATTGTATGGTGACTTGCCACTTTCTCGTTGCTCTGTTGTTTGGGTCGTTTTCATGTATAATACTTTACTCTGTAATTCCATGTACTGGCCCATTTTGCTTGTATAACCTGTAGCCTCAGTAGAAGAGCAAGTGCTCAAAACACGTGTCAGGCTACCTTTTTGGGAAATAAACACATACCAACTGTAATTTATTTTATGTGTGCACGCAGCGTGTCTGTAAAATCAACCTGGTTCTATCAGGAGAACAACACTTGCTGAAATACCTATACCTAGAAAATCCTGGATAGTAAGGTATCCATTGAGAAAACCCTACCAGCAAGTAAGATGAAATGAAGATAGCCTAAATATCATCCTGGAAGAAACCACAAAGGTCTTAATTGAAGATGAATGGTGATGTCATGAAGGCCCAGACAGACTTCCAGGTAGAAGATAAGACGACCCAAAGATGACACAAGAGACAAAATGTCATGAAAAAGGATATTGTGAACCTAGAAGAAGAGACAATGTTGAAATATAAAGAATCTTAGACTATAAAGCAGGATGAAGTCGTGTGTGCGCTTGCGACTCCCCCATTAACAGCTCAGATGTTGTGTGTGCGCTGGGTACATGACATGTAAACCCGAGAGCTGACATGGCACGTCAGGGACACCCCGTTAACACCTCACGACTTGTGTGTTCGCTGGGTACATGACATGCAAACCCGAGAGCAGACATGGCACGTCAGGGACTCCCCCGTTAACACCTCATACGTCAGGTGTGCGCTGGGTACATGGGCAGACATGGCCTGTCAAGGACTCCCCCGTTAACACCTCACATGTCGTGTGTGCACTGGGGACTCCCCAGTTAACACCTCACATGTCGTGTGTGCGCGGGCTACATGACATATAAACCCGAGAGCAGACAGGGCGCATCAGGGACTCCCCCGTTAACACCTCACACGTCATGTGTGCGCTGGGTACATGACATGTAAACAGGCAATGTGCGTCAGGGACATTGTGCATGCACTGGGTACATGAGCAGACATGGCGCGTCAGGGACTCCCCTGTTAGCACCTCACATGTTGTGTGTGCACTGGGTACATGATATGTAAACCCGAGAGCAGACATGGCACATCAGGGACTACCACATTAACACCTCACATGTAGTGTGTGCACTGGGTACATTACATGTAAACCCGAGAGCAGACAATGTGCATCAGGGACTCCTCGTTAACACCCCACACGTCGTGTGTGTGCTGGGTACATGACATGTAAACCTGAGAGCAGACATGGCATGTCAGGGACTCCCCCGTTAACACCTCATACGTCAGGTGTGCGCTGGGTACATGGGCAGACATGGCCTGTCAAGGACTCCCCCGTTAACACCTCACACGTCGTGTGTGCACTGGGTTCATGACATGTAAACCGGAGAACAGACATGGCGCATCAGGGAATCTCCATTAACACCTCACACGTCGTTTGTGCGCTGGGTACATGACAGTGTAGAGGAGAGCCCAAATAAAGCCGTCACTCCCATCGCCCATTTTGAAGCAACAGGAACATTCGCACCAAAATATGTGATGTATAATGAGCAAATAAACCAGAAGAGAGCCGCAGTAGGGCTATGCCCAGTGCCTATCAGGAGAACAACACCTGTCGAAATACCGATATCTAGAAAACCATGGTCAGTAAGGTATCCATTGAAAAACCCCTACCAGAAAGTAAGACGAAATGAAAATAGCCTAAATACCGTCCTGGAAGAAACCACAAAGGCCTTATTTGAAGATGAATGGTGACAACACAAAGGCCTGGACAGACTTGCAGGTAGAAGATAAGACGACCCAAAGATGAAACAAGAGACGAAATATCATGAATAAGGATATTGTTAACCTAGAAGAAGAGACAATGTTGAAATATAAAGAAGCTTAGACTATAAAGCAGGATGAAGTCATTCAACCAGCTAACGCCTGCACATATACTTGAAACCGCAAGAAAGCTAAGAAAACAGTGCTGCTTGCTATGCTTAGTAGAAGATAGACCGTGGCAAGCCCCACCTGTACACATCTACCTCAACGAAGCACATTATACAAGTGCGAGTCCACTTTACACAAAAGCAGAATCAACTCAGGTTACTAGAGGCCAAACAGGACAAGATTTGTATTCCAGCTAAAACGAGAAGGGGCGGCTGAATCGAAACTCAGCAGAGGCAACATGCACCAGGAAAGAGCCAAGGTCAGACAAATAGAAGGAACGAACAGTAGCATCGAAGAATCAAAACTTAAGAACAGAGTATCCTATCTTTCGAAGGTCGAAATAAGGAGGTGCAGGCAGGTGGCAAGCCGAATAAGAATTTAATGCACACATTGAAGGAAACTTCAGATTCACGGTGTGAGCAGCACGTGACCATCCGAGCAAGAAGCACAGGTTCACACCTATGCTTGGCAGCCTCCCAGACAGAGATATCATAACTTTCCTGTCAAGAAGACACAGTTTTGAGGCCGACCACAGCCAACTAATTGACAAATACCCACTAAAGTAATGATGGATTGAGGGAAGGCCGGGTGAATCTTAGGGCATCATGCACCTGGCTGACCATTCTGCATGCTGCTAAGTAAAGTGGAGATTTATGCATGGGGTTGAAGCCAACCCAATCACAATGGACCAAATATTCTAGAGTCATATAGATAGCAGAACCAATGGGTTCTCCCCATCAGGGTCTCCCCGTTAACACCTCACACATTGTGTGTGCGCTGGGGTAATGACATGAAAATCCGAGAGCAGACATGGCGTGTTAGGGACTCCCCCGTTAACACCTCACATGTTGTGTGTGCGCTGGGTACATGAGTTTGTTTTTCTCGAGGATATTGGGAACTAAATTCTATGCACCTGTTCGCCATTTCACAAGCTAAGCCACCTAGGACCCGTGCAATAGAAACAGGTGACCTGTACTAATTAACCCCTTAAATGCTGAGGGTGTACGTTTCCATCCGAATATCCACAGGAAATCATTGATGCTGCACCCACTACCGCACTCACGTCAACACTCCCAGGGTGAGGGTCTCCCCCCATGCAAAATCGGGCACCAGTGCTCGCCCCATGAATTCTGCGCCGGACACACTGCTCTCGGGCCCTGTATTACAGCGTTTCACCCAGAATTGAGGAATTGTGCGCTTTGAGGCCCATGGGTGAGTACCACTATGCAAGAATTACAAATAAATAAATAAAGAAGCAGTGCTCCATGCATACAGTCAGACAACAGTGATGTGGAGAGACCGTCATGGTAAACTTTGTATTCCTAGGCCAGCGTTTGGACTTCTCCGGGACTGGAGCCATCTGCTGCGCGCGTCTGACACACTACACAAAGGGCCAGAGCGCACTCCAGCTTGGCCAGCACCCAAAAGTACAATAACAAGTCTAAATATTCAGAAGTGTTGAATCCTGGCGAGGGACACAAATGGAACTTTACTTTCTGTAAGCGCTGTCTTCTAAAGCCGGTAAACACTTGCATAGAAAAAGGCGGGAACAATATGTGGGGGATATGCTTAATAACTTCACGCCTTGCAGGTGTTACAAGAGGAGTGGGGGGTGAAAAAGTAGCACCCGTGCCTCCTTCCCCCACCCACAGCAGAAAAAGACAATGGCAGGAATCGCTGATGCAGTCGAAGCTGGTGATTGGGCAGGCTCTCGCCAGATCCGAGATCCGGCACCAGATATGTAGCCAGATCTCGGGTTCCGAGCCACCACAAACCCATATTCTGCGTTTGGGGAAAATAAAAACTGCCCGCAATGGCAAGGTGTAGGGGGACGGAGCAGGACATTGCCGCTGTGACTAGCCCATACAATCAGAATGTAGCACGCAAAACGGCTAATGATGGGCCATTAGCCTCGTGCCTGCATTCTGATGGGAGGGGTGGTGCTGTGGGGTATGGGTCATTGGCGTGCATTATGGGCAGCTTTGCCTCTCTGCAGGTGTGCGTATGTCGTCTTTGACATAAGACTTAACACTCTCTGACTCACTTTGATACAGGTCACAGCTGCAGGATGAGCAAACTGTAACTTTCTCTGTTGACCCCTTACAAGGGGTCATCAGAGGAAGTTACAGTCCTCAGCCACAACCCAGTTTATTTATTTATGCAATGTTTGTCGGCTACATGGACCCAGATTGTTTATATATGCAATGTTTGTCAGATACAGGTATCTGACAAACATTGCATGAATAACTAAATACCCCTATTAACATTGAAACTATCCCACACGATGCAGCCACCCAACTGCTTTCAAAGGGGGGCGGCAGGAGCTGTGCCGGGTGTGGTTCAAGTACAAGAAAACGTTGCTTACAGCGAACAGAAATCAGCAGGTTTTAGGAATGAGGTTGCAGGACAATCCCTCGGTTTAAACCGGGATTTCCCCACAGGTGATCTTCTCTGATTCTTGCACAGTCTCTGCATGAGCTCAGATCACAGTGCAGACTAACATCGCTGTTGGTAGTTTAGGTGCACAGATGGCTGGTACGGTGTGCTCCCGTGTACATGTGCCGCTCTTCCTGTGTACACATGTACTGAGCAGGATCAGACTGGGCCATAAAATTGTCTCAGGCACCAATGAAAAATTGGCCCATAGTTGTAAATGGCAATTAATTCCTTGTCTGACCCTGTTTGAATAGTACCCAAGGGGGAGTTTTTGGAAATAAAATGGGATGTAAATTGTGCATTTTAAAAAATATTTACTCAGCGTCACTGTTCAAAACTATTATCTGCATAGAAGTAACTCATCACCAGTGCCATGGAAGTGGTTTAAAGTGGAATTGATATATAGTTTGGAAACAAGCCGGATGAAAGAAATTGTGCCGTTTTATACTATTATTTTGGACATTTCCTTTGAACGGAGGTCAACTGCCAGATCCGCCCCCCTAAACCCCACCTCCTCGGGCACCCGCCCAAACTCAGCCCCCACCCCGTCCCTTGTGGGATCTCCCAGCAATTTTTTTCCATTTCCACCACTGAGTCGAGGGGACTCAACAGCAGAGCTGGGAAGGTCATACTCTGTGAATCTCACAGGAATATAAGGTCAACAAGAGCTCAGCTGTGCACCCACCAACAGATTAATCAAGACTGGCTCCTGTGTGACGTTCCCTCACTAACCTGTTCCCTCTAGCTGCAACCATATGTACCCTCTCTCTCCCCGTCCTTCCACCTGCACCCTTAATACCCTACCTTCTAAATGCATGCACAGTGTTATGCCCTATCACTGTATTACCGTGCCCTGCAGCGCTGTGTTATTGCACGAGTGGGTTTGCGGCACTATAAAGCCCAGCACATAGGAGCAAGAGGGTGAGAGGTCTGGTGGACATGAACCACAAAACACATGAAATCCTATGGCGCGGCCCAGGCGGAGCTGAAGGCGCCGGCGCTTAATTTTGCAGAGGGGCCAAGCCCCACCCCTCCTCCTTCTACTCAGGAGAAGGGGCAGGAAGCAGGGGTCGCCGAGATGGTGTCCCCAGAGGAATAGGAAGCTTAGAGCAACATGGGATTGGGGGACAGGAAGGGGAGGAAGCGCCCTCCCCAAGGCAATCCCCTGATTGGAGTGCGAAGGGATCATCAAACCTACACAGGTGACATCAGAGGTCCTCATAGGGGAATCGCAAAGGGGCAGTCTCTTTCTCCGCTCTACCCCCTTGTTGCTGGTCAAACGAGAGACTTGACTGGCTTAACTAGGTTGGCACTGAGCATAAGATTTCAACACAACGGTCCATTGTATGATTTGTAGTTACATGTTCGGAACAGCTTGCCCTAGGATGCGGCTAATGACCTTTGTAACCAACAGTTGGGCCAATTTTGTTAACCTTCCATTCTTTTGGGACTTTCCAGATTAGTCGTCCTGCACCTATAATTTCTTTTTTAATTTTTAACAACTGCGTATCATCATGTATATCTAATGACTTCACTTTGAGGTTTATTTCCCGGCACACACCTGTATACCCACGGATTTCCCTGGGGGTTCGAGGCACTTTTATTAGGCGGGCTCCTTTAAATCAAGG
Source organism: Ambystoma mexicanum (assembly GCA_002915635.3). Lineage (NCBI taxonomy): Eukaryota > Metazoa > Chordata > Amphibia > Caudata > Ambystomatidae > Ambystoma > Ambystoma mexicanum. The sequence continues at coordinate 1,030,851,744 of CM030325.1, read as the reverse complement.
CAGGGAATCTTGTAAAGGTAATCATGTGTTAACCGTGATTAATATAGTTAAGTCGTGTTAGGTCGACGTTCTGGCTGAATATCTATTCAAATTAATGAAAATCATTCTTTATCCTCGCGATAATACGAGGTTTTGTTTCCATCTGTTCAGAACCGCTCTAGGAACAGCTTGCTAAACTGCTGAACTGAAAACATCTAGCGCCAAACGGGGACTACAAGTCCCTTCACCCTCTGAGTTATAAACGCCTTTGGGCGTGTCAGCGATTACAGCTGCCTCTAATTCAGTGATGCGCACAGGTTAATGTTTAACACGCCTATTTAAACGAAAGGGCCGAGTAGTGATTCTTTGCTGGCCCCTCGCTGACGAACACAATGCGACGAGATTGACACTGAATTGGGCTGCATTCCACTTGAAGACCCGCCAGCAGCTTACGGGCCGTGTCGTAAACATGTCGACTTTATAACGGTAAGTATCGTTTGTTATGAGCCATACACGCACATTAGCTATTTGCTGTGTGTGCTGATGTGTCAGTGAGTTAATACGGGGGAGGTCAACATATTACATGTTTCCCCGTATTTATAAACTACGGGTGCGGATTAATTGTTAATCCGTTTAAAAGACGGTAGACGTTTGTGCACAAGACTTCTCCGACGGTTGTACCCCTACTAGTTCACCGTATTTATTCTTGTTTGTCCGTAGATCTATATGTGAGCTCGTTATGGACAGTGCTTTTTAATTTAGGAATTATCTGGTGGTTGCCTACTTTTAAAGCATGTTTAGATTTACTGAATTGGACATATTTATTTCCTACCCGTGTAGACAGACTTGACCGGGTGGTGCAACATGGAAAAATTCTTTTTCCCTACGCGCAGAAATACATTTGAGGTATGCATAATGCTACTAACTTAAGGTAAGATAGCGTGATTGTTTGAATGCACTAACTTTCAGAGTAGCATTAGTTTGGAAATAGAGTCAATCGCGTTCCTCAATCTCTCTTCCTTTTTCCTTTTCCCAATACGTAGTTTAATAAATACCTATAAGTGCCATCACAGTGGAACTCGCGCAGCAAGCAGATAGAGGATACTGGAAATTATCCAGACACCCATCATATACCTTCCTGTGTCGAAGTATTGTGCAAGCCACTGTAAGGTAAGATATATGATGAGCTAAGACTCCTTTAACATCCTTCAATGATACGTTGGTGCATGAGTACCTAAGCTTTATAGAGAGGGCCTCGCTCCACATCTTTTTGATATGAAGTTGAGATAATTTTTAATATAAGGAGCCCGGGTCTTGCTTGACTAGAAATATAATGTTGATAAGTTTGGAGCATTTGTTAGCTCCTTTGACTCTGTAACATAAACAGGTGTATGAAAGAGAGACTATAACGTTTGGTCTCTCTTCCCTTGTCTGTCCGCAGGTATCGCGTGTCCGTTTCCTCGCTGGAGAGCAGTTTGAATTTCATTCTAATTCCAAGAAACCAACCGCTGCAGTATCAGAGACGTTAATAGTTCACCTCTGAATTAATTGCAAAGTGCATGGGCCCAGGTGCCTTTATTAAAGCCAATGCTTATATATTGTACAATGCGGTAGCATGTAAAATAGGTGTGGATTATTAAATATTCTTCTTAAGCATCTAGGCTGTGAGGCGGTAATTACAGCCCCGCAGTGTAAAACGACAAATTGTGACACATCGTGTTTTTTAGTATACACCCCTGATGAATTTCCCCTGACTGTGTGTGTATGATATGAGTTAGGAATGAAACATGTTGGGTTAAATGGGAGTGAAGTAGTGTGGAAGTTATCAGCTATTCTAGCTGGATTATTGTTATTTCCAACCCCACTTTAGTGGTTAGGTTTCTAAGTAATTAATTGATTTGATATTTTTGTGCTTGATTGTAACTCCTAACTTTGTGGTTTTCTAGGTTTATATGCACACTTCTTCTCCCGGTATACTCACATTGCCACTGATGTGATTTGGTTGTTTTTCTGTTTTCCTTTTTTCCTCTTTATTTTTCTGTTTTAATGTACAAAAGTTTTAAGGATTATGCCAGCTTTATATTAAATACTGTATTATGTTATGTTGGCATTTTTAAGCCTTATATTTTCCATTGAAGGTTTAATAAAATTAACATTGTATATTTGGTTCTATCTTCCTTGTGAAGTATTCATAATGCCTAGCTTGTATGCTTAGATTTATGCCCAATGGGGTATTTCTTTTCTTGCCCTTCTGATGGTGAGGTTGGACACGCGATACTGTGCGACTACACTGAGGATCAAATTTTTAGTTTTGTTTTTTTAGGTGTTCCTAAAATTAGGGGGTGTTTTGGTCCTCAGTTTAATTCCCCCACCTCCCTTGTGTATTTTGCTGTTCTAGCACAGTCAATAGGCTGTGAGGTAGTTCACTTCATTATATGATTGGTCAATCCTATACCGGGCTCTTTTGATCACCAGAGTCTCACTCCCCCCCTTCTCCACCCAGTCCACGTCAAGTTTCCCTCGGGTTGAGTTTAAGTCCTCCCTCCCCATTTTTTCTTTGTGCTCTCTCTCTCCTTATTCCACCTTGCTCCTCTAGTTGGAGTAAGATGGCGTTGGAACGTTGTAGAAGTTACAATGATGAGTATGTTACCGAACTCCTTAATAAATCTTTGTTATTGGGAGGGACAGCAGATTTAACAGCAAATATCACAAAATGGGATGAACTTTCCCAGATTAAGAAAAGACTGATCCGTACGGAGCTCCATGGGTCTATTATGCTTGAATATCTTAGAAAGGGTATCCTGCCGCAGGGCCTGGTCGTTAGAAATGAACCACGACTTTTCCTTGATAATAAAAACTTCATATTACAATGGAGCTATGTTGCCACTAAATATGGAAGGGATTGGATGATTTTGATCATCGACACGGCTAATGAGATGTCAGAGAAAATCTTGATAGAGCTCTCGGCACTGGAAGAAGAGATCAAAAAAGTAATCCCCCTTGACCTGTATAAAAAACAAGCTGTGTCCCTCCTAGCAGAAATGAATGCCTTTAAGGAAGATACTCTCAAAGATCGAGTAAGGAGATTGAATAAAGACATTCAGAATTTCACACACGATAAAGCATTTTACTATACAGCTGATGATTATAAACTAGACGACACCTTTAATTCATCAGTAATGGGTAGCAAAAAACGGGTTACTTTTCTAAATACCTCGTTCAGCTCCAGTGATGGAAGTAATTACGGCGACCCCAGAACGACTCGAGGTGGCTCGAAACGAGGGCAGAGTAATAGGCGCAATAATTATCGTGGGAGAAATAATGGAAATCGTGGGACTCGCGGGAACAGGGGCAGCAACATCTTACAAGCCCCTGGTTCTGCCTCCTCTTCTTCGTCTTCTTTTTTAGACCTGGGCCAAATGGGCTGGGAACCAGAGGCACGAGTGACAAGAAGTATGCAGGCCTTGTGGTGAACCTCTCTTCCCATCAACTCACAGACGATGAAACGTCAGTGTTAGAGAAGGGCATGGGGTTCGTATTTACGAACTTGCACAATGAGTTCCTCTTTCGACAAGAATTCTTTGCCTTCATGCGGAAAGTCCATTTAAAACAGTACTTCCAAGACAAACAATTTGAAAGTGATAATGGAACCACAGGACTCCATTTAAAATCCCATTTCAGTGTACCTATCAGTGAGAGGACAGCTGAGGCAGTGGTCTTTGAAAGAAGAGTAATGCGTGACTTAAAGAATCTGGAGTCACAGGCGAATAAGAGGTCTACTTTCCATAACATCAATAATCGTGAAAAGTTAGCCACGAGGGACCTTTTTGAGAATAAAGCTATTATTATCCGCAAAGCAGATAAGGGAGGTGCAATAGTACTCCAGAATCGTGAATCTTATCTAGCAGAATGCTATAGACAACTTCTCGACTTACAGTGTTACACACCTTTACTAGGTGATCCTACGCTAGAATTACAACAACGGATCCGTTTAAAAGTTATGAAGGCTAAAGAACGTGGTTGGATCACAACGAAAGAGTCCGACTTCTTGTGCGCTGTGAAACCACAGATTCCGCAATTCTATACGCTGCCTAAGATCCACAAAAATATATCACCCCCACCAGGAAGACCGATTGTCTCCGGGGTGAACTCAGTTCTAGAACCTCTTTCTAGGTTTACCGACTTCTTTCTCCAACCCCTTGTACGTAAGATGCAATCTTACGTACAGGACACGATACAAATGATTAATGAGGTCGAAAATCTAGCTTTTGATTCAAGTTATGAATTATTAGTGGGTCTAGACGTTGTGGCTCTCTATACGAGTATACCCCAACAAGCCACATTAGAAATGCTGGAAGAACGCTTACTGTCTGAATACCCGGATTCTGCAGTACCCATGTCATTTGTTTTATGGTGCGCTGAAATGGCTCTCACTGAGAGCTATTTCCATTTTAACGGTGAGTACTTTAGGCAAATTCAGGGTACCGCAATGGGGGCCACCTTAGCACCAAGTGTGGCTAATCTCTATATGGAGCAGTTCGAAACCCATAAAATTCTATCCTCAGTCAATACCTTCAGACATAAGATTAGAATATGGAAAAGGTATATAGATGATATTTTCGTCATATGGAATGGGACTGTAGAAGAATTAGATGAGTTTTTCAAGTGGCTCAATGTACAAGATCAGTTTTTGAAGTTTACGATGAGCCATAGTAATGTCGAATTGAACTTCCTAGACATTACAATAACATCGAACGTTAACACTCAGTTGCTTAGTGTCAAACCGTTCCATAAGAAAACTGATAAAAACTCCCTTCTACACTATGAGAGTTTTCATCCTAAGCACGTCAAAGATAATTTGCCATTGGGCCAGTTTTTACGTTTGAAAAGAAATAGTTCCTCTATATCTAATTTCAAAGAAGAAGCAGAGGGCCTTAGTAAAAGACTGATTGCAAGAGGCTATCCAGCTAAACTTACTTATCTTGCTAAAAAGCGAGCCTTTAACAACAATAGGCAAGCACTATTGGAATATAAAACTAATGCCAAGACCAAGGATGATGAGAAACTGGTATTTGTTAATACCTTCAGCCATTTTTCTAATCAGATAAAAAGATCATGCTGAAAAATTGGAACGTCCTTGAGTCTGGGGAAAAACCACTTGAAAGACCTATAGTTGCGTTTAAAAGGAGTCGAAACCTAAAGGAATTAATCACACGTAATGACGTGAGTTTGAAAAATATTAAACAGAGCACACTCCCCGAGAAATGGGGCTTCCCGAAACTAGCTGGCCACTCAGCTTGTGGGCATTGTACCTGTTGTAGCTCTACCTCTAGAAGCACAGAAGTGAATCTGGGATTGAAAACCCCGTGGCGACAAACACATTTCAGTAATTGTAACTCCACGATGCTTATCTATGCAATCTGGTGCCCGTGCAACCGACTGTATATTGGTAAAACGGAGCGGAAAATTAAAATAAGAATAGGGGAACACAAGAGTTGTATTAGGAACAGGATCCAGAACGCCCCTTTGGTAGACCATTGGGTAGAGTCTATACATAAAATAGAAGATTTACAGTGGAGTGTCCTTTGGAAAATCAACCCCTCTGGTGACATTAATCGCGATAAAGTCAGATTATTGCAGAAGGAACAACGCATGATTTTCCTCACCAATAGTTCAGTAACAGGTCTCAACGAGAGACTTGACTGGCTTAACTAGGTTGGCACTGAGCATAAGATTTCAACACAACGGTCCATTGTATGATTTGTAGTTACATGTTCGGAACAGCTTGCCCTAGGATGCGGCTAATGACCTTTGTAACCAACAGTTGGGCCAATTTTGTTAACCTTCCATTCTTTTGGGACTTTCAAGATTAGTCGTCCTGCACCTATAATTTCTTTTTTAATTTTTAACAACTGCGTATCATCATGTATATCTAATGACTTCACTTTGAGGTTTATTTCCCGGCACACACCTGTATACCCACGGATTTCCCTGGGGGTTCGAGGCACTTTTATTAGGCGGGCTCCTTTAAATCAAGGCAGGGAATCTTGTAAAGGTAATCATGTGTTAACCGTGATTAATATAGTTAAGTCGTGTTAGGTCGACGTTCTGGCTGAATATCTATTCAAATTAATGAAAATCATTCTTTATCCTCGCGATAATACGAGGTTTTGTTTCCATCTGTTCAGAACCGCTCTAGGAACAGCTTGCTAAACTGCTGAACTGAAAACATCTAGCGCCAAACGGGGACTACAAGTCCCTTCACCCTCTGAGTATATAACGCCTTTGGGCGTGTCAGCGATTACAGCTGCCTCTAATTCAGTGATGCGCACAGGTTAATGTTTAACACGCCTATTTAAACGAAAGGGCCGAGTAGTGATTCTTTGCTGGCCCCTCGCTGACGAACACAATGCGACGAGATTGACACTGAATTGGGCTGCATTCCACTTGAAGACCCGCCAGCAGCTTACGGGCCGTGTCGTAAACATGTCGACTTTATAACGGTAAGTATCGTTTGTTATGAGCCATACACGCACATTAGCTATTTGCTGTGTGTGCTGATGTGTCAGTGAGTTAATTCGGGGAGGTCAACATATTACATGTTTCCCCGTATTTATAAACTACAGGTGCGGATTAATTGTTAATCCGTTTAAAAGACGGTAGACGTTTGTGCACAAGACTTCTCCGACGGTTGTACCCCTACTAGTTCACCGTATTTATTCTTGTTTGTCCGTAGATCTATATGTGAGCTCGTTATGGACAGTGCTTTTTAATTTAGGAATTATCTGCTGGTTGCCTACATTTAAAGCATGTTCAGATTTACTGAATTGGACATATTTATTCTCTACCCGTGTAGACAGACTTGACCGGGTGGTGCCAACATGGAAAAATTCTTTTTCCCTACGCGCAGAAATACATTTGAGGTATGCATAATGCTACTAACTTAAGGTAAGATAGAGTGATTGTTTGAATGCACTAACTTTCAGAGTAGCATTAGTTTGGAAATAGAGTCAATCGCGTTCCTCAATCTCTCTTCCCTTTTCCTTTTCCCAATACGTAGTTTAATAAATACCTATAAGTGCCATCACAGTGGAACTCGCGCAGCAAGCAGATAGAGGATACTGGAAATTATCCAGACACCCATCATATACCTTCCTGTGTCGAAGTATTGTGCAAGCCACTGTAAGGTAAGATATATGATGAGCTAAGACTCCTTTAACATCCTTCAATGATACGTTGGTGCATGAGTAACTAAGCTTTATAGAGAGGGCCTCGCTCCACATCTTTTTGATATGAAGTTGAGATAATTTTTAATATAAGGAGCCCGGGTCTTGCTTGACTAGAAATATAATGTTGATAAGTTTGGAGCATTTGTTAGCTCCTTTGACTCTGTAACATAAACAGGTGTATGAAAGAGAGACTATAACGTTTGGTCTCTCTTCCTTGTCTGTCCACAGGTATCGCGTGTCCGTTTCCTCGCTGCGAGAGCAGTTTGAATTTCATTCTAATTCCAAGAAACCAACCGCTGCAGTATCAGAGACGTTAATAGTTCACCTCTGAATTAATTGCAAAGTGCATGGGCCCAGGTGCCTTTATTAAAGCCAATGCTATATATTGTACAATGCGGTAGCATGTAAAATAGGTGTGGATTATTAAATATTCTTCTTAAGCATCTAGGCTGTGAGGCGGTAATTACAGCCCCGCCGTGTAAAACGACAAATTGTGACACATCGTGTTTTTAGTATACACCCCTGATGAATTTCCCCTGACTGTGTGTGTATGATATGAGTGAGGAATGAAACATGTTGGGTTAAATGGGAGTGAAGTAGTGTGGAAGTTATCAGCTATTCTAGCTGGATTATTGTTATTTCCAACCCCACTTTAGTGGTTAGGTTTCTTAGTAATTAATTGATTTGATATTTTTGTGCTGATTGTAACTCCTAACTTTGTGTTTTCTAGGTTTATATGCACACTTCTGTCTCCCGGTATACTCACATTGCCACTGATGTGATTTGATTTGTTTTTCTGTTTTTCCTTTTTTCCTCTTTATTTTTCTGTTTTAATGTACAAAAGTTTTTAAGGATTATGCCAGCTTTATATTAAATACTGTATTTATGTTATGTTGGCATTTTTTAGCCTTATATTTGCCATTGAGGGTTTAATAAAATTAACATTGTATATTTGGTTCTATCTTCCTTGTGAAGTGTTCATAATGCCTAGCTTGTATGCTTAGATTTATGCCCAATGGGGTATTTCTTTTCTTGCCCTTCTGATGGTGAGGTTGGACACGCGATACTGTGCGACTACACTGAGGATCAAATTTTTAGTTTTGTTTTTTTAGGTGTTCCTAAAATTAGGGGGTGTTTTGGTCCTCAGTTTAATTCCCCCACCTCTCTTGTGTATTTTGCTTCAAACCTTAATACCACCAGCACACCTTAACACGACTTCTATTTCAGGTTGTCTACTGTGTTTTTTACGTATTCCCACAGACGGTTACGCAGGCGATCGGGTAATGCCAAAACTGACCTCCTGATGGAGGCAAGGATGGTGAGGAGTAAATGGCCCCCTGCTAGCCTTGCACGGTGGGGGTAGGCAAGGTCGGAGGAACAGGTGCAAACACTGGTTGGTCATCAGCTTCCAACCTTGACTGGTGGAAAGGAAAGCATGACGGCGCTCCGCGCAGCCCAACAGCAGCGGCTCGCCCGGGGCGGGAGGCTCAGGGAGTTTCGAGGAGTGAGATTGAAGTTTGCTTCCTAAAGAGTTGATAAGGAGAAAGAGAGAGCTGACTGGAGATGAAATAAGAGATAGAAAGGAAAAGGGAGGATGAAGAAGACTAAACAAAAAGGTGCTGCCGATCCCCTGGGTTATTAAAAGGGAATGTGTGTTTATGGTTGTGAGTAGGTGATAATTAGCTGCGGCCTTGTTTTGCCGCAATAAGAAGAGCTTGGTCTGGCCCCAGTTATTCAAACAAAGTCAGCTACAGAGGAATTGGGGGTATGTGGGAGGGGTGGGGGTGCACAGTACCAGACTGCCTGTGTTATGAACACGCACACACATGTCTGGGCTGTGAGAGGTGGCAAGGATTGGACGCCACAATTTTCCACGTCGCACTCTGTTCAGAGGGTGCGTTCTGCTGCCTTCCTGGATAAGTGTTGGCTCTGCCTCCTCCCGCACTCCTCCCCCCCCCCCCCCAGGGGGGGTTTGCACTCTGGCTCATAGGTGGGGGCTGGGCACGTGACACAAGTGTAATTGAAAAGTCGGCTCATTAGCGGCGACTGTGACTGATGGTGATTGACGGAATGAAATCTGCTTTGTGTAATTCCTGGTGCTGAGCTCCGCGAGTGCCTGGGACTGTGGCCTGGGCCTGGGCGCCCAGTGAGCACCGAGTTCTGCCATCAAGCACTGTCCCTCCCGGCGCAGCCTGCGAGCGCTTTCTGCTGAGCCTGCAAAAGTGCAAGCAGCACTTGCGCCTGCTCAGTGACGGCGCAGTGCCGGGGCGCCAATGAAGCGCCCGCTGCGTGTGCTCGCCACGCTTCATGGGTTTGCCTGTTAGGCGAGCCTTGCTGGGATGCGCCCGTTACTGTCTTGGTGAGAGGCGCAGCGTGACGAAGGAAAAATAACCTTCAGCCTTTCATCTGCAAATGGGTATGAGACATGACCAGTGCTCAGCCTTTCATCTACTAATGGCAACTGGCTGTCATATGCTGAGCAAATGCTCTCTCTCGCTCTCCCACTCTTTCTCAATCGTATGCATGCCCTGCTCTCTCTCTTTCTCTCTCTCTTTCGGGCTCTCTCTTCTGTCTCTTACTCTTGCTCTATGCGATCTCTTTCTCTCTCCCTATCTCTCTGTTACTCTCCCTCTCTCTGTCACACGCCCACACTTTGTGTTTTTCCCTCTCTGAGGGTGAGAATTGGGTTGTGCGGTGCTTGTTGTCTAGGGTCACCCAAGCAGCGCAAGTAGATGAAAAATACAAATGTCTTGCTAGAGGGGGTTGTGGGTAAGAGTAGCACGAGAGCAGCAGTAGCAGAGGCTTCCTTGAGGTGGGGACCAGCCTCGTATTTGGAGAAGCACACTGTGTTTCCTGCAGCAGGCAAGTCACCACCACACTGTGTGCGCATTGCCCATATGGGAGGAAAATGGAGACTCTTCAAGAGGGGGTCAGTGTCCTCACAAACCTTGTAAGGAACCAAAGGACCTGGCTGCAAGGTCTACAACCGTGTTTCTTATTGTTTTGTTTTGTGCCCCAATTTTTGTGGAATCAGGGCCAGAACCCACAATTAAACCTTGCCCTGCTGCTCCCAGAAGAAACAGGTGCAGGCGCTGAATGAAATGCCGATGGCCATTTTGAAAGAAAAAAATATGTTTATTTAGGCTGAACCCACTACTATACACTGCAGTTATAATACGTGTGCAACCCTTTTCTTTCTCATCAAAGACCATTGAACCCAGCGCAAGAATGGCATTTTTTTTGGGGAGTGCGATACACATCTATGACAGGGGTGCAGGGTATGTATCTTGCGGTGCTCAGGTGCTCCGGTGTGGCAGCATCCGAGCTATCACTCTGAGGATCAGGTTGACATCTACACATGGGTACAAATGGGTGCATGGATGGATGAATGGGTGGCTGCACTTATGGGTGGGTGGATGCGTGTATGGATGGGTGGATGGATGGGTGACTGCCTGTATGGATGGGTGGATGCATGGATGGGTGGCTGCATGTATGGATGGGTGGATGCATGGATGGGTGAATGGGTGACTGCATGTATGGATGGGTGGATGCATGGATGGATGGATGGGTGACTGCATGTATGGATGGGTGGATGCATGGATGGGTGGATGGGTGGCTGCATATATGTATAGTTGGATGCATGGATGGATGGATGGGTGACTGCATGTATGGATGGGTGGATGCATGGATGGATGGATGGGTGACTGCATGTATGGATGGGTGGATGCATCTATGGATGGGTAGATGCATGCATGGATGGGTGGATGGATGGGTGACTGCCTCTATGGATGGGTGGATGCATGGATGGGTGGATGGGTGGCTGCATGGATGGATGGATGGATGGATGGGTGGATGCATGTGTGGATGGGTAGATGCATGTGTGGATGGGTAGATGTATGGATGGGTGGATGGATGGGTGGCTGCATGTATGTATGGATGGATGGGTGGCTGCATGTATGGATGGGTAGATGCATTTGTGGATGGTAGATGTAGGGATGGGTGGATGGATGGGTGGCTGCATATATGGATGGATAGATGGATGGGTGGCTGCATGGATGGATGGGTAGATGCATGTGTGGATGGGTAGATGTATGGATGGGTGGATGGATGGGTAACTGCATGTATGGATGGATGGATGGGTGGCTGCATGGATGGATGGGTAGATGCATGTGTGGATGGGTAGATGTATCGATGGGTGGATGGGTGGATGGGTGGCTGCATGTATGGATGGATGGGCGGATGCATGTATGGATGGGTAGATGCATGTGTGGATGGGTAGATGTATGGATGGGTGGATGGATGGGTGGCTGCATATATGGATGGATGGATGGGTGGCTGCATGGATGGATGGGTAGATGCATGTGTGGATGGGTAGATGTATGGATGGGTGGATGGATGGGTGGCTGCATGTATGGATGGATGGATGGGTGGCTGCATGGATGGATGGGTAGATGCATGTGTGGATGGGTAGATGTATGGATGGGTGGATGGATGGGTAACTGCATGTATGGATGGATGGATGGGTGGCTGCATGGCTGGATGGGTAGATGCATGTGTGGATGGGTAGATGTATGGATGGGTGGATGGATGGGTAACTGCATGTATGGATGGATGGATGGGTGGCTGCATGGATGGATGGGTAGATGCATGTGTGGATGGGTAGATGTATCGATGGGTGGATGGGTGGCTGCATGTATGGATGGATGGGTGGATGCATGTATGGATGGGTAGATGCATGTGTGGATGGGTAGATGTATGGATGGGTGGATGGATGGGTAACTGCATGTATGGATGGATGGGTGGATGGGTAGATGCATGTGTGGATGGGTGGATGGATGGGTGGCTGCATGTATGGATGGGTAGATGCATGGATGGGTGACTGCATGTATGGATGGGTGGATGCATGTATGGATGGGTAGATGCATGCATGGATGGGTGGATGGATGGGTGACTGCCTCTATGGATGGGTGGCTGCATGGATGAGTGGATGCATGGATGGGTGGATGCATGGATGGGTGGATGGGTGGCTGCATGGATGGATGGATGGGTGGATGCATGTATGGATGGGTAGATGCATGTGTGGATGGGTAGATGTATGGATGGGTGGATGGATGGGTGGCTGCATATATGGATGGATGGATGGATGGATGGATGGGTGGCTGCATGGATGGATGGGGAGATGCATGTGTGGATGGGTAGATGTATGGATGGGTGGATGGATGGGTAACTTCATGTATGGATGGATGGATGGGTGGCTGCATGGATGGATGGGTAGGTGCATGTGTGGATGGGTAGATGTATGGATGGGTGGATGGATGGGTGGCTGCATGTATGGATGGATGGGTGGATGCATGTATGGATGGGTAGATGAATGTGTGGATGGGTAGATGTATGGATGGGTGGATGGATGGGTGGCTGCATATATGGATGGATGGATCGATGGGTGGCTGCATGGATCGATGGGTAGATGCATGTGTGGATGGGTAGATGTATGGATGGGTGGATGGATGGGTAACTGCATGTATGGATGGATGGATGGGTGGCTGCATGGATGGATGTGTAGATGCATGTGTGGATGGGTAGATGTATCGATGGGTGGATGGGTGGATGCATGTATGGATGGGTAGATGCATGTGTAGATGGGTAGATGTATGGATGGGTGGATGGATGGGTAACTGCATGTATGGATGGATGGATGGGTGGCTGCATGGATGGATGGGTAGATGCATGTGTGGATGGGTAGATGTATGGATGGGTGGATGGATGGGTAACTGCATGTATGGATGGATGGATGGGTGGCTGCATGGATGGATGGGTAGATGCATGTGTGGATGGGTAGATGTATCGAAGGGTGGATGGGTGGCTGCATGTATGGATGGATGGGTGGATGCATGTATGGATGGGTAGATGCATGTGTGGATGGGTAGATGTATGGATGGGTGGATGGATGGGTAACTGCATGTATGAATGGATGGATGGTTGGCTGCATGGATGGATGGGTAGATGCATGTGTGGATGGGTAGATGTATGGATGGGTGGATGAATGGGTAACTGCATGTATGGATGGATGGATGGGTGGCTGCATGGATGGATGGGTAGATGCATGTGTGGATGGGTAGATGTATGGATGGGTGGATGGATGGGTGGCTGCATGTATGAATGGATGGATGGGTGGCTGCATGGATGGGTAGATGCATGTGTGGATGGGTAGATGTATGGATGGGTGGATGGATGGGTAACTGCATGTATGGATGGATGGATGGGTGGCTGCATGGATGGATGGGTAGATGCATGTGTGGATGGGTAGATGTATGGATGGGTGGATGGATGGGTGGCTGCATGTATGGATGGATTGATGGGTGGCTGCATGGATGGATGTGTAGATGCATGTGTGGATGGGTAGATGTATGGATGGTGGATGGATGGGTGGCTACATATATGGATGGATGGGTGGCTGCATGGATGGATGGGTAGATGCATGTGTGGATGGGTAGATGTATGGATGGGTAGATGTATGGATGGGTGGACCCATAGATGGATGGGTGGCTGCATGTATGGATGGATGGGTGGATGCATGGATGGGTGGCTGCATGTATGGATGGGTAGATGCATGTGTGGATGGGTATATGTATGGATGGGTGGATGGATGGGTGGCTGTATATATGGATGGATGGATGGATGGATGGATGGATGGGTGGCTGCATGTATGGATGGGTAGATGCATGTGTAGATGGGTAGATGTATGGATGGGTGGATGGATGGTGGCTGTATATAATGGATGTGATGGATGGGTGGCTGCATGGTATGGATGGGTGGTTGCATGGATGATGGGTAGATGGATGGATGGGTGGATGGATGGGTAGATGCATGTATGATGGGTGGATGCATGGATGGATGGGTAGATGTATGGATGGTGGAATGGATGGATGGTGGATGGATGGATGGATGGGTAGAGATGGATGGATGGATGGGTAGATGTATGGATGGGTGGATGATGGGTAACTGCATGTATGGATGGATGGATGGGTGGCTGCATGGATGGATGGGTAGATGCATGTGTGGATGGGTAGATGTATGATGGGTGGATGGATGGGTGGCTGCATGTATGGATGGATGGATGGGTGGCTGCATGGATGGATGGGTAGATGCATGTGTGGATGGGTAGATGTATGGATGGGTGGATGGATGGGTAACTGCATGTATGGATGGATGGATGGGTGGCTGCATGGATGGATGGGTAGATGCATGTGTGGATGGGTAGATGTATGGATGGGTGGCAGCATGTATGGATGGATTGATGGGTGGCTGCATGGATGGATGTGTAGATGCATGTGTGGATGGGTAGATGTATGGATGGGTGGATGGATGGGTGGCTGCATATATGGATGGATGGGTGGCTGCATGGATGGATGGGTAGATGCATGTCTGGATGGGTAGATGTATGGATGGGTAGATGTATGGATGGGTGGACGCATAGATGGATGGGTGGCTGCATGTATGGATGGATGGGTGGATGCATGGATGGGTGGCTGCATGTATGGATGGGTAGATGCATGTGTGGATGGGTAGATGTATGGATGGGTGGATGGATGGGTGGATGGATAGATGGATGAGTGGATGGATGGATGGATGGATGGGTGGATGTATGGATGGATGGATGGATGGATGGATGGATGGGTGGCTGCATGTATGGATGGGTAGATGCATGTGTAGATGGGTAGATGTATGGATGGGTGGATGGATGGGTAACTGCATGTATAGATGGGTGGCTGCATGGATGGATGTACGGGTGGTTGCATGGATGGATGGGTAGATGGATGGATGGATGGGTAGATGCATGTGTGGATGGGTAGATGCATGTGTGGATGGGTAGATGTATGGATGGGTGGATGGATGGATGGGTGGCTGTATGGATGGATGGGTAGATGGATGGATGGATGGGTAGATGTATGAATGGGTAGATGTATGGATGGGTGGATGGGTAACTGCATGTATGGATGGGTGGCTGCATGGATGGGTGGCTGCATGGATGGATGGGTAGATGGATGGATGGATGTGTAGATGTATGGATGTGAAATTATTGTGTCTGTAACTTAAGGAATCAATTTAAAGCCAGAATATTTCGGTCAATGTAAGAGAAGCTGGGCATGCACAGTCCAAGAGGGAGAACTCCATATACGTTTAGGAGGCTGGGAGGGAAGGTCGTTATTTTAACCCCTACTTTCCTTCTCTTTCCATCACATTCACAGAAGGCTGCAGGATCCCCATGGATCCCCCAGGAAAAACATTAACGGTAAAAGGTACCTGGACATATTTTGAATGCTTGAACGAAAATACACTTCTTTGTGCTGACGAATGAAGTCTGGGTTGGGTCAGTGTTGGTGCAAACTATTGTATGTTTTCACTGGTTTTAATGCAACTCTGCCTTAGTTTTGCAAGGGTTTCAAAGGATTTCCCAGCGAACTTCCTTGCCAAATTCCCATGAACCCCTCTGCTGCCAAAGTCTGTGAGACAGCCTTGCAGTCAACTGATTTCTGCCTTGAAAGATTTTACTGCAAAACCACGTGTTGCTTCCATACGGTGTTCCTGTTGATAATATCCCAGGTGGCAATGTCCCTTGCCCCTGGGTCCGTTTTAGGAGCATATTAATGTGTGATTCAAGGCCAGTCCCTCCTTTCTGGGCTGAGACTGTCCTTGGACATTGGGCCCGAAGACTCTGCAGCACTGTAGAAAGGACACGGTTTCCAGTAACCTGAAGTGTTTCCGAAAGCCAGCTGTGTTTTTCCCTTCGGGCACTTTTTAACCTAACTAGGCGACTTCAGTTCAGCGGAGAGGTTAGAAAGGGGTGGTTTATATGCACATTTTTCCCTGAGGCGGTCAGCAACAGCCGAAGAGGGTCCCAAAACACCCCAGGATTCCAGGCATTCCTCCTGGCATGGAACAGTAACTGCGTGGGCAGCAGCCTCAGGGCTGGATCCTGAGATGGAAACCCGTCTGCTGAAAGCGACCCTCAACTGGCTTTCAGGGCCACACATGTGGCCCTGCTATAGAACTGGCCGTGCGATGCCTCAGGGCCTCAGGGCCCTTCCACGCTGCTCTTTGGGAACACTGGTGCTTGCATCGTTTGTTAGCAGTCTGAAAGATCCCTTCCCCACTCCGTAGTGCTGTGAGGTCGCTCCACAACGGCATTATGCGCTATACAGAACATAGTCATGATGTGCTTAACCTATTTATTGAATTCTGTCCATCCCACTCCCTCGCCTTTTTCTATCAACAACATTCCACTCTCACGTGTCCTCCTCTGTCATTAAGCGAGTATCTGAGTAGGCTTGGTAGCTCCAGAATGATTACTTGGGGAATAACCTGCGATGACACAAATATACAGGACGGATTCTTTTATCCTACATATCTCTCGGCACCTAACACTACCTCATCTCCATCTTATAATGCTCCAGAACTGCAATGGAATCCCATAGCTAAACTCAAGGTTCATTAAGAGTTGGGTCTTATTCCAGTAGTAAATTACTCTTACCGCCGGATCACAAGTGGCGTTGTAAGTCCTCATTTTTTTTTAGTCCATAGGACTTAATGGGGCATATTTGTCAGAATTACGCAGTAATTCCATCGTGTAAATCTGCCAAAAATGGGTGAAAGGTCTGCGGATCTACCTCCAGCTCAGCGGGAAGCAAATCCTCAAACTTTCCGCCCAATTCTTAGATCGGCAGTGCGGTAATGTGGCAGTGTATGGAAATGCTGCTGCATTTAACGTGCATTGCCCAACTCGTAATGACCCTCTGTGATACCTTACTGTACAGGATAGTCCCTATATAATGTATACATACAGATCCATACTAGCACTCCCATTTAGCCCTGCCTCGTCCTCTACCTCTCTCTGCAAACACCTTTCTCGGATTCCATCCCTCTTTTTCTACACCAGAAATCTTCAGTGGGTCGTGCTCCCCCACGTCGCTCCAGGGGGCGTTTGGCCGCATTCCCGGGGGCGCACGAGACCCGGCTTGACATTAACAGAAAAACAAAAAAAAACATGTTTTTTAAATGGAGGAAAGAAATAGAGGAGGAGGGCCTGCTCGTCCATAATGGGCGAGGGGGCTTTATGGTCTTTTCATAGAAAAAGATCCATTTAACAGTGAAACCATCGAAGCAAGTGCATCAAAAATAATTGCATAGAAATGCTGTGTTTTACATTAAAAGTAAAAAAGTACATATCCATAGAAACGTGTCCATCGAATATAGATATGGGCAAGTTCTGATGGATATCTACTTTTAAATGTAAAAGATAGCAATTTGATGTGTCTATTTTGCATGTTAAAACGTTACATGGAGCTGTCCAGGGCTGAAATTTCGGCACTGGCCAACTTCTTGTAATGCTTTAAAGTTTATTGGAAATTTGGGGGGTTCCTCTCACACCCCTTTAACCCTTACCCAACCCTAACCCTAACCCTAACCCTAACTCCAAACCTAACCCTAAACCTAACCCTAACCCTGGCTCTAACCCTATCCCTAAACCATCCCTAACCCTAAATCTAACCCTTAATCTAACCCTTAATCTAACCCTAAATCTAACCCTAAATCTAACCCTAAATCTAACCCTAGCCCCAACCCTAACCCTAACCCAGCCCTAACCCTAAATTTAACCCTACCCCTAACCCTAATTATCCATCAAAATTAACCATCAAAATGTATTCAATGAATATGCTTTTCGATGGAAAAGCAATTCAATGAATACATTTCGATGGAAATGTATTTGATGAATACATTTTCGATGGAAAATCCAGATACAGGCGAAGGGGCATCCACTGAGTGACCCTCTCACCCATTATGGAGGAGCTGAGGAACCATCCTGCCCAGTGAAACACTGAGCACTCCCTCAACTGCTTTTTCCAGTTGAGGGAGTGCTCCTGGGCTGGCTGAACTGTCAAAGGGAAACGCTGTTTCCCTTTGACAGTTCAGTACGCCAGCCGCACATGCTCAATGAGCCATGCAAGGCTGGTTTTTTTTCTTTCCCAGCCTTGCCTAGCTCTTTGGAAATGCTGGCTGGGGAACTGCATGTTTGTATATGCGAGGTGGAGCTCCTACACCTCCTAGCACATACAGACAAAGCAGGCTGAAGCGGAGCATTTCAGCACCCACGTGCAGGCTCCTGCGTGCATGTACAGGAACCAGGACGCTCTTTCTTCCCGATTCCTGTTCATGATGCAGGAGCTGGAGCGCTGGGGAGGAAACTTCAGGACGGGGGCAGAAGGTTTGTTTATCTTCATTTCTTTTTATTTCAATATGTGAATGGATGCATGTATGTTTGTGATATGAGTGATTCTATGGTGATGGGTGTTTGTGTGAATGTGTGTGTGTTTGTGTTGGTCCGTTGAGCTGATTTTGGTGAGTGTGGGGTTAGGGAGAAGGAGGGTTGTACAACAACGACATTCCCCCTACCCAACTGAGAAAAGTACTGTGGAGCCCACAGGACAGGGATGGTACTGTTTTAGTAGACATCTATCATAGATGTCTAGTAAAAATTACCATGTTTTTCCCTTGGGCCCCCCAGCACCTTGCATACACAGATAATCACTTTGATTGTGTGAGTGGGTTGGCCGATGTGGGGCCCAGGGGCCAGGGAAGATATCTTTTTACTGGAAATTTTAGAGGAGGTCCCAAATAAAGCCTGCAATCCAATCGTCCATTTTAAAGTACCAGGAACGTTCACATCAAGATGTGTGACGTATGATGAGCAAATAAACCTGCAGAGAGCCGCTGTAGGGCTCTGCCCAGTGCCTATTAGAAGAACAGCACCTACTGATGTACCAGTACCAAGAAAACCATGGACAGTACATATCCATTGAGAAAACTATATCAACAAATGAAACGAAATGAAGATTGTCTGTGTACAGTCCCTGAAGAAACCAAAAGGCCTTAATAGAAGCCAAATGGTGACATCACAAGGGCCCGGACGGACTCACAGATAGAAGAAATGACGAGCCGAGAATGACGTAAAGAGACGAAACGCCATGAACAAGGATATCGTGAACTTAAAGTAAGAGAATGATGTCAAAATATAAGAAGCTTGAGCTGTAAGCAAGAGGAAGATATTCGACCAGTTTACACCTGTAAATATGCTTGGAACCAGAAGAAAGCTAAGAAAACAGTGAGGCTTGCTATGCTTAGTAGAAAAATAATGCAGCAAGCACCATTATACATAATCTACCTCAAACAAAGCACCTTATTATAAGTATAGTTCTACTTTGCACAAGAAGCAGAATCAATCCAGGTTACTAAAGGCCATACGAGAAAAGTTTCATATTTAGCAAAAACGAGAAGAGACGGCTGAAATGAAACTCAGCAGAGGCAACTCGTGCCGGGAAAGCCAAGCTCATACCAATAGAAGAGACAAACAGTAGCTACATTTAATTCAAACTAAGAACAGAATGGGGTTACTGATGGTACTCTTGTTCAGAGGAGAATTGCCTAGCATTTCGGCGCTGGACTGCCCCTCGGCAGGACAAAGGCTGATATGTGGGGAAATTTCATCTCTGTGAAAAGGACAGTGAGCTAAAGATTGGTAGAGTCTCTCCCAGGGGTTATTCACCCAAGAACAGGCCATTGGGCTGTGTTCGTGCTGGTAGAGAGATTCCCAGACCCCTCTTTGTTTGCATACATTAACTTTGGGTTTCACCCTAAGTTAACAGGGCAATCCAGACGTCGACCCCTTGCTCACTGTTCTTAGAGAGGCAACAGTTTCACCTCACTGATGATGCCCAACAAGGTTGAAACACGTGTATGGGGTTACTGATGGGACTCTTGTTCAGAGGAGAATTGCCTAGCATTTCGGCGCTGGACTGCCCCTCGGCAGGACAAAGGCTGATATGCGGGGAAATTTCTTCTCTGTGAAAAGGACAGTGAGCTAAAGACTTGGTAGAGTCTCTCCCATGGGTTATTCACCCAAGAACAGGACATTGGGCTGTGTTCGTGCTGGTAGAAAGATTCCCAGACCCCCCTTTGTTTGCATACATTAACTTTGGGTTTCACCCTAAGTTAACAGGGCAATCCAGACGTGGACCCCTTGCTCACTGTTCTTAGAGAGGCAACAGTTTCACCTCACTGATGATGCCCAACAAGGCTGAAACACGTGTATGGGGTTACTGATGGTACTTATGCCGCCAACTCTGTTGCCTCTTTGCGTTACTGCCACCTCTCATTAGTTCAGTCACTTTCTGCCCCTAATGTGGTATGTCTCATGACTGATACTGGCTGTGCCCTTTGGTCGTTAACCAACCACTGCAACTGTGTTGTGCCTTATGGTCATTAACTGACCACTGCCATTGTGTTGTGCCTTATGGTCATTAACTGACCACTGCCATTGTGTTGTGCCTTATGGTCTTTAACTGACCACTGCCATTGTGTTGTGCCTTATGGTCGTTAACCAACCACTGCCATTGTGTTGTGCCTTATGGTCTTTAACTGACCACTGCCATTGTGTTGTGCCTTATGGTCGTTATCTGACCACTGCAATTGTGTCGTGCCTTATGGTCGCTAACTGACCACTGCAATTGTGTCGTGCCTTATGGTCATTAACTGACCAGTGCTACTGTGTAAATGTCACATGGTCGCCCTCGCTCTCCCTACCATACTACGCGCGCTTAGACTCTACCAGGTCAACATGCCCCCCACCAACAGTCTAACTACTGCAAACTCACCACTGTACTCTTTCAGTACACTACTGACCAGACTGCTGCCTACCCTTCTCATCCTTATACTGCACCCTGGCTGCACCGCACCATACCATACCACCACCTCTATTTACTACTCTTACTTGCATCTTACCTCAACTATGCCATCCCACACTCACCACACCAACCCTTATCTTAACAACCCAGCCCTCTGGATCCAGCACTTCGCCACCAGACCTTTACCTAACCTACCCTGCTCTATCTCCTTGAGAAATGCTAGACTTGGCTCGCGTCTCACCCACGCTTCCCATCACTCAGCTCACCGCATCAAACTGCCTCTCCCTCTGTCACCACTACACTTTCACCTAATCTACCACCATCTTCCAACTCCCCTAACTTAAACAACATCAAAGGCGCGCTAATCAACGCCAGATCACTCCGGCTCATGCCCTAGAAGTAGCTGACTTGATCCTCAACCTTGACCTCGACTTCTTAGCAATCACTGAAACCTGGCTCCACCCAGCTTCAGGTCCTCTTCTCTCCTCGCTATCCTCCTGACTACAACATTATCAGACATGACCGTAATTCCATCCAATCTAAAGGAGGTGGCATCGCCATCATCCACAAAAACGCTTTGAACTTCCACCTCTCAGCCACACATCACTCCTCCACTCTGGAAGCACTGACTGCTAAACTAGCTCTCACACCCAACCATTCTATCACCTTTCATCTACTCTACCGGCCACCCGGCCCACTATCTACCTTCGCGGAGGACCTCTCCAACATCTTCACACACAGCACCAAAGTTACCTCCCAGGTTATGATACTGGGGGATTTCAATTTAGGCCTCAACGACCCCAAGGACACCGCTGCTTCGTCTATTGACAACATCCTCACTAATGCTGGATTCACTCAGTTCCTAAACCAACCTACCCACAACAAGGGCAGAACCCTTGACTGGCTAGCCGCCCTCAACTGTCCCATCAACATCACCTCTAACCAACAGTGCGCCTGGACAGACCACACTTAATTACATTCAATATTGAGTCCAAACCTATCAGCCTCCTCACAACATTGCCCCGGCTATGGCCACCCGTAACAAACGCAACATTACCTGCGATAGACTCCTACCCCTCCTCCTTCCAGCTCTTAATGTTCTGGATCCATCATGCTCTGACCCTACGGCCCTGGTCGACACCTTCAACCGGGCCATGCTTACAGCCTTAGACACCATTGCACCCACGAAACTGAGAAAATCTAAACCTCGAGCCCACCTAAACTCCTGGTTTACTCCCCATCTCAGAGCACTACGCAAAGAAAAACGAATTGCAGAATCCCACTGGAGAAGCAATCACTCTCTAGCTAACAAATCACGCGTACTCCTGGCCACCCTTAACTACAAGGAAGCTATATTCCAGGCAAAAAAAGACACATATAACAAAACGCATCGAGCAAGCCAAATCTAACACCAAAGAATTGTTTAAAATTCTAAAAGAACTTGAAACTCCTGTTACCCCACCTGACACATGTACCAAAGATAGCACCTGGTGCTCCAAAATCCAAGAAGCTCTCCTAGGTAAGATTGCCACTCTCCAAATTAAAATTAACAACAAACAATCTAGCCTTCAATCCAACCCTCTACAGATCCCTATACCTACCACAAACCCCTCTATCACAGACTCTCTGACTCCTTTTAGCTTCTCTCCACTCTCCATTCTCGAAGTGGAAAAGATTATCACTAGCCTTAAACCGTCCAATTGTCAGGGTGACCTCTGTCCTGCACCTATTATCAAGGAAGCTGCTCACGACCTAGCACCTTTCATCACTACGCTCATCAACTCCTCCTTTAGCTCTGGGATTGTACCGGACAATCTTAAGGATGCATGGGTCATCCCGCTTCTGAAAAAACCTACCCTCGATCCCAGTATACCACAAACTACAGACCAATTACCACTGTACCTTTTTTACTAAAAATCCTCGACCGCGCGGCCTACCTACAAATTCAGGAATACCTTGAATCTAATAACTTCTGGGACTCAGGCAATCAGGCTTCGGCCTCGCCATGGCACTGAGACCGCCCTTATTGACTTAAAAACGCAGATCGAAGATCTCAAAGACAAAGGCAAACTGGCATTATTACTTCTCCTGGACCTCTCTGCTGCTTTTGATCTCGTCAATCACAAAATTCTCTGCCATCACCTCAAATCAGCCGCACACTTCTCAGAAAATGCCGCCACTTGGATCAGATCCTTCCTGGATAATAGATCTATGCGTGTATTCTCCCCACTTGCGGCCGCACCACCCGCTCCGGTCGCCTGTGTGTGCCTCAAGGGTCTTGTATCTCGCCCACGTTATATAACGTGTTTACCAAACCCCTTTTCGATATTTTGGATCACTTGGGCGTCACGTATACCAATTACGCTGATGACACACAGATACTCATCCCCATCACAGGCGATTACACAACTGACTCCCTTGCCATCAACGCCATCTACCAGGTCATCCAAGCGTGGATGGCCCAGCACGGCCTCTGCCTAAATGATGAAAAGACAGAGCTCCTCATTCTTGGTTCACCACAAAAACTCACTAAACTTAACCCTGCCTTCAAGTCTTTCACCATCGATGGGAATACCATCCCGATTGCTAAGGACACGAAAACCCTTGGGATTTACATCGACTCAACCCTATCCTTGACTAGACAATCCAACGCAGTCTCATCTGCAGCAGCGCTTACTTGCAAGCTCATCACCGCCTGTCGCCCGTTCCTAACCACTGCCAACTGCGTAACCTTGGCCAGGACCCTTGTTCTATCCAAGGTTGACTACTGTAATGCCCTCTATCTAGGTACTAATCTCCGCAACTTAAATAAGCTACAAATTGTCCAAAACAATGCGATCAGAGCGGCCCTTAACATTCCTAGGCGCCAGCATATATCTGACACCAGGCGCAACCTGCACTGGCTCTCTATCCCACAGCGCATCTCCTTGAAGTCCTTGGCTCTCACACACAAATGCCTCCACAACCAAGCCCCTCGCTACCTGGCAAACAGATTCTCTTTCCACAATTCCACCAGACCTCGCAGAGCGGCCAAGCCAACTGCCTTGTCACCCGCGCTTTAATCTCCTAAGATCTGGTGGAACCAGCTTCCCCATCCTGGCAGCCAAACTTTGGAACTCACTCCCCAATGACCTTAGAGCAGAACCTTCCTTCCTGAAATTCAAATACCTTACCAAAGCATGGCTATCCGCCCAAGACTGCTAACATCAGCTTACTGCCCTACTTGCACTTTGACCTACTCGGCATCCCTTATTAACTATCCTGTAAATCACTGCCTTATCGATATTCATTTGAATGTATATGTTGTAAATTTTGTAAATCTTCCTGTAATAATCTTGTAATACTCTGTCACATTGCCTTGTCATGCTTTCATCTTGTTGTAACTAAGTTAAGCGCCCGGATGCCCCTGGGCCTGGTGCGCTATAGAAATAAATAAAATACTAAAATACTAAAAATACTAAAATACTCTTGTTCAGAGGAGAATTGCCTAGCATTTCGGCGCTGGACTGCCCCTGGGCAGGACAAAGGCTGATATGCGGGGAAATTTCTTCTCTGTGAAAAGGACAGTGAGCCAAAGACTTGGTAGAGTCTCTCCCAGGGGTTATTAACCCAAGAACAGGTCATTGGGCTGTATCTGTGCTGGTAGAGAGATTCCCAGACCCCCCTTTGTTTGCATACATTAACTTTGGGTTTCACCCTAAGATAACAGGGCAATCCAGACGTGGACCCCTTGCTCACTGTTCTTAGAGAGGCAACAGTTTCACCTCACTGATGATGCCCAACAAGGCTGAAACACGTGTATGGGGTTACTGATGGTACTCTTGTTCAGA
Organism: Ambystoma mexicanum; assembly: GCA_002915635.3. Classification (NCBI taxonomy): domain Eukaryota; kingdom Metazoa; phylum Chordata; class Amphibia; order Caudata; family Ambystomatidae; genus Ambystoma; species Ambystoma mexicanum. Next base: position 1,030,826,967 of record CM030325.1, on the reverse strand, counting down.
GGAGAATTGCCTAGCATTTCGGCGCTGGACTGCCCCTGGGCAGGACAAAGGCTGATATGCGGGGAAATTTCTTCTCTGTGAAAAGGACAGTGAGCTAAAGACTTGGTAGAGTCTCTTCCAGGGGTTATTCACCCAAGAACAGGTCATTGGGCTGTGTTCGTGCTGGTAGAGAGATTCCCAGAACCCCCTTTGTTTGTAAGAACAGAATATCCTGCCTCTGAAAGGTTGAGATAAGAAACTGAAGGCAGGTGGTGCGTGAAACAAGAATCAAATACACAAATTGATGAAGAAGAAGCAAATTCATGGTTTCTGAACCACGTGACCAGCTTAGCCGGAAAAAAAAGAGAGCTCACACCTACACATGGCAGAAGGCCAGGCGAAGATATCAGAACTTTTCCAGACAGAAGATGCAGTCTCGTGGCCAACCACTGTGAAATAATTGTCACATGGCTACTAAAGTAATGATTGACTGTAGCAATGAATGGAGGAAGGCTGGGTAACTAAGGGGCACCTCGCACCTGGCCGACCATTCTGCGTGCTGCTAAGCAAAGTGGACAAGTATGCATGAGGTTGGTGCCAACCCAATCATTATGGACCAAATAATCTAGGGTCCTATAGTCAGTGGACCCAATAGGACGTAATACTTTTAGTGACGTCTGCAGTAGTCATTTTAGAGGTAGGGCTTAGATGCCCACATGGCAGCGTTTACCCAATCCCCTCACACCGTTACCATATACAGATATAGTACCTATATTAAAGTTACCTTTTCCTAACCAATAGAATTGCATGTTAACTTTTGAGTGTTACACGTCAAGGATGACGAGTTTTTAGTATAAATGTTACAATTTTTATGAATTTCGTTGGAGTTGAAGCGAGAAGGAATCTCGCACCATTGCTGATATTCATAACTCCCCGTTTTTTCGTACTTGTCATTAAACGGACTCCCTTTGCCAAACCGTTTGAGTTTTCCTTATGGTTTGGTGTTGAAGTATAAATCTGCACCCTCATCCATCTCACGGGTGCTGTTATCTTGTCTTAAAGTGCTTCTGAGCAAACCCCGACTCTATGGGCCGGTTGGGGGTCTCGGGGCACACTTGGTAGCAGAGATTGATGGTTATCAATTATTGATTAGAATAAGACACCCATTGATTGTTGACATAAAGTAACTCTAGGTCCTCAGCAAAATCACTAGTCCTCTGCCATTCGGCTGAGTAGACCCTGAAGCTTCCTGCAGACAGTGGTAGAATAAAAACAAAAATCTGCAGAACGAGGTCTGAAGGGACCCGTGCTTCCCCACACAAACACTTCCCACTCCTACGGTCACCTGAGTGGGAGAAAAGCTGAAGAAGGCGGTGACGAAGGCAGTGATCCCGAGGATCCTGAGAGGAACCATGCGAACGGTGAGTGAAAAAGACTAATGCTTTGGTAAACACTGGTAATGGGAGAAATCCATCAACACAGGGTGGGCTAAAACTATATATGGACTAGGACAGCTCACTGGGAACCCTGATGTATTCTATTCTATCAGTGACACCATACCCTCACCGGGAACCTAGGGTGGATGTCATTATAGGGGATGAGGAATATTTCTTCTTAGTTGACCCGGGCGCAACACGTTCATGTATACGTGAAGGCAAGTTTTCCTTGTCCAGCGATTCCATAAATACTCTACAAGCTACAAGTCGTGTTCCCTTTACAAACACACTTCCAGTCACTATAGGAGAATGTGAGATGAATGTGCCTCTATTATATACACGACAAACCCCAGTAAACATCTTGGGTTGAGATCTAATGACAAAGTTAAATATGACAATCTCATTCACGGAGGAGGGCATAATATGTTCAACTTCAGGAATGCACTATTCAAACTTATGCAAAATGAGTGGAGCATACGCACTACACACAGCTATGAGGGCTACACCATTAGAGCCTGAAATATTCGCGTATGGAATGCGTGTACTAATGGCAGGGCTGCCAGGCCTTGCAGACAAGATCATGGCCTTGCAGACAAGATCATGAGAACCCCAGATTAATTTTTATTCAGGCCATGAATACCGATGCACGAGGAAAAGGGACAAGAATTTTCCTTAGTGATACACACAGCTGCAGTACGAGGGAAAATGGCTTTGATTGATGGTTATGACGATGAAGGCTGACAATGGTGCACAGTAATCGCCATTGAAGAAGGATACCGATTGACTGACGTCACTGATGACGATCTGTTTGATGAGCAAGCAGATATGAGAGAGACGACAGGTGAGGTGAGCGTCACCTTTTGGAGCAGAATGATCAAAAGAGAAGTGCCTCAGAGAATGATGTTAGCACGGAACCATCCCGAATATTTTGATGACGACATGGCCCAGGTGCCCGTTTCAGTATGGACTACAGGCCCCTATGACATAGGCTTATTGAAAGGAGTCGGAGAAGTGAAGATTAAACTGAAGCCAGGAGCAATTCTAACAAAAGTACGACAATACCCCATGTCCAGGGAGGCAGATCAAGGAATTTTAAAGACAATTTCTGCTATGATGGAACAAGGCATCTTAGTGATGTCAGAGCTGTCATGTAATACTGCGGTTTATCAGATCAAAACATAAAAGGGAGGGACCTGGAGGCTAATTTAGGATTTACGCCCAATAAATGATATTGTTGAGGCCCAGTTCCCTTTAGTCCCGAACCCGGCTACAATTTGTATGTAATATACCCATTGAAGCAAAATATTTCATGGTGATTGGCTTTAAAAATTAATTTTTCTCAATCCCGTTGCACCATGACTCACAAGATCTGACGTCTTTTACGTTAAAACAGATGCATCTGAAAAGCACAAGGCTAACCCAGGGGAACGGTGAGTCTCCTTCTATCTTCAACAGAGTCCTGCAGATGGACCTAAGCAATATTGCAATAGAAAGTGTTGTCCTGCAATATGTGGATGACTTCTTAATTTGCAGCACGACAGAGGAGCAATACAGACACGATTATATTCAGCTCTTGACTATATTGGCTGAGAAAGGATATGAGTTTGACAAAGAGAAATTACAATATTGTCAAAAAGAAGTTCTGCACATAGGCCAACTGGTCTTGCATGAGGGGAAAAGAGATATCCCAGAAAGAGCTGAAGCCATACTGAACACGGCCAAGCCACACACAGTAAAACAGATGCAGAGCTACTTAGCCCTGTGCAATTATGTCAGAGCATTCGACTACAGCTCGTACACCAAGCCTCTGCTTCAGGCCCTAAAGGAAGCCCAAGTGACGAAAGAAAAGATTGAATGGTCTGAGGCCATGGAGGAAGGATTTGCTGAACTCAAGAGAGCCATTTGCGCTGCACTTGTTTTAAGAATCCCCAATTATGTAGAGGAATTTTTTCCTGTTCTCACACACGAATGGCAGCGTTATGACAGCAATGCTCACACAGAGAACCACATTGGGGTACAAGCCCCTGGCATACTATAGTGGAAATTCGGGCCCAGCAATAAGAGGCTATTCCCCATGCGAACAAAGTCTAGCTGCCGCACCGTTCGCCATGGAGAAGGCTACAACCATTGTAATGGGATGCTCAATGACATTGTACGTTGAGCACTCGCTATTTGCTATTCTAGAGAAACCAAAAGACACACTGAAATATCAGAGAGATTCTGCTTATGAAGTGATGATATCGAATTCATCGATTAAGATAATCTGATGCAAGATAATGAACCCAGCTATGTTTATAGCAGAGCCAGTCACTGAAGGAGAGCCAATACATGACTGTGCAAATTATGAAGAATTCTATGATGAAATTCCCAGAATAAAAGAAACTGCATCGGCAGAAGGAGAAAGTGCCTTCATTGACGGTTTTTCGAGAATCGATCAAGGCGATGGGCAAAGATATACAGGGTTCGCTGTGATAAAACACACAGCAAATGGAGAATTTCGAGTACTCCTTAGTGCGTGAATACCATCTCATTATTCAGCACAGGCTGCAGAATTATTGGCGTTGATACTCGCCATTGAGAATCACGCAGACCAGGAAGTAACAGTATACAGTGACTCCGCCTATGTGACGTCGACATTGCATGCAGGCCTAGCGCGCTGGAAAAGGAGGGGCTACCTCCGAGCAAATGGCACGCCAGTGCAGCACGAAGCCTTATTGTACAGGCTGATCAAGGCACTACAGCTCCCAGTGGGCATAGCCTTTGGGAAATGCGCCGCCCACACAAAAGTGACAGATTATATCTCACATGGAAACCAAGCAGCAGACACGGAAGCCAAGCGTATGGAATCCAAGAGTGAGATGATCGAGGAAGTGGAAGTCACCCACACAAATGAGAAAATGATGGCTGCACGGATTGCACCTGAAAGCTATAACAATCTGTGACAAACACAGTTGATGGAACTCCTAGGGGAGGCACCACAGGAGGAAAAAATGTAGTGGAAGTGGCAAGGGGGTTCTTTAGACCCCTCTGACAGCCTGTGGCGACAAGATAGCACTGGTAAACCAGGAATACCTATAGCCCTGTTAAAATTAGAGCTGGAACAGTTACACTAACCAGCACACATGACAAAAGAGAATCTAGTGGCAACTCTCGCAGAAGACTGGTTCATACAGAACTTAACCGAGCATGTTGCATTTTTTTATAGTGAACTGTATAATCTGCCAACAATTCACAGCTGGGCACACATTAAAGGTAATGAGAGGCGTCATCCCAAGGCCATGTGGGCCTTTTATTTATTTATTTATATATATATTTTTATTGTTACATTTGTAAGGCGCGCCTAACCCTTGGGCATCTGGGTGCAACAGTCTTAAGAACATGGTTACAGAGACAAAAATTTAAGAGATTGGTTACAGGTTTCACTTAAGGAAGTGGTTACATGAAATGCAGATCATAAATCGGCACTTTTCAGCACTTGCATGTCGATTATGTCGACATGATTCAAATATGTAATGGGTATAGATACCTAATTGTTGTGGTGTGTACATTCTCTAGATGGATAGAGGCAGGTCCATGTACACACCCAGACTCTAACTGTGCGGCTACATTTTTAGTGAGGGAGGTATTCCCCAGGTGGGGGGGGGGGTATGTGAAGTCATGAGATCAGATAATGAGACCCACTTTGTAAATGGGATTTTCAAACAGATTAGCTTGCTGCTTGGAATAAAGCACAAGTACATGTCGGCGTACCACCCACAAGGTAACGGTATCTGTGAGAAGCTCAACGGCCTACTAAAGGAAAGCATAGCCAAGTTGAAGCTTACTCTAAAAAAGGGATGGTTGCACTGCCTTCCTTTGGCATTGTATGCACTCAGGAACCAACCCGGTTCCGATCATCATCTTGCGCCGCATGAAATAGCTACAGGAAGAAGAATACGCACTCCCATGACCCCCGAGACAGAGCTAGATGTGATGCCCAGTAGGGGTGTCACGGTATTAGTTTTATGACGGTACAATAACCTTCTTGCCAAATGACGGTATATCATGGTTATCGCGGTATAGCAGGTGGAGTTAACTAATCTTAACAAATATTTTCTAAAAGGTCATAAATTGTCAGGTTTATCATCACAAACAAAACCAGGCATCCAGGGCCAGAATTGGGCTTTTCAACATACTTTCCACTGAAATGCCACCCCTTGCTTCCACCAAACACAAACACGTGTGGAAAGGGGGGGGGAGCTGCTGCAACTGGCAAAGCAAACTGAATAGGTTTTCTTAAATGGTCCTTTAGGCTTTTAGCGCCCCCAACTGGCTACTGGTGAAGATGAACATGTTGCCATCTTGATAATCTGCATGCCACAGATCAATGGAGTCTGATGGTAGTATACGCTTGTGCGCATACACACACACACACGCACACACACTCTCTTTATGTTACAGCCTTTAGTTTACCTCCGGGCCAAAAGGTGTTCAGTAATCACAGACATGTTACCCTTTGGTATGGCAGCAGGGAATACCCACAGAGATGATTACATTTCGCAGTGTGACTTATTATACGTAAATTCAATGAAAGAACCAGGCAAATCCCCCATTGTCATATGTTTAGAAAACATTATCCATTATAAATATAGCTCAGCGGCAACGTGCGTGCCTTGGAAGCAAGACGACACGAAGCAACACAGGTTCGATCCCTGGGTCCGCGCTTAGAAACCTCTGGTTGCTTAACTGCGTTATAAATACGCAACTAAGACAAAAACAATTACGCAACTAAATGAACAAAACCAATTTCTTTAACAGCGCCTCGATGCCTGCAGGCTGTATGAGCGCTTTAAAAAAATGTACATAAAAAAACCCCTCTTCCTTCTTGGCACTGTATTTATTCTTCCTATTGCTAACATATTGCTTTTGTGTCAGGCACGTGTGGTTTATGGAATGGCATTAAAAACTGCTCAAACTGAAACTACTTAGCAGACGGCACATCCAACAGTGCAAGACCAAGACTGTGCAGCACTTTCTTACTGCAGCCTTTCCAAATCAGATTGAAAAGCCCACTTAACGGTATGAACGGTATACCGGTATAAACAATGTGACGGTTATTATTGTTCAATTAAGTGGTTCACGGTATCTTTAACGGTATACCGTAATACCGTTACATCCCTAATGCCCAGTCAACAGGAGGAATCTTAGGGTCTGAAATGCAAAATTACTTGAATTGCATGACATCTTGCCTTACTGTAAGTTCAGACCAACTGCAGCGATGACAAAAAGGGTGCAGGTCAGCACAGAACACAGAAGGAGATACTACTACAGACACAGCTCAAGGACTTTGTGTACCATCCATTTTCCCTGGAGATACCGTCCTGGTAAATAACCATACGAGAAAAAGGTGGGAAGAACCAAGGTTTAACAGTCCCTTTACAGCGGAAGACTGCACTCCTTCCTCAGTGAAACTACAAGGCAGAAGAGCTTGGATGTTTCTGGGTGATATCAAACCCTACATCGGAGAAGGCTCCCTGCCTGCATCCCAGTGCAAAGAGACTACAGACATCGGGGAAGAACCACAGCACGTGCAGACGAGATCCATGACGAAGAAGCAGAATGCATGAGCAGCAGCAAA
>CM030325.1:1030141335-1030219915 GCA_002915635.3 Ambystoma mexicanum | reverse complement strand
ATCCAAGCTGCAGAGCTCCAGTTGCAGGCCCTGCTCATCACTGCACCAGTGCAAAGGACTTACCAAGCTGCAGAGCTCCAGTTACAGGCCCTCGTCATCATTGCACCAGTGCAAAGGACTTACCCAAGCTGCAGAGCTCCAGTTACAGGCCTCGTCATCACTGCACCAGTGCAAAGGACTTACCAAGCTGCAGAGCTCCAGTTACAGGCCCTCGTCATCACTGCACCAGTGCAAAGGACTTACCAAGCTGCAGAGCTCCAGTTACAGGCCCTCGCCATCACTTGCACAGTGCAAAGGACTTACCCAGCTGCAGAGCTCCAGTTACAGGCCCTCGTCATCACTGCACCAGTGCAAAGGACTTACCCAAGCTGCAGAGCTCCAGTTACAGGCCTTCGTCCTCATCACTGCACCAGTGCAAAGGACTTATCCAAGCTGCAGAGCTCCAGTTGCAGGCCCTCTCATCACTGCACCAGTGCAAAGGACTTACCCAAGCTGCAGAGCTCCAGTACAGGCCCTCTCATCATTGCACCAGTGCAAAGGACTTACCCAAGCTGCAGAGCTCCAGTTACAGGCCCTCGTCATCATTGCACCAGTGCAAAGTACTTACCAGCTGCAGAGCTCCAGTTACAGGCCCTCGTCATCACTGCACCAGTGCAAAGGACTTACCCAAGCTGCAGAGCTCAGTTGCAGGCCCTCCTCATCACTGCACCAGTGCAAAGGACTTACCAAGCTGCAGAGCTCCAGTACAGGCCCTCATCATCATTGCACCAGTGCAAAGGACTTACCCAAGCTGCAGAGCTCCAGCTACAGGCCCTCATCATCATTGCACCAGTGCAAAGGACTTACCCAAGCTGCAGAGCTCCAGTTGCAGGCCTCGTCATCATTGCACCAGTGCAAAGGACTTACCAAGCTGCAGAGCTCCAGTTGCAGGCCTCATCATCTTGCACCAGTGCAAAGGACTTATCCATCTGCAGAGCTCCAGTTACAGGCCTCGTCATCATTGCACCAGTGCAAAGGAGTTACCCAGCTGCAGAGCTCCAGTTGCAGGCCCTCATCATCATTGCACCAGTGCAAAGGACTTACCCAGCTGCAGAGCTCCAGTAACAGGCCCTCGCCATCATTGCAGCAGTGCAAAGGACTTACCATGCTGCAGAGCTCCAGCTACAGGCCTCATCATCATTGCACCAGTGAAAGGACTTACCCATCTGCAGAGCTCCAGTTACAGGCCCTCATCATCACTGCACCAGTGCAAAGGACTTACCAAGCTGCAGAGCTCAGTTGCAGGCCCTCACCACCATTGCACCAATGAAAAGGACTTACCCCTCTGCAGAGCTCCAGTAACAGGCTCTCACCATCATTGCACCAGTGCAAAGGACTTACCCTCTGCAGAGCTCCAGTAACAGGCTCTCACCATCATTGCACGAGTGCAAAGGACTTACCCATCTGCAGAGCTCCAGTTACAGGCCCTCGTCATCACTGCACCAGTGCAAAGGACTTATCCAAGCTGCAGAGCTCCAGCTACAGGCCCTCATCATCACTGCACCAGTGCAAAGGACTTACCAAGCTGCAGAGCTCCAGTTACAGGCCCTCATCATCATTGCACCAGTGCAAAGGACTTACCCAAGCTGCAGAGCTCCATTGCAGGCCTTTCCATCATTGCACCAGTGCAAAGGACTTACCCATCTGCAGAGCTCCAGATAACAGGCTCTCACCATCATTGCACGAGTGCAAAGGACTTACCCATCTGCAGAGCTCCAGTTACAGACCCTCACCATCATTGCACCAGTGCAAAGGACTTCCCTTTCTGCAGAGCTCCAGTAACAGGCTCTCACCATCATTGCGCTTGTGCAAAGGACTTACTCATCTGTAGAGCTCCAGTTACAGGCACTCACCATCATTCCACCAGTGCAAAGGAATTACCCATCTGCAGAGCTCCAGGAACAGGCTCTCACCATCATTGCAGCAGTGCAAATGAGTTACCCAAGCTGCAGAGCTCCAGTTGCAGGCCCTCATCATCATTGCACCAGTGGAAAGGATTTACACATCTGCAGAGCTCCAGTAACAGGCTCTCACCATCATTGCAGCAGTGCAAACCGTCTGCAGAGCTTCAGCTACAGGCCCTCATCATAATTTCACCAGTGGAAAGGACTTACCCATCTGCAGAGCTCCAGTTACAGGCCCTCATCATCACTGCACCAGTGCAAAGGACTTACCCAAGCTGCCGAGCTCCAGTTGCAGGCCTCACCATCATTGCACCATGCAAAGGACTTACCCATCTGCAGAGCTCCAGTTGCAGGCCTCGCCATCATTGCACCAGTGCAAAGGACTTACCCTTCTGCAGAGCTCCGGTAACAGGCTCTCACCATCATTGCACAGTGCAAAGGACTTACCCATCTGCAGAGCTCCGGTTACAAGCCCTCACCATCATTGCACCAGTGCAAAGGACTTCCCTCTCTGCAGAGCTCCAGTAACAGGCTCTCACCATCATTGCACTTGTGCAAAGGACTTCTCATCTGCAGAGCTCCACTTACAGGCACTCACCATCATTGCACTAGTGCAAAGGATTACCCATCTGCAGAGCTCCAGTTAACAGGCCCTCACCATCATTGCAGCAGTGCAAACGAGTTACCCAAGCTGCAGGAGCTCCAGTTGCAGGCCCTCATCATCATTGCACCAGTGCAAACGAGTTACCCAGCTGCAGAGCTCTAGTTGCAGACCATCATCATCATTGCAGCAGTGCAAAGGAGATACCCAAGCTGCAGAGCTCCAGTTCAGGCCTCTCACGATCATTGCACCAGTGCAAAGGACTTACCCAAGCTGCAGAGCTCCAGTGACAGGCCCTCATCATCATTGCACCAGTGCAAAGGACTTAAGCTGCAGAGCTCCAGTAACAGGCCCTCAACATCATTGCAGCAGTGCAAAGGACTTACCCATCTGCAGAGTCTCCAGTTACAGGCCCTCATCATCATGCACCAGTGCAAAGGACTTACCCAAGCTGACAGAGCTCCAGTTGCAGGCCTCACCACCATTGCACCAGTGCAAAAGGACTTACCCTCTGCAGAGCTCCAGTAACAGGCTCTCACATCATTGCACCAGTGCAAAGGACTTACCCTCTGCAGAGCTCCAGTAACAGGCTCTCACCATCATTGCACCAGTGCAAAGGACTTATCCAACTGCAGAGCTCCAGTTACAGGCCCTCGTCATCACTGCACCAGTGCAAAGGACTTACCCAAGCTGCAGAGCTCCAGCTACAGGCCCTCATCATCATTGCACCAGTGCAAAGGACTTACCCAAGCTGCAGAGCTCCAGTTACAGGCCCTCATCATCATTGCACCAGTGCAAAGGACTTACCCAAGCTGCAGAGCTCCAGTTACAGGCCTTCCATCATTGCACCAGTGCAAAGGACTTACCCATCTGCAGAGCTCCAGTAACAGGCCCTCACCATCATTGCACAGTGCAAAGGACTTACCCATCTGCAGAGCTCCAGTTACAGGCCCTCACCATCATTGCACCAGTGCAAAGGACTTACCCTTCTGCAGAGCTCCAGTACAGGCTCTCACCTCATTGCGCATGTGCAAAGGACTTACCCATCTGCAGAGCTCCAGTTACAGGCCTCACCATCATTGCACCAGTGCAAAGGACTTACCCATCTGCAGAGCTCCAGTTAACAGGCTCTCACCATCATTGCAGCAGTGCAAAGGACTTACCCAGCTGCAGAGCTCCAGTTGCAGGCCCTCATCATCATTGCACCAGTGCAAAGGACTTACACATTGCAGAGCTCCAGTAACAGGCCTCTCACCATCATTGCAGCAGTGCAAAGGACTTACCCGTCTGCAGAGCTCCAGTTACAGGCCCTCATCATCATTGCACCAGTGCAAAGGACTTACCCAGCTGCAGAGCTCCAGTTACAGGCCCTCATCATCATTGCACCAGTGCAAAGGACTTACCCAAGCTGCAGAGCTCCAGTTGCAGGCCTCACCATCATTGCACCAGTGAAAAGGACTTACCCATCTGCAGAGCTCCAGTCAGGCCTCACCATCATTGCACCAGTGCAAAGGACTTACCATCTGCAGAGCTCCAGTACAGGCCCTCACCATCATTGCACCAGTGCAAAGGACTTACCCAAGCTGCAGAGCTCCAGTTACAGGCCCTCACCATCATTGCACCAGTGCAAAGGACTTCCCTCTCTGCAGAGCTCCAGTAACAGGCTCTCACCATCATTGCACATGTGCAAAGGACTTACCCATCTGCAGAGCTCCAGTTACAGGCCCTCACCATCATTGCACCAGTGCAAAGGACTTACCATCTGCAGAGCTCCAAGTAACAGGCCTCTCACCATCATTGCACCAGTGCAAAGGATTACCCAAGCTGCAGAGCTCCAGTACAGGCCCTCATCATCATTGCACAGTGCAAAGGACTTACCCAAGCTGCAGAGCTCCAGTTGCAGGCCCTCATCTCATCATTGCACCAGTGCAAAGGACTTACCCAAGCTGCAGAGCTCCAGTTGCAGGCCCTCATCATCATTGCACCAGTGCAAAGGACTTACCCAGCTGCAGAGCTCCAGTAACAGGCCCTCATCATCATTGCACCAGTGCAAAGGACTATCCCATCTGCAGAGCTCCAGTTACAGGCCCTCATCATCATTGCACCAGTGCAAAGGACTTACCCAATCTGCAGAGCTCCAGTTGCAGGCCCTCACTCATCATTGCACCAATGCAAAGGAGTTACCCATCTGCAGAGCTCCAGTAACAGGCCTCACCATCATTGCACAGTGCAAAGGACTTACCCAAGCTGCAGAGCTCCAGTTACAGGCCCTCACCATCATTGCACCAGTGCAAAGAGCTTACCAAGCTGCAGAGCTCCAGTTACAGGCCCTCATCATCATTGCACCAGTGCAAAGGACTTACCCAGCTGCAGAGCTCCAGTTGCAGGCCCTCATCATCATTGCACCAGTGCAAAGGACTTACCCAAGCTGCAGAGCTCCAGTACAGGCCCTCACCATCATTGCACCAGTGCAAAGGACTTACCCAAGCTGCAGAGCTCCAGTTACAGCCCTCATCATCATTGCACCAGTGCAAAGGACTTACCTACTGCAGAGCTCCAGTAACAGGCCCTCACCATCATTGCAGCAGTGCAAAGGACTTACCCATCTGCAGAGCTCCAGTTACAGGCCCTCATCATCATTGCACCAGTGCAAAGAATTTACCCAAGCTGCAGAGCTCCAGTTACAGGCCCTCACCATCATTGCACCAGTGCAAAGGACTTACCCCACTGCAGAGCTCCAGTACAGGCCCTCACATCATTGCACCAGTGCAAAGGACTTACCCATGCTGCAGAGCTCCAGTTACAGGCCCTCCTCATCATTGCACCAGTGCAAAGGACTTACCCATCTGCAGAGCTCCAGTTACAGGCCCTCGTCATCACTGCACCAGTGCAAAGGACTTACCAAGCTGCAGAGCTCCAGTTACAGGCCCTCCTCATCACTGCACCAGTGCAAAGACTTACCCAAGCTGCAGAGCTCCAGCTACAGGCCCTCATCATCATTGCACCAGTGCAAAGGATTTACCCAAGCTGCAGAGCTCCAGTTACAGGCCCTCACCCTCATTGCACCAGTGCAAAGTACTTATCCAAGCTGCAGAGCTCCAGTTGCAGGCCCTCGCCCTCATTGTACCAGTGCAAAGGACTTACCCAAGCTGCAGAGTTCCAGGTGCAGGCCCTCATCATCATTGCACCAGTGCAAAGGAGTTATCCATCTGCAGAGCTCCAGTTACAGGCCCTCATCATCTTTGCACCAGTGCAAAGGAGTTACCCATCTGCAGAGCTCCAGTTGCAGGCCCTCATCATCATTGCACAAGTGCAAAGGACTTACCCATCTGCAGAGCTCCAGTTACAAACCCTCACCATCATTGAACCAGTGCAAAGGACTTCCCTTTCTGCAGAGCTCCAGTAACAAGCTCTCACCATCATTGCGCTTGTGCAAAGGACTTACTCATCTGTAGAGCTCCAGTTACAGGCACTCACCATCATTCCACCAGTGCAAAGGAATTACCCATCTGCAGAGCTCCAGGAACAGGCTCTCACCATCATTGCAGCAGTGCAAATGAGTTACCCAAGCTGCAGAGCTCCAGTTACAGGCCCTCATCATCATTGCACCAGTGGAAAGGACTTACCCATGCTGCAGAGCTCCAGTTACAGGCCCTCCTCATCATTGCACCAGTGCAAAGGACTTACCCAAGCTGCAGAGCTCCAGTTACAGGCCCTCATCATCAATGCACCAGTGCAAAGGACTTACCCAAGCTGCAGAGCTCCAGTTACAGGCCCTCATCATCACTGCACCAGTGCAAAGGACTTACCCAAGCTGCCGAGCTCCAGTTGCAGGCCATCACCACCATTGCACCAATGAAAGGAATTACCCCATCTGAAGAGCTCCAGTTGCAGGCCTTCGCCATCATTGCACCAGTGCAAAGGACTTAACCTCTGCAGAGCTCCGGTAACAGGCTCTCACCATCATTGCACGAGTGCAAAGGACTTACCCATCTGCAGAGCACCGGTTACAAACCCTCACCATCATTGCACCAGTGCAAAGGACTTCCCTCTCTGCAGAGCTCCAGTAACAGGCTCTCACCATCATTGCACTTGTGCAAAGGACTTGCTCATCTGCAGAGCTCCCCTTACAGGCACTCACCATCATTGCACTAGTGCAAAGGAATTACCCATCTGCAGAGCTCCAGTAACAGGCCCTCACCATCATTGCAGCAGTGCAAACGAGTTACCCAAGCTGCGGAGCTCCAGTTGCAGGCCCTCATCATCATTGCACCAGTGCAAACGAGTTACCCATCTGTAGAGCTCTAGTTGCAGACCATCATCATCATTGCAGCAGTGCAAAGGAGATACCCAAGCTGCAGAGCTCCAGTTGCAGGCTCTCACGATCATTGCACCAGTGCAAAGGACTTACCCAAGCTGCAGAGCTCCAGGAGCAGGCCCTCATCATCATTGCACCAGTGCAAAGGACTTAAGCTGCAGAGCTCCAGTAACAGGCCCTCAACATCATTGCAGCAGTGCAAAGGACTTACCCATCTGCAGATCTCCAGTTACAGGCCCTCATCATCATTGCACCAGTGCAAAGGACTTACCCAAGCTACAGAGCTCCAGTTGCAGGCCCTCACCACCATTGCACCAATGAAAAGGACTTACCCCTCTGCAGAGCTCCAGTAACAGGCTCTCACCATCATTGCACCAGTGCAAAGGACTTACCCCTCTGCAGAGCTCCAGTAACAGGCTCTCACCATCATTGCACGAGTGCAAAGGACTTACCCATCTGCATAGCTCCAGTTACAGGCCCTCGTCATCACTGCACCAGTGCAAAGGACTTATCCAAGCTGCAGAGCTCCAGCTACAGGCCCTCCTCATCACTGCACCAGTGCAAAGGACTTACCCAAACTGCAGAGCTCCAGCTACAGGCCCTCATCATCATTGCACCAGTGCAAAGGACTTACCCAAGCTGCAGAGCTCCATTTGCAGGCCTTTGCCATCATTGCACCAGTGCAAAGGACTTACCCCTCTGCAGAGCTCCAATAACAGGCTCTCACCATCATTGCACGAGTGCAAAGGACTTACCCATCTGCAGAGCTCCAGTTACAAACCCTCACCATCATTGCACCAGTGCAAAGGACTTCCCTTTCTGCAGAGCTCCAGTAACAAGCTCTCACCATCATTGCGCTTGTGCAAAGGACTTACTCATCTGCAGAGCTCCAGTTACAGGCACTCACCATCATTCCACCAGTGCAAAGGAATTACCCATCTGCAGAGCTCCAGTAACAGGCTCTCACCATCATTGCAGCAGTGCAAACGAGTTACCCAAGCTGCAGAGCTCCAGTTGCAGGCCCTCATCATCATTGCACCAGTGGAAAGGACTTACACATCTGCAGAGCTCCAGTAACAGGCTCTCACCATCATTGCAGCAGTGCAAATGACTTTCCCGTCTGCAGAGCTTCAGCTACAGGCCCTCATCATAATTTCACCAGTGGAAAGGACTTACCCATCTGCAGAGCTCCAATTACAGGCCCTCATCATCACTGCACCAGTGCAAAGGACTTACCCAAGCTGCCGAGCTCCAGTTGCAGGCCATCACCACCATTGCACCAATGAAAAGGAATTACCCATCTGAAGAGCTCCAGTTGCAGGCCTTCGCCATCATTGCACCAGTGCAAAGGACTTAACCCTCTGCAGAGCTCCGGTAACAGGCTCTCACCATCATTGCACGAGTGCAAAGGACTTACCCATCTGCAGAGCACCGGTTACAAACCCTCACCATCATTGCACCAGTGCAAAGGACTTCCCTCTCTGCAGAGCTCCAGTAACAGGCTCTCACCATCATTGCACTTGTGCAAAGGACTTGCTCATCTGCAGAGCTCCCCTTACAGGCACTCACCATCATTGCACTAGTGCAAAGGAATCACCCATCTGCAGAGCTCCAGTAACAGGCTCTCACCATCATTGCAGCAGTGCAAACGAGTTACCCAAGCTGCGGAGCTCCAGTTGCAGGCCCTCATCATCATTGCACCAGTGCAAAAGAGTTACCCATCTGTAGAGCTCTAGTTGGCAGACCATCATCATCATTGCAGCAGTGCAAAGGAGCTTACCCAAGCTGCAGAGCTCCAGTTGCAGGCCCTCGTCATCACTGCACCAGTGCAAAGGACTTACCCAAGCTGCAGAGCTCCAGCTACAGGCCCTCATCATCATTGCACCAGTGCAAAGGACTTAAGCTGCAGAGCTCCAGTAACAGGCCCTCAACATCATTGCAGCAGTGCAAAGGACTTACCCATCTGCAGATCTCCAGTTACAGGCCCTCATCATCATTGCACCAGTGCAAAGGACTTACCCAATCTACAGAGCTCCAGTTGCAGGCCCTCACCACCATTGCACCAATGCAAAGGAGTTACCCATCTGCAGAGCTTCAGTAACAGGCTCTCACCATCATTGCACAAGTGCAAAGGACTTACCCAAGCTGCAGAGCTCCAGTTACAAGCCCTCACCATCATTGCAGCAGTGCAAACGAGTTACCAAAGCTGCGGAGCTCCAGTTGCAGGCCCTCATCATCATTGCATCAGTGCAAAAGAGTTACCCATCTGTAGAGCTCCAGTTGCAGACCATCATCATCATCATTGCAGCAGTGCAAAGGAGATACCCAAGCTGCAGAGCTCCAGTTGCAGGCTCTCACGATCATTGCACCAGTGCAAAGGACTTACCCAAGCTGCAGAGCTCCAGTAGCAGGCCCTCATCATCATTGCACCAGTGCAAAGGACTTAAGCTGCAGAGCTCCAGTAACAGGCCCTCACCATCATTGCAGCAGTGCAAAGGATTTACCCATCTGCAGAGCTCCAGTTACAGGCCCTCATCATCATTGTACCAGTGCATAGGATTTACCCAAGCTACAGAGCTCCAGTTACAAGCCCTCACCATCATTGCACCAGTGCAAAGGTTTTACCCCTCTGCAGAGCTCCAGTAACAGGTTCTCACCATCACTGCACGTGTGCAAAGGACTTACCCATCTGCAGAGCTCCAGTTACAGGCACTCACCATCATTGCACGAGTGCAAAGGACTTACCCTTCTGCAGAGCTCCAGTTACAGGCCCTCGTCATCACTGCACCAGTGCAAAGTACTTATCCAAGCTACAGAGCTCCAGTTACAGGCCCTCCTCATCACTGCACCAGTGCAAAAGACTTACCCAAGCTGCAGGGCTCCAGCTACAGGCCCCCATCATCATTGCACCAGTGCAAAGGATTTACCCAAGCTGCAGAGCTCCAGTTACAGGCCCTCACCCTCATTGCACCAGTGCAAAGTACTTATCCAAGCTGCAGAGCTCCAGTTGCAGGCCCTCGCCCTCATTGTACCAGTGCAAAGGACTTACCCAAGCTGCAGAGTTCCAGGTGCAGGCCCTCATCATCATTGCACCAGTGCAAAGGAGTTATCCATCTGCAGAGCTCCAGTTACAGGCCCTCATCATCTTTGCACCAGTGCAAAGGAGTTACCCATCTGCAGAGCTCCAGTTGCAGGCCCTCATCATCATTGCACAAGTGCAAAGGACTTAAGCTGCAGAGCTCCAGTAACAGGCCCTCACCATCATTGCAGCAGTGCACATGACTTACCCGTCTGCAGAGCTTCAGCTACAGGCCCTCATCATCATTGCACCAGTGCAAAGGACTTACCCCTCTGCAGAGGTCCAGTAACATGCTCTCACCATCATTGCACCAGTGCAAAGGACTTACCCAAGCTGTAGAGCTACAGTTACAGGCCCTTGGTTATTGCACCAGTGCGAAGGATTTACATAAGCTGCAGAGCTCCAGTTACACGACCTTTGTTATTGCACTTCTGTGAATGCCCTCTTTTTGTGCCAGTGTGGTCCCACCTGTTGGCATGTTCCATCCGGCTGAATCATGACACCATCTCGGGCACCCTGTTTGAGCTTAGAAAATTTTTGCCACTGTACTTTAGGTAGCATCAGTCCCACCTTCATGCTATATATTTCGGGTCAGACCCATTTTACGAGCCTACACATTACACAGCAGCGTTATCCCTCTGCTTAAACAGGCTTCACAGGCTCAGAGCGAAGGAAGCAGTGCTGGTTCTCTATGTACCTTCATGGGCTTCTGGCATCGGTGGCGTAAGAAAGCAAGGCTGCTACACATGTTCACATTCTGGCATGTTCATCCCTACGCACGCACGCATGTGCGCACGCGCGCACGCACGCACGCGCGCACGCGTCCGTTGACACACTTTAGGTCTCACCTTATGAGCTGCTATCCATCCTGTGGCGAATCCCAAGGTAGTGTCACTGCTTCCATGGCGGAGGCTCCTTTCCATGAGGCCAGGGAGGTGAGGCCGCTACCCGATAGTCCCCCTGAGGGTGGTACTCAGCGGGTGGATCTCGTGGGGAGGGAGATCCTTCACGGGGCCTGTGATGATGGCCCTGGGAGAATGTGGTATTCATTTGACCCTTTTGTGCCCCCACTCTCCTTATCCCCCACTCAAGCCCCTCTGGTCCCCCACACCTCTATATGTTATTGTCAATTAATACCTGGCGAGGGTCAATCAGAATGTAACAAACATTCTGATTGGCCCTCGCCAGGGCTTTACTCGACCGGCAATGCCTCGGCCGGTATTCCTTTCCTTTGTTCTCAGCAGAGGGTGTGGCAGCCCCACAGCCAATGAGGAGGCTCGAAACGGGGCAATCCTCACTCTGAGCCTCCACATGGCTGGAGGCTGCCATCCTCCCCCGCTGGGGATTCAGGTATATTTTTTCCTTCCTCCTCCCCCTCTCCTGCAAACAATGCCCCACGCCCTCCCAACCGCACTTAACTTCTTATTTCTCCTATTTCAGGAGCAAACGCTCTGGGCACACTTCTGTCCCCAGCGCTACCACTTCTGATGGCCACCATGGAAAACGAAAATGGACTCCATTTTCCATTCCCCGGTGGCCATTTTTTGTTTGTTTTCTGTTTCGAAATGCTGCAGTGTTTCGGAACAGAGAAAATGCTATTGGTGGCCCGGTGTTTCGGGTCAGGATACAAAATAGCAATAAGCCCCTCGCCGCTGGGGCATTACAGAGTCAGGTAATGCCCTGCAGCCTTCGTTAAGGCCTTCACTTCGCTTGGGCCTATAACTATGGGGCCTGGGGCATTACCACACTCGGTAATGACCCTGCGGCTCGGGCTTACTGCTTAAGTAGTAAGTCTTGTTGACAATACTTGGACGCGGAAGAGGGAGACTTACTCAAACTTAATACCAAATTCCACTGAAACAAAGAAGAGGTGACAGGGAGGCAGAAGCTCACCGCAGAACTAATACATGCGGTAAAGTTGTTAAGATGCAGTCCCAATCGTAAAAAGAAAATAAGGATCCAATGGACTGTGAAGCCGGCCCTAGAGGAGCAGGGAACGAGACACTTGTTCTGTGGCAGAGAACCCGAGGGTCGGAAACCGAGGCACAGACAGTCGTGAAGGTATGAGATGTCCCACAGAGGTGGACCTGGCCGGTAATAGTGTGAAAGGATGCCAGACCGGCAGAGTACAATCGAGGACGAAGCCGTAAGCAGCTGGAGATGCAAGGAACAGTCTGGAGCCACGAGGGAGAGAACACTGAGCACGGCAGTAGCAGAGAATCTTCGCTCCATCTTCTGAAGAGTCCGCCCCACGGCTTCCCAAAGGTTGGTAAAGGTTTGCACCGGTTGTTGGGGCATTGAGGGAGCTGGAAACACAGAGAAGCCTTGTAAGCATATCCCACAAATCCCATGGGGATACAATTGTACAACTTGATAAAAACTTTGTAAATCGCGAAAATATATCCCAGAAAGCCCAGGGGGATAGAAGAAAAATCGTTCAACCGAATATGAACTTTATAAATCAGATGAATACATCCCAAAGGGCACAAGGGGGATTCCAGGAGAACCATATACGCTGTCAAGAACATTAAGAATAACCCTATGTGGGATAGTACCTGGTAGGAGAGTATACCAGGTCTGTCCAAGTGGACACTTGCTAAAACAGGGACTATGATCCCAAATAAGCAGTAGTAGGGTCTGGGACCAATATGAAAGCAATCAGAGAGCATGAACAAAGTATCTAAAGAACTGAACACCAACCTTAAGGCAAAGACACATTTAACCAATGGGCTGGAGCCCAGATACAGTCGGGGAGACCCAGAGAAGGCATATAAAGAGAACATAGGGTAACCAGTAGAAGAGCAAATATCTTTGGAACTGAAACACTATGAAACCAAGTCAGGCAGGCTAGTGAACCTAACTTGGGCCACCATTGGCAAAGTCTACGGGCAGGTTGGGCAGGCTACTGAACCTAACTTGGGCCACCATTGGCAAAGTCTACGGGCAGGTCGGGCAGGTTTGTGGACCAGGCCTGATAAAAGACTGAAAAGGTTTCATTTTGATTCACAAACAAAGGAAGAAGTTCCCTTAAGAAGACTGGGAACTGTGTACTGTTTTTAGTGTTTTCTTTATTTAAGAGAGACTCCCTCCAGGAGAGGTGAGTAACTATGTTTTTTTAATAAACACAAGCAAGCACAGAGGAAGAGGTTTTTCCCAGGAAAGTGAGGCACTGTGCTTTCTTTAACTTGGGCCTAACATCCAAACAGTGAACAGTTAACTACATATTTTTTTCACGAACAACTGTTCATTCTAGTCTACATCCGGATCGAGAGGGGCCCGCTTCTGGATTCAGTTTTCATTTGTTAGTTTGTAAGTGTAAGCGACGGAAATAGGTTTAGACACAGGACAGTGGACATTTATTTTATGGACAGCCTGACTGTATTTTTGTTGAGATAGGCAATCCCTCCTAGAAAGTAGGGCAAGATAGGCTTTTCGTTTCCTTTATTATTGTAAATAAAAGACCATACAAACCAATTAGCCATCTCTGTGTCAGACTCGTACTTCTGCACTCTT
Source organism: Ambystoma mexicanum (assembly GCA_002915635.3). Taxonomy (NCBI): domain Eukaryota; kingdom Metazoa; phylum Chordata; class Amphibia; order Caudata; family Ambystomatidae; genus Ambystoma; species Ambystoma mexicanum. Next base: position 1,030,206,461 of record CM030325.1, on the reverse strand, counting down.
ACAATCCCTTTACATAAAAACTATCACAGACTCGCTTTAGGCCTCACGTTCTGAGCTGCTATCCATCCCTTCACATGCGTCCTACAGACTGATGTTAGGCCTCACGTTCAGATCTGATGTCCATCCCTTTCCATAAATACACACCACAGACTCACATTAGGCCTCACATTGTCAGCTGCTGGTCACCCATTTACATACATATTACAGACTCACTTCAGATGTCACGTTCTGAGTAGTCCATCCCTTCACATAAATACCACAGACTAACTTCAGGACTTACGTTATTAGCTGTCCATTCCTTTACAAACAATCCATAGACACCCTTTAGGCCTCACGGTCAGAGCTGTGCATCCCTTTACATGCTTCCCTTTACATGCATGCCACAGACTCGCTTTAGGCCTCACGGTCCGAGTTGTGCATCCCTTTACGTGCATCCCTTTAAATGCATGCCACAGACTCTTTTTAGGCCTCATGGTCAGAGCTGTGCATCCCTTTACGTGCATCCCTTTACATGCATGCCACAGACTCGCTTTAGGCCTCACGGTCAGAGCTGTGCATCCCTTTACGTGCATCCCTTTACATGCATACCACAGACTCGCTTTAGGCCTCACGGTCAGAGCTGTGCATCCCTTTACGTGCATCCCTTTACATGCATGCCACAGACTCGCTTTAGGCCTCACGGTCCGAGTTGTGCATCCCTTTACGTGAATCCCCTTACATGCATGCCACAGACTCTTTTTAGGCCTCACGGTCAGAGCTGTGCATCCCTTTACGTGCATCCCTTTACATGCATGCCACAGACTCGCTTTAGGCCTCACGGTCAGAGCTGTGCATCCCTTCATGTGCATCCCTTTACATGCATGCCACAGACTCGCTTTAGGCCTCACGGTCAGAGCTGTGCATCCCTTCACGTGCATCCCTTTACATGCATGCCACAGACTCGCTTTAGGCCTCAGGATCTGCTGATTCTGTTGTGAAATGGCCACTCCTACATCAAGGCAGATTCCTTATAGCACCCACAGACAGGGAGCACTGCTCTCTGGAGGAAGGTTTCTTGGGACTGCTTTCTTGGAAACTGAGGGTGAGAAAGGGGTGTGAGCAAGGCAAGGGCAAGCGATGGAACCCCCTCTTTTCCAAGCATGCCCGTGGCTTATGAAGGCCTCGGGCTAGTTTTGAGTCTTGTTCAGGACCGCAGCACCTCCACAAACATGCCCCCTTCGCCCCTCCTGCTTTCAATAAAGATGACTCTGGGAAACCTGCTTTAATAACCAGTTAACAGCCAGCGGTGTGGGGGCCTCTGGACAGCCAGCAGTGTGGGGGCCTCTGGACAGCCAGCGGTGTGGGGGCCTCTGGACAGCAAGCTGTGTGGGGGCTTCTGGACAGCAAGCTGTGTGGGGGCTTCTGGACAGCCAGCTGTGTGGGGGCCTCTGGACAGCAAGCTGTGTGGGGGCCTCTGGACAGCAAGCTGTGTGGGGGCCTCTGGACAGCCAGCGGTGTGGGGGCTTCTGGACAGCCAGCTGTGTGGGGGCCTCTGGACAGCCAGCTGTGTGGGGGCCTCTGGACAGCCAGCTGTGTGGGGCCTCTGGTGGAAGGAAACAGCTGCCTTCACTTTTCGGCCAGGCCTTCAGTGTGTGCGCCCTGAACTCCCCTCTGCAGCGCCTTCTTCCCCGGGGATCTCCCCCACCTCACTGCTCTTTCTCCTCCTTCTCCATCATCTGCAGCCTCTTCTGATTCTCTCCGAGATTAACAGGTGTTAGGGAGAATTCTCATAAATGTGCCAATTCCTCCCAACTTAGAGCCCTTCAGCTCTTTTGCTAAACTGTGGGACTTTGAACTTTTTAATTCTGTTTGTTTTCTGTGTTTATTTCCTTTGGTTATGGAGTTTAGATAACTCCATAGGCATCATCTTTACATTTGTGTCACACAGCACCCTCAGTGCAGTGGCACAGGGAAGCCATTTTAGGCTTTCCCAAGCTTTAAATACCTTCTCTGGGATAAACTACTGTTTCCCAGAGTAAGTAAAGTGAAATTGACTTTACTAGTCTATAAATTCCTAGACCCAGCACACACTATCTTACAGTAGAGTGCTAGAGGGGTTACCTATTATCCCCTGTGTCTAGATACTCATGTAGCAGTCAAATGCTACCCTTTCTCTTGAAATGGCTGGTGGCAGTGGTTTTAGAACAAACTACCATGATTTTTCCTGATCACGAACACCGGTAGCGTTAAATCACGGGGGACATGTTTTTCAAGATAGCGTCTGAGCCCACTCTGTAAAAACAGGACCCGGTCTTCTTTTCCTGTGGAAAGGTCCTTCTAGAGTTTCACTCTGTGCGCCAAACCAGGTTTGATTCCTTTGTTCATTCGACTTTGGCGGGCTTCAGGAGTGAAGATCGCCTCTGGCGCCCGAGTGTCTGGGGTGGGCAGGAAGGGAGGGAGGTGCCCGAAACTCCCTGTGCTTAGTCTCCTAGGAGTCCCAAATGTACTCTGTGGTGATTGGCTGGCTGACTTTCCGGCAAGGACAGCCACCCAGCTGGGTAAGTGACAGCTAGGCTGGAATGAATGGGAGAGAACTGAATAAAAGGAGAGTCTCTTGGCTTGTCGAAATATAAAGTATATTGTGCCTCCTATTGTAATATATATATATTTAATAATGGCCTACGTCAAGCTGCTCGAACGTCGCTTGAGAAAGAAATCTGTGTTGCAAGGTCCTGACCTTAAATCCATGTAGGCCGCCATTTTAGGTCAAACTGTCATTTTAGGATTTGTTGTGTAAAAGTCACCCTGTGAGCTAAAATGGTGGAGGATATCATTGCAAAATACAACATGGCCGTCTTGACCTCTGTACAGAGCTAATGTGTAATTTGCCTGCAGGCCACTTGTTGAGGTCATGAACTGAGACCTCGTCCTTCGTTGACCTATGTGTAAAGGGATTACTCGTGCAATGAAAACTAATCCACGAGCATATGTCGAGACAATATATTCGAATACTGAACAAAGAACATCTGTTTTATTACATTGTATTAATGTTTAAGAAGGCCTGCATGGAACACTTTAGAATACACAGTTAATGCATACGCTTGTTGATACATGTATTAAAAGCAAACCAGTTATATGCGGTTATTTGAGACTTGGCACGAACCCTAGATCGGTGATGTATTAAAAAGAATATTAACCCGAAGTGGGGCTGGGCATCGCGCCCACAAAATGTATAAAAAGCGAATGCATTCTAATGTACAGCGTCTCTCACTGAACACACTGAACCACGCTGGAGTTCGCTGTGTTGCACTGAGGGCCGATAGCTATCTGACTTTGCACTGTTTTTGTAACTGAATTCAGTATAGAATAAAGTACTTTGTATGTTCCTTTGTAACCCGCGTTCGGTGTATTTCTTTTTGGGGTGCTTAGCCTCGATATTCTTTTTCTGTTTTCACAGGCTTGGAAGGCAGAGTCAACCACTGGAACGAAAGAACTCGAAAACGAGCTTGAAGAGGACGGCTGCTGCAACTCCTGGACCGCTGGTTTGCCCGGTGAAGCCCTGCTGCAGGTCTGAATTGCTAAGTTGATTTCGACAGAGAAGCCCTGCAAGGACGACTTCTCACTTTGAGTTGGTGGGACGAATTAACTCAACAGTAAGCCACCTGGATACCAGTCTCAGAGCTAGTTGTATTTTCCTCAGAGTGCTGCAGGAAACTGAATAACCAGGGAGAGGGACACCAGCTTGTGTGCTTGACTACAGCAACCGGAGTAGAAAATTTGCCAATTACCAGCTTTTTGACCAGTCCCAGTGCAGTGCAGGAGTCCCCCAACGTCCTCTCTCTTGTCCCCACGACTGAGGCCCAGGAACAGCGAGATCTGCAGGAACTGCCAGGAACAAAGGTCACCAGTTGAATCTTTTTCTTCATTTGTAAAGGTACTGTAAAATCAGACTGAGAGTACTTACCTCTCGTGGTGAAAGTGCTTGAAACTTTCCCAACTCACAGGCCTAATCAGCTTGTGACCCAACATATGATTCTTCTTGCTGCAAACTATTCCTAAGAACTTTAGCAGAGACTTTTCCGTTTATCTACCAGAACTGCTTTGTCCTATGCAAGACTTTAGCACATTGACTTTGGCCTAGCCTATTGAATTGAATTGACTCTTCTGGTGAAATCAAAATATCTGCACTGCCTAAGAAATAATTGTATTTTTTCGATATTCTGATAACCTATGCCTTTTTGCTCCTCCTTCAAAGTATTCTGAATGCCTCAGAAACTTTTGAGTGTAAAGTACTGAAGTATATTTGTATGTGATTATATTTCCTCCTTCTTATGAATGTTTTATAACTGACAGTTACATGCATTAACAAGTATTTAATAAAGAAACCTTGAGTGTAAGAGTTTATTTGAACACCTGTGTTTGTAGACCGCTGTGTAACATCATTACAGCTCACATCCCCTCTTGAGATAAGCCTGGCTGCTCAGCTCCGCTACCAAAAGCTGTGTGGTACAGACTTATACCAAAGGTTTGTTTTGCTTACACCTGCAGTCATAGTTGTGTGTAGTAGTCCCAAAGGGTACTGCATACAAACCCTGCCTAACAACAGTGACGGTACATGGCGGCAGGACATTGAAAACCTCCTTTTCCTGCTTGAAACAAGTGTCTTGGTTAATCCAGCTGCCCAGTCACAGCTGCCACAATCCGGATGAAACCCACAAACCATTTACTCGGTTTTTCGCATTTGCTTCAAACACTTTCAGTTTGAGAGTGACTCATTCTTAGCGGGGAGATCCCCCACTGGCCACCACCCACCTCTTGTGGCCAGTGTGTTATAATTACATCAATCAATAACCACAGACAACTTTGTAAGGTTTTTTGGAAGAAACAAGGTCACAGTTTTATTTTGGAGCAACATAAAAAATCGGACGGTCCCAGCCACATACTATACGTTACATGAAGGGTGAACCATGTCATCCCTGTTTGCCAGAGGCACCAGCGGACATCCGTTTCTGGTTTACTACCAGACACTTTTCTGAAATGCTAACAAGAGGGGGTACATGCCCGTCGCTGGATCTGGTCCGTGACCGGCCATTCCTGAACCATTAACAGACGGAAGCCGCGGCGTGAACATACCCTCACTGGCTAGGACCGCCCGACACTCCGACACACTTTGGGGGTGGCTTTCGTTGCCCCCAACGCTCCCATATCAGTGCTCCTCCTTTTCCTAAACCTCTCCTACCTATCCCTTCCTATTCCTCACTTTGTATTATTACACCACTTATTTTGTAACCGTTCATAGGCGCAAAGTGGATTCACTCACACCTTACGCTTCTCTTCTCAACACATCTTCAACTTCAATGTCAACCAGGCTATAGAACTGCTGTCTCATTTGGCCGTAACATGGTTTCACTCGGATGACCCATGGAGATTCGTCCAGGCAGCAGGAGTGCCCAGCTGTCTTCCGGGTGGCACATGTACTCCTTCTCTTGGTGCATGACTGCTGAATCGCCCCCTTCCTTTCCCAGACACTGCGGTGGGGGCTGCTGGACAAGAGACTGATTCACAGCAGCGCCCACCTTATATGCGTCCCTTATATAGAAATCAGGCCCTGGGGAACGCCGCTTCCGCCTCAACCGAGGGGGAAGAGCAGAGGCTGACCACCCCAGAGGGTGGCGGCCAGAGGGAACAGCCCGCTACGTTGGCAGTCCCTCTAGCGCCCCCTACAGAGGCCGGTCCACCTCTTACAGTCACTGCACATTTGCAAACAGACATAACACTTTCATACGTTTCCAGAACATGCAAAAAATATCATATTGAGCAGTACCAAAATGAGAAATGTATTGCTTAAAATGTACATCCAACTTTTAAGAAACTAAGGGGGCTGAGCTCACCCCGCGATAGCACGGCTTCTATTCTGAGCCTGGGAAGTGTGTAATTCTCTTCGTTTTTGCTCGGCTCTCTCAAATAGCTCTAAGGCAAGTGCCTGGGAACTGGTGCTCTAGTCTAGGAGTGTTGCCCTCTGCTGCTTTCTCCTGCAATGCATATGTTGTGTTGATGAGCAAGATGTGTACGCTATGGGGAGGGGAAATATGGGGGTCCACTGCAGGGGTGCTGCTAGGTCTGTGGGCTATGAGACTGTCAGGAAAGACTAGCTTGCCTTTTGGTTGTTGCCCCTGAGCGTCTATCCAGGGCTACATCCAATAGACCCAGGGCTATAGCTCCCTCAGCCCCCCCTAGCAATTCCTCTGAGGTCCAGTAGACTAGCAGGTCTTCTCAGGAATTTAAACCATAGAGAATCCCCATTTGCCTTGCGTTCCCATAGCTGCCCCCAGGATGTTCAGGTTGTTTGGATAAGCCTCTGGTATTTGTGGTGCAGGCGTTTCACCTTAGGCCCCCAGGCACTTGGGCGAGCCCCGGTCTCCAGCTCTCTACGCTTGTACTCCGATGACTGAGAAAAGACCCTGCTCTGGCTGAAGGTTATTTTGTTTTGTGCGTCCTCGCTGTTTAATTTGTTTGGGTGCTACCAGTGCTTAACCCTGGGACTTATTTCCAAGCTGTGACACTTATTGTCTGAGACTTGGTTTCATTATGATATGGATTTTTGACAACTTTATTATTTGAAATGTCAGTCGTAGGTACACATCAATCAGCAGGCTACTTAACTGCCAAAATCAGGCAATATTGCCCCACCCAGTCCCTTCGTTCTTCGGGACAAGTCCTGCTGTCAGTTCCTTCTTCTGGGAATCAGGCAATATTGCCCCACCCGGTCCCTTCGTTCTTCGGCACAAGTCCTGCTGTCAGTTCCTTCTTCTGGGAATCAGGCAATATTGCCCCACCCGGTCCCTTTGTTCTTCGGCACAAGTCCTGCTGTTAGTTCCTTCTTCCGGGAATCAGGCAATATTGCCTCACCCGGTCCCTTCGTTCTTCGGGACAAGTCCTGCTGTCAGTTCCTTCTTCCGGGAATCAGGCAATATTGCCCCACCCGGTCCCTTTGTTCTTCGGGACAAGTTCTGCTGTCAGTTCCTTCTTCCGGGAATCAGGCAATATTGCCCCACCCGGTCCCTTCGTTCTTCGGGACAAGTCCTGCTGTCAGTTCCTTCATCCGGGAATCAGGCAGTATTGCCCCACCCGGACCCTTCGTTCTTCGGGACAAGTTCTGCTGTCAGTTCCTTCTTCCGGGTAGGCTCTGGAATGTGCTTCCTCCTGACTTACGTTATTCCGTTTCACTAACCATTTTCAGGAGAAAGTTGAAAACATACCTCTTTGCTTAGTTGTTCTATATGTCTCTTGGATTGATGGTTTCACCTGCGCCCAGATGCAGCTCCTGATTGGCTCCTTCGGGATTTACGAAGAATAAATATACAAATACATTACCATAACAGTCTGCGCAGGCCACGTGGCTCTGCGTTCTGGACCTTCTCTGGTGCGGCTGGACTAGCCATCCATTTTGTATGAGTCACAATGAGCTGGTAGGTGACAATGCTGGGCACTACGGCCCGTGAAGGAGGAAGGATAGCTCAAGGACAACGCATTTGTCTTAGAAGCAAGACAACGCAGTGCAACACAGGTTCGAATTCCGATCCCACGCTTAGAAACCACTTGCTAGTATTCACAATGCTCCAGTCAGCCTCCATTATGTTGGCGCCACCCCACTTCTGTAATATTTGCAGCAGAGTGTCCCAGGCCTGAGCAGGCCGCAGTTGGCCTGCCACAATACCAGGTGTAGCTAGCTGGTTCAGCGGCAGACAGATATGCATGCCAAGTGTCTCACATATGAATGCCAACCTCTTTCACTGCTGTACCTCTGCAGGTGGTGGCACCCAGTGAGCAGACGCAAGAATCTGTCGTGCTGGGCACTTTCCTTTGCTGTTTGCTCTGCAGCCGCTATGGTGCACGTCGATACGCAGGCACGTGCCGGGCTACCAACTCACTGAATCTTAAACACACACAGTCACGTGACTGTTTGTGCTACACAGTTGGCAATGTCATTAGAAGGAGCATAGGCATACCCAGAATAGGGAGGGTAACAGGACAGTCATCAGCCAGCATCACCACTATCACAACAGGGGCAAGGCCAGGGAAACGGCCACTGCCAAGGAGTGCTGCCTGTGGCGAGTGCTCTTTCTGCAGTGTTTCACAGGCAAGTTTATCAGTTCAATCATGATTTTCTGCATTTGTCCATTACTTTGGCTCGATTTTCTGTGAATAATGGTATTCTGTGAAAATGTTACAATCAAAAATGTGGCAAATGAAAATGTCTTTGTGAAAATACCTCTCCAGTGAAAAAGTTGCAAAGCAAAAAGTCGTCGAAAATGCTATTGGAAAAGTAGGCAAAAATGTAGTGCTGCTAGGGTAATTGTTAGGGTTAAGGAGGGCCTGTGGTTGCCTGTTATAGGGTTAAAATAGGGGTGAGGGTAAGAATAGAGGTTTGGGTTAGGGAAAAGATTTTGGTTAGAATTAGGGTAATAGTTAGTGTCAGGATGGTTGCTGCAGGACTATTTATGTTGGGGTTTGGTTAGTTGTTAGGCTAGATTAAGTGCCAGGGCAAGTGTTAGGGTAGGGGATATAGCAGGGGTCATCGTAAGACTTGGACTAGTAGAGTAATGGTTTGGTTAAGTGTTAAAGAAAGAGATGGGGAGGTTGGGGAGCATTGGTGATGTTGAAGTAGTTTGGGGGTTAGGATAAACCTATTTTGTGACAAATCAACCTCAGGGACACCAGTGGTCGAGGAATGAATATCGGTTTCTAAACCATCAGTCAGTCCCACTCCTCTAGTACACCAGAAGTGATCCTAACAGATTAGAAACAAAATCAAATTATAAACTTCTTTACCTAATTTTGGTAACGTGGGCAGAATGGCAGGCTTATGATATAAGGCATTTATAACGCACCTGTACACAAGTGTTTCTAGGTTCGACAAGACAAAGAGGGGAAACAGGGAGGACAAAACAATGTTCTTACTAGGCCTTGTGCCATTCAGATCGCGCAAGTGCAGGAAAGGGAATGGGAGAAGCGCTGAGGGGGAGGGGGGAGGAGGGAGAAGGGGTGGAGAAGTGCAGGTACTCAAAGTGCAGCCAATGGCTGGCTCATAAGTGCAGAGAAAGGGGACTGTAGGTTAACAGATACAGACCACAAGTGCTGCGGGAGCCAAGAGGCAGTGCAGGGTGCAACTGAACATGCAGAGACCTGGGCCCAAATTGAAAGGGTGGCCACGTGACCAGTGCGTATCATAGATCGGACTTGCCTAGAAACGTCGTCACGGGTGAACAAGGGAAGGGAAGAGAAGGGAGGAGAGGCAGCCACAGGAAGGCCATGAGTGGAAGAAGAGGAAGAGAGGGTGGACAGGATGTCCTGAGTTTTAGTGATGAAATGAGAAGCCAAGGCTGTACAGAGGGCCGTGGAGGGAACAGGAGAGGTAGAGACTGCAAGAGGATTGGCCAGCTCGTTGCAGATTTTGAAGAGTTTGCTGAGTTGTTAGATGCCACAGAGATGCAAGCTTGGATGTGAGCTCTCTTCTTGGCGTGGACAGAGTCTGCACTGCCTATGGAGCGGGCAGCAGGCCAGTTTGTCAGAGGGTGCACCTGTTGTCCTCCCCTTCCCCTTTGCTACACTGCACTTGCGTTTAAGGGTGACGAGGTTGCAGTCGTACCAAGAGTTGCACTTGGGTTTGGGCTTCAGGCAGATCCTCATGACAGGGGCAAGCACATCAAGAGTGTCGGAGATAGAAATATGAAGGTTAGAAAGAACTGTGTCAGGATGTCAGTCAGCCAAAGGTGCAGAAGGAGGAGAGAAAGTAGCAGCAAAAGCCTCAAGTGACACACGCTTCATGGCTGACACACACCTTCTCCGAAAAGTTGTGGATCGTTGGTTAGTTGCAACAGAGTGAAAATACAATTATTACCCAATGATAAAAGGGACTATCCAGTTCAAGGTTGTATACAAATATCTACTTTATTATTATATCACAACAGACAGTTCTAGCAACACTACAAAATACAACCCACCCTGTTTTGGAATGCAGAGGACAGACAGTTTTAAAGGAAGAAAAGTGATGCACTCTGGATACTGATAGGAGGGTGGTTGGTATAGTAAACAATCTCAACAGTTCAAGGTTACTTGGCTTCAGCACAAAGGGAGTAATGTGTCTTAAAATGTCTCTAGGGGCCTTTGGAGAAGGACCAAGGGGATAGAACCACAATGTACCCTGTGTTTGAAGGTGTTCTTGGTGCTCGACAAGGTTGAGTCAGTTTAAGGGCGCTTTGCAGCTTCTGTGACAGGAAATCAACCAGGAGACTGCTGTGGATATCAGGTGGTAAACAGTTCGGTGAGCGAGACTGGATACACAGTGGAAGGCTGGCCTACATGGCGGCTCAGGGTCAGTAATCGCTATCTCAGTGCTGGTCAGAGGTTCTAAAGCACTGCCCGAGGCATCTCGGACAGCTTTAGCGACTGTGGTGTAACAACAGTCAGCAGTGCAGTCGGTTGCATCTCGAGGGGCTCGACTGCCTCAGAAATGTCCTTTAAGGCAGATGTTTGTAGATGCTTGTCGATGCGCTCCTCCTAGGTTCTTCACAGGGTGTGTGCCATCCTTTAAGGTGGATGGCCCATAGCTGAGGAGAGTGCTGCAGGCACTTGCCTTGTCCTTGGTCTGTGGTTCAGAGACTCTCTGGCACTTCCCACCGACAAAAGATGAATGCTGGATGATGCTTGTGTGGCACTCCTCCTAGCTTCTTTGCAGGGCTTGTGTCCTTTCAATGCGGATGACCCAAAGCTCAGGAGAGTGTTTGCAGGCAACAGCCTTGTCCTTTGTCCAGAGACTCTCTGGCATTTCCCACCCAGGAAGCTTGCTGGCAGAACCTAGCAGGGCACGCTGTGCGCTGGTTGGGTACTGGTTCTGGAGCTGCTGGAGGGTCCTCTAGATTCAGTATCTCCCTCTGTTCCCGGGAAGATGCTGAGGGTAGGGATCTTTCTTCACTCTGAGAGATCCTGGCCTTCCTTCACTAGCGGAAGATGTAAGGCAGACTGCACCTTGAGCCATGTTCTTGTGGTGTGTTCCGGAGAGGTTTGGATGACCCAAAGTAGATGGCGGCACTTGTCCCCCGAGAATGTGCCACAACTAAAGAAAATGGCGGCCGTAGAGTGCCTGAGCGAACAGCACCCCTGGTGAGAGCGAAGAGGGGAGCAGATCACCAGAACCGCAATGCGGTTCTAAAGCAGAGATCTGGGAACATCTGTGACGGGAAGGAGCCGCAGACACAGAGATCCGTACAGTAAGCAGCGGCCAGTGGGAGACAGACTATAGCGGCAGCAGCGGAGGTGACTGCCTAAAAAAATATTGGCAGCCCTGCGACACCGGGAAAGGGCGACCATGGCGGCAGTCAGAGTGATACTGCATGGAGGGTAAGCCCGCCAAACTCTGGTCTCACCGCTGTGCCGTATTGACAGGGGCAGCGGTGAGCACTGCGGATCTACAAAGGAGGCACGTAGAAAGGCTGCGGCCTAGAGGAGAGAGCTGGTGAAGCATGCCAAAGCGCCTCTGGGTGTCCTTCAAGGCAGATTCTGCCCATTAGGGAAAGGTGGACATGTCATGCATTGACAAATGCATCATATACACGTGTGCTCCACCCTCATGCTCTGCTTGGATTAGCCATATGCTGTGAGGGATGCCAAAGACCAGAAGACACAAACTTGCAACTGAGGTCTCCTCTGTAATGATGTTAAATGTTAAAGGTATTTGTACTGCGCACCGTCACCAACGGAATTGGTCCCTAGGCGCTCTGGCAGCTCTGTAAATGATAAGGTGGGGTGGGGTGGGTTAGTAAGGTGAAGAGGGAGTAGGATAGTGAGAGGAGTAGTGTTCTGTTGGCAGCTTCAACTCGGTATACACCAGATGCTAAGCTTTGGTGCGGGTATTGGGTCGGTGATAGGCCGCGTGTGCTGTTGGTCCGGTTTATGTGTTGTTGCAGTGTTGTGAAGTGCATGCGGCTTGTTGTGTGAGAGATGGTTGTGTGAGTTTGAGTGAGATAAGTATGCAGAGTTTGAGCGAGATAAGTATGCAGAGTTTGAGCTTATATTGGTTAGTGGGTTACCTGACCTTTGGCATGTTAGCATTTGCAGTTCTGTCCCAGTGTGGCACCAGTTGACCCCCACAACTCTATCTGGATGCGGCACGGGCCAATGTTTAGAATTCTATCTGGGTGTGGGCAAGCCAACATTCACAGTCCCATCCAGATGCGGAGCAAGCTAGCGTCTAGAAATCTGTCCAGGTGTGTGCATGCTATCATTCGCAACCCTATCTGGATGCTACGCAGGCTGGTGTTCACAATTCCAAGTGTGGCACACGCCAATATTCAAGTTTCATCTAGGCGTGGGCTTGCTATCCTTCAATCAATCCCATCTAGATGCGACGCAGGCCAATGTCCACAATTCTAGGTGTGGCCTGTGCTAGTCTTCAGTTCAGGTTTCGCATAGGTGCGGGCATGCTAACGCTCGAAGTCCTATCTAGATGGGACGCAGGCTAATATTTCACAAATCTATCTAGGTGTGGGTATGTTGGCATTCAGCTTTCACCCAGGTGCGGGCATGCCAACATTCATGGTCCTATCTAGATGCGATGCAGGCTGATATTCTCAATTCTGTCTAAATGTAGACATGCTAATATTCACAATTCTATCTAAGGGCGGCATGCTAGCATTCAAAGTCCCCTCTAGTTGCGACGCAGGCCAATGTCCATAATTCCATCCAAGTGTGGTCATGCTAATATTCTCAGTTCTATTTAAATGCGTCTGCCGGTCTGGATATGGTGCGTCCGGTACGTGCGAGTGGGTGAGTCGCTTGAGGGCTTTCGTCTGGGTCTAAGTATGTTTTCAGTCTCTTGAGCCTTCCTTTTGTGGCTATTTTCCATGATATCTTATGCTCTGTCGGGTGGTTAGTTCTTTGGTTTGAGTGTTTGTCCAGATTGGGAGTGGCCGGGATTGGAGTTATTTTCATTGTTGTTTTAATGTCTGTACATTCTGGTGCGTCTCCGTTGTGGATAGCCTGTGAAGAGCCATGATTTGAGGAGTTTCCTGAATGCTAGGTGGTTTGTTGTGTTCCGTATATTCTTAGGTAGGTCATTCCAGGTTTTGGGTGCCTGGTGGGAGAAAGAGGATCCTCTGAGTTTTTTTCTGTTGTAGGGTTTCAGTTCCAGGTGTATGTTGGTGCTTGATCTTAGTGTTCTTGCCAATTTAGGGGTGGCACTGAATATATGGAAGGGGGCAGAGTGCCTGACAGCATCTTTTCCCAGCAGGGCTGAATAAGCAGAAGGCAGCACTGCATGGGGATCACCTCTGCCCAGGAGCAGTCAGACCACACACCAGCATTGATCCCAAGCCTGTCGGAGAGGGGTGGCATCACCCTGTGTGGTGACATTGCAGGGTGGATGCAGCAGGGGTGCAAGGAGTTGGCAGAGGAGGATGGGACCAAGAGGGAGAACACTATAAGAAAGCTGGTTGAGCTGTCCTGAGGATAATGCAAACAGTTCTTGGGGGAACAAAGTGCTGACGGAGGTCGAATTCGGGAGCATAGCAGTGAGGCGGTAGCCTCACAGCCGGTAAAAAGCATCTGGTGTGTAAGAGTGAATATTGTGCAGACAATAGGGTCTCTGAGTAGTGGCATGTTCTCCAAACAGGCGCAGGTGGATTCACCCAAGTTGGACTCGATTCTTCAGCAATTTGCAAAACTAAATGAGGCCACCGCAGTCATGGATGCCAGGGTGAGAGATCCACATACTGAGGTGCTGGCAGTGAAAATGGATGTGAGCAAACTGGGGAGTAGGCTGACGGAAGTGGAATAAAGAGTGGGGTGAGTGGAGGAGGTGTCCGACTGGATATTCTCGCAGGCAAACCATGCCTCTGAGGAAAAGAAGTGTAAAAGGAGGTGGTGGTGTTATATGAGGGAGGGTGTGGCAATGGAAGGTTCATGGCAACACTATCGAAGAGAGGGGTGGGGTCAGGAAGGGGAGTACTGGGGATGTTATGTTTTTGGTTGAACGTATATAGTTACTCAGCACAAGGATTGGTGACCACTCTAAGCGGGATCTCTCTTCGTGGGTCCACATTGGTCAGGGTATATGACACTGGCGTAACAGGAGCCCCCGCAGCCCCGCTAGCACATGTCCTATGAGGGGCCCCACTTGGAAAAAAAATGAAAAAAAATATTTTTTCAAAATCTTTTTTTTTTTAATTTCTTTTTGAAATCACTTTGCCTGCAGAAAGAAATTATTTCTGTAACAGAAATAATGTCTTTATAAAGACGGAGTGACTACAAAAAGAAACGTTCTTTTTGAAGGCCGAGGGCTCCCCCTACCTCATGACATGGAAGACCCCAGGCTGGAGGCCTCCATGTCATGGGGTGGGGGAGCCCTATGACTACAAAAAGAAATAGTTTATTTTTGAAGTCACTCTGCCTTCATAAAGAAATTATTTCAGTTATGGTTCGGTCCTTAACAGAAATAATTTCTTTATGAAGTCAGAGTGATTTCAAAAGAAACAATCCGCCTCATTACAAGTTTGGCCGTAGCCTTGCTGGTAAAACCGGCACGCTGCCGCCCAATTTGCACTTTTTTCCAGCACCAGCGAATGGGCAATTACCGGGTCATTATGGCTCCACCGGACCCAGTAATTGCCCATTCACAGGTGCCAGGAAAAAATGCTCCCCATTCCCATTTGATCCCCATATTCCAATGGGAATGGGGAGCTTGGATGCACCGGCACCATTCAGAATGCTGCTGGTGCATCCAACATGCTCGGCTCGCGGGTGCCGGTACGCCCGCCAAGTCAGACCTTGCCGGTGGGAAGGCATCCGCGAGCAGAACTCGTAGTTTGCCGGTCTGGTAACAACGGTACCGGCAAGCTTACCGGTACTGTCGTTACCGGACCGACAAACTTATACTGAGGCCTAATTTCTTTTTGAAGTAATAGGACTCCCCTCAACCCCATGACGTGTGCGTGTGTGAGTGTATTGGGAAAGGGTGTACACAAATGTATGGGTAACTGGGTGTGCGTGTGTGCGTGTACAGTGAAAGGGGGCACACATAAATGTATGGGTGGCTGTCTGGGTGTGCCTGCAGGGTGAAAGGGTGCCCACTTAAATGTATGAATGGCTGCCTTGGTGTGCCTGTATGGTGAAAGAGTGCACACACGTAAGGATGGCTGGGTGTGCATGCATGTATATGGTGAATGGTGTTTGTGCTTGTGTTCAGGGGCGCAACAAAACCTACATTTCGGGGGGCTGATCCTTCAAATGTTGGGAGAGGCGCTAACTTCACGGGTGGTGGGGGAGGCAAACCTATTTGTGTGGGGGCATCTAACTTCTTTACGCATTTTAATAAGACTATTCTAGTACAGCTTCAATGTTACAAGCAGTTAACTCTCTACTTTAAGTGTGAAAGCACCCACTTATGAACTGTTGTGAGGATGAACGATCCCCTGTTCCCTTTCTACACTTCCCTGGCATGAAAGTACTAAGCCCACATCACAATTTCAATTGCCTAAAAAATTTGGCATTTGAATGCAGGTACTAACAGGTGCTTTACATTAGTAACTGATGGGCCCTTGTTAACAGCGAAACCCAGGTGCCGTTTAACATCTGTCTCCTGTTCTGTCCGGCAACTTCTCTGAAAGTCAGCCAGGTTGAGTCAACATAGCCCAACATTTCTGGGGGTGAGTGCTGCAGCCCAGTCAATTGAATATTGTTAAGCCACTACTTGTGTTTAATGCCTTAATTACTTATTGGTAATCGTCATTACTCCTAGCCCTATTCTTCCTTGTCCCTGTACTTGTGTATGAGGCAGTACTTATGTATGAGGCAGCATGGGATGAGGTAGAGGTACATGGAGGTAATCCCTGACTTAGCTACCTGTATCTTCATTACTGCTAATGCAACGCTTCCTCATCCGAGTACTTACCTATGAGGCAAGGAGCCTCAAACGTAAGTTATGGGACAAGGAAGATGGACAAGCAGCTGATTTTGGAGGTTGGGGTAGGGCATAAGAGGGAGAGGGGAGAGGGGATCTGTGGGCGGTGGTATT
Organism: Ambystoma mexicanum; assembly: GCA_002915635.3. Taxonomy (NCBI): domain Eukaryota; kingdom Metazoa; phylum Chordata; class Amphibia; order Caudata; family Ambystomatidae; genus Ambystoma; species Ambystoma mexicanum. Next base: position 1,030,190,413 of record CM030325.1, on the reverse strand, counting down.
GTGCGATAAATCATAATGGTTGTCCATGTCCAGGCTAAGCAGGCATGATATGTGGTATTAGTTGCTAGAGAGGCATTTTGGTGCAGCCAGTCCAGTTATTCCTCAGTTTGGTATGACTTTTCTTTTTACTGCGCAGTCCTTCTAAGTGTAATTAACTGGCTAGATAGGCATGTGGGTGCTGCCAGTCTAGCCATTTCTTACTGCAGCATTGTATATTTTTGGAGCATCTGTGATAAAATGATATGATATATGTCTATTATAACATGCCTGTACACAAGTGTTTCTTGGCGCGACAAGCAATGGAGTGAAGATAGAGGGTGGAAAAGACAAATGATCTTACTAGGTCGTGTGTCATTCAAATCGTGCAAGTGTGAGAATGAGAAATGCAAGTGGAAAGGGAGGGGGGAAGTGCAAGGAAGAAGGGAGGGGAAAACAGGGCTGCAAGGCTCCTAGTAAGTGCAGCCAGGACAGTGCAGCTCTGGGTAGTGCAAGGATAACAAGGGACTGTAGGGTTACAGTTACAGTCCCAAGGTGCATGGTAGGCTGGAGGCAGTGCAAGGGTGACTGATCAAGAAAGAGCCTGGACTCAGTGAGTCACCAAGCAACCAGTCAGTACAGCAGACAGGTAGAGAGCATTGGATGTAGTGTGGGCCCAACACCAGAAAGCCTTGTGGACATAAAGGGTCTTGAACTTGATTCTTGCAACCACCGGGGGCCAGTGGAGAGATTTCAGGGCTGTAGAGATATGATCCCTGGGCTTGTGGCCAAGGATAAGTCTTGCTGTCCTGTTCTGGATTAGTTGCAGAGGGCAGAGAGTAGAGGAAGGCAGCTTGAGAAAGAGGCTGTTGCAGTAGTCCAGCCTAGAGAGAAACAGGGCTCTGGAGACAGAGAGCTTCTGGGGGAAAGTGAGAAAGGGAAGAGTCCCTTTGAGGAGGAACATCTGGTAGGTAGTGAGACTTCTTGGCAACGTCCAAGATGCGAGGAGAGAAAGAGAGAGTGGAGTCGATGATGACAAAAGGTTTTTTGCCTTGCAGGATGGCGAAGGAAGAGGGCCCAAGGTGGGCGGCCAGAGTGAGAGAGGGAACGCAGGGGCAGGGGTCCCAATGAGAAGGATCGCCATCTTAGTGGCACTAAGGTAGAAATTGTTGGCGGATAGACAGTCAGGAATGAGCAAGAGATGAAAGGAGCCTGAAGGAAAGCTGAGTGCCATCCGCATAACACTGAAAGTTAGAGGAGAAGGTAGAGATCAGGTGGGCCAAAAGGGCCAAGTAGAGGTTGAAAAACCAGGGTGAGAGGATAGAGCCCTGGGGAATGCCACAGGTAGAGAGAGAGGTGGCGGAGAGAAAGGGACCAAGTTGGACCTGGTAGGGGCAGTCCAAGAGGAAGGAGGTCAGCCACTACAGGGCCTGATCCTTGATGTCCAGGTTCTCACATAGTGGATTGATCAGGATGGCGTGGTTGACTGTGTCCAAAGTAGAGGGAAGATCAATGAGGATTAGGACAGAAGGAAGGCTGGATTCAAGGTTAGAGAGCAGATCGTCACAGGTGTTCAGGAGAGAAGTTTCTGTGCATCTGGCAGCTCTGAAGCCAGACTGATGGTCATGGAGACAACCAACAGATTCAATGTGGAGAGTAAGCTGGGAGATGGCCAGCTTTTTTCCAAGAGTTTTCCCAGGAAAGGGGTGATGGAGATTGGGCGATAGTTTGCCGGACAGGTAGGATCGGCAGACAGCTTTTTGAGGAGTGGGTGCACAATGGAGTGCTTAATGGGAGAGGGGAACGTTCCAGTGATGAAAGACTGATTACAGAAATTGGCCAAGGTGCAGCAAGGGTGTCAATATGGTCCTTGATGGTTCTGGAGGAGCAGGGGAGCAGCTGTTTGGATGACACTTTCATGGATCAGACTTGTCTAGAAACCTTGTTAGGTGTTGTCAGAGAGAAAGAGGAGAAAGGAGGAGGAGAGGTGGAGATGGCCAAAGGGAGGCCGAGAGAGGAAGAGGGAGAGGAAGAGGAGATAGTTGACAGGATGTCCTGAGTTTTAGCACAGAAGTGCTAGGCCAGAGCCATGCTCTGAACAGGAGAGATGGAGACCGCAACAGGATTGACCAGTTCCGTGCAGATTTTAAAGAGTTTGGCCGTGTTGTTGGAGGCAGCAGAGATCCGGGCTTCAGTGTGTGCTCTCTTCTTGATGAGTGTTATTGCTTCGACTGGAATTTTTGTGCAACCAGTCTAGGTATGTCTAAATGTGGCCTGGCATGCTTCACTGTAGTGTGAGGACGTGTCTACACTAGTCTACATTGTGCAGCCAGTGGGACCTGTTTTCATTGTGGCATGGCATTTTTAATAGCAAAGCATTCATGTTCCTGTGCACTGTTGGTGACTAGCCTGTATTGGATTGCTGTTACCCTACAAAACAATTGCAAACACTCTGGCTTTTTAGCCGATTATTCTCAAAGTGTGCTGTATATTACATTAAAACACATATTTATATCTTTCTCCTAGTACAGTGTGCGGCATACCCCTTCAGCAGCATGTTCATGCGTATTGTGCATGCGTGATAATCTAGGCCTGCCCAGTGTGTAGCACGAACCGTGATTTGTTGCTGAGTTGGGGGGGTGGGCCCTCAGAATGGCTCGCAGGGGGGCTCCCACAATTTGTGTTACGCCACTGGTATATGAGGCCCGGAAGGGACCAATACCGCTCTCAGTGACTAACCTTAGTGAGCCCCAGCAATATAACATCTGGAGCAAGAGTGATGGGAATCAAAAAGGCAGGAGATCCAATGGCGAGTAGGGCTTTAAATGTAATGTCGCTGAATGTCAATGGCCTTAACCACTATGTCAAGCGCAAAAACGTGCTGAAATGTCTAAACTCGATGGGGGCAGAAGTGGCAGATGGGGCAGATGTGGCATTCTTACAGGAGACTAGAGGTAGAAGAATTCCATAGGGGGTGGGTGGGGAAAGCATATTGCAGCCTTTCGTGAGAAAGGGAAGAAGTGTGGGGTAGTCATTCTTATTAGAAAGTCCATATCTGCCAGGGTCAGCAAGGTGTGGGCAGACGTGGAAGGTAGGTTGGTAGCGATCAGAGTGCATGTGGGTGAGAGCACGTTGGTGCTTTGTTCAATATACACGCCTACCAGGGACAAGCAAGCCTTCTTTTCCTACCTCTCCAGGATGCTGAGCGAGATGCCCAACAGCAAAATACTACTTGGTGGGTGGGGAGGACTGGAAACCTACTCTGGACCCCTTCCTAGATAAGTCAGACAAGCACATGGGCGGGCTAAAGAGGGAAAGGTAAATACTAAAGCAGATAATGCTTGACCACAGGTTGATAGATGCTCGGAGGCTAATGAAGCCAACAGCCAGAGAGTATACATTTACATCGCGTGTCCACGGCATGCAACAGAGGATAGACTTATTTTGGTGTCAAAGAGGGTAGAGCCTCCTCTAGTAAAGGGGGAAATACTTCCGGGGGGATCTCAGACCATGACCCGGTCATGTACACCCTAGACACCTCATTAAAACACCAAGGCTCCATGATGTGGAAATTGAATGTCTGCTTGCCGAAGAGCCTATGCAATGAAAGAGAGGTGGGGGACATGGTAGAAGACTTCTTTATGCTCTGTGAGGGCTCAGCAGGCTTTTTATGGGCTGCGGGTAAGGCGTATCTCCGCGTGGCGTTGATTCAGAAGGGGGCCAGGAAGAAGAGAATGGATAAAGAGAATCTGGCAAATCTAGAAAGAGAGGTAAGGGACCTAACGCTGCAATAGGTGAAAAGCCCTAGGACTGATGTCCTGCTGGCGCTTAGGAGGGCAAAGTATGGAGTTAACAATTACTTCACACAGAAGGCAGAATATTCCCTCTTCAGGTTGAGGGCCTCCCACTATGAGCAGGGGGAAAAATCAGGACAACTGCTGGCAGCTCAGCTTGAGAAGTGGGAGGAGCAAGAGGGAATTACAATGATCCAATGTAAGGATACAGGGAAGCAGGTGATACAGGCTGAGGATATCATGCAGGGATTTTGGGCTTTATATGGAGCCCAGTGCACGGCGGAACCTGCTGCCAACATGACAGCGGAGGAGCAGTTCTTAGACCCTATACGGATCCCACACTTAGATCTGGAGGACCAGCTGATTTTCTGGAGCCCGATACGAACAGAAGAGGTGTGGGAGAGTATCACTAGTATGAATAGTGTGATATCACCGGCGGGGGATGGCCTACCTGTGAAGTTTTATAAGGTGGAGGGGGTCTGAATCGCCCGCCTGACTGGCGCAGGTGTTTAATGAGGCGGTCACGATAGGGGAGCTCAGAGCAGAGTTTAATGAGGCCTTGATAACCATGATTCCGAAACCATGCAGGGAGCCCCTTTTACTCACACTTGTGCCCTAATGTTGTTGAAAGGTGCCCCGTCATGTGCTTCGTTGTCCAATTTCACTCCCGGATATCCTGCCTTGACCCATATGTCCCCGGCCTGACCACCAACAATTACCAATAGCATACTTTTCATATCCCCCACAGATAGAGGAACACCTGCCGTCTGCTTTTTCGAATGCATAAATCCACTTCGTATCCCCAGCAATAAGGGGCGGGAGTGCCTTGATCAAGTTATTTTTATCCATTTGTGCCCAGGATACGTAATGTGCTCTCCCTGGCCTTTTTGTAATAGTGGCATCTGGGTGCCCGTCCCCTTCATTTCCTTTCATCCAACATTTCCTTTTTTCCTTGCAACTGGCACTCGGCTATACCTGTTCCTCAATCGCGTCCACCACAAGCTTTCCACTCGTGGTGTTATTTCTGGTGTCCGTTGTCCCTCCTCTTCATCGTCCTCGACCTCGTCAATTGTGTCCCATTAATCATCCCTCAACTCGATGTCTGTTTCTCTATCGGATCTCACTGTCCCATATCCGGTGCACCCTGCTCGTCCGCCCTCACCCACTGTCGCCTCAACGTGTACATCCTTTATGGCCGGACTATCCAATCTAAATAAAATGTCTCCCGCCCTCCATTCATCTAGTCTGCTCCCTTTCACCCTTCCATCACTTTGTATCATTCCCAGTTGTGCCAGCTCCACTCGCGCCACTTCCAGCACCTCCTCTAACTCTTTCTGCCTCTTACAGTCTTGAGGTGTGGCAGTAATTGGGGTGGAAATTTATGGTGGTGGTGGAGCGGTGGCTGGGGTGGGCATATAGTTTGGGTTAGTGTATCCAATTGCTGGGTGAGTAACTAATGGATATAATCCCTTATGTTCTGTTGCGGTTTCACCCCCCTCTATTACGGTTGCCCCTCCATGGGTATCCTATGCCCATCCCTCATTGGGGTCCTCCACATCGTCAATCATCTTCCAAATATCTAAAATCTCCACCCTCTTCCGAAGCTGCTTGCCTTTATACTTCGCTGCTAAAAATGTGCTCATGTGTTCTAGCACTCCCTTATTGTGGGTGCCCTGCTCTGGCCAGGAGTGGGGACTCCCACCTCGTGTCTCCACTACTCATTGCTTATGGTATTTTTTGATCGTGTCTCTGTACAATGGCAGCGCACTATACATGTATTCTAACCGAGTCCCTCCTCCCATTTTAGCAAACGAGGTGCTCAGATCTTGGCTTACACTCGCGCGCTGCGCATGCTGCAGTTGTTAAAGTTGAAACCAGTCTTCTGTCCCCTTCTCCACATCGCCCCCAAAGTTCCCTCCTCTCCCCTTGACACACACACTCAATACCACCCTACACTCATTCAATATCCTTACAATGCCATGCCAACAACACTCCACCTTAGGCATCCGTTCCTTACAAATAGAAATTGCAATACACTAAAACAACATGCTAAACTACCAAACTAGAACAAGATACTACTATATCCAAGCCCACTAATTATGTAGAGTGCCTACTTGTTTCTTTCCGTGTTACCAAATAAAGGGTACCATCATGCCCCCTCCCTCAGGAAGGCTCCCTACACACCTTTATTTTGCTGTTTTATAATTCCTCTTAAAAAGTGTAATTAAAAGCAAACATTTTCATTTACCACACAATAAAACACACCCTTCCATCATTCACACAATCCCTGTTTCATACACACACCATTCCACTACTTGTTATCCCTTGCACGGTTATACTCACATATGTGTGTTCAGCAGAACTCCTCCATCACTGGGTCCCAACAATGGCCTGCACTCTCCCCGGAGCTGCGCCCCGCTTCAAATGGCAGACAGGAATTCTATAAAAGAGGCTCCTGCACACCTCTGGGACTAGTTGCTGCAGGTGGGCGTGGCCCTTTCGGAGAAGTAACCTGGAAGCCTCCATCGGCGTAGGGGGCACTGGGATAATGTCAGGGTCACTAAATGAAGGCACGCCCCTGCACGCTCACACCAGAAAAAATACAACCCACTGAAGACAATGGCCTAAGGCACTGCATGCAAGGATAACAAGATGTATTCATGCACAAAAAGGGCACCAGCAGAACCTTATGAGGGTACATATCGTGATCAGAGACATAATTACAACCATCGGGGTCCTTACAGCTTTATGGTCGGTGGTCTGGGCCTGGCTGGTGTTGTGGTATGTGGGAGTCTTGGCATCAAAGCATAGGAGAGCTATAGTTCTGATGCAGAGGGGGTGTCGGAGCTACTGGCCATGCTATCTGTCTCGTGGGATGGTAACGGCCAAGAGGCGCTCTGCCCCCTTCTCATGGACTTGCAGAGCACATTCTTCCAGGGCGTGAAAGTCTGCAGCCTTTGAAACAATCAAAGGCTTGTAATTCTCTGAAGCTCACTTGTGTTAATTGTATCTGTGCCAATTATGCAAGTCTAATACTAACCCGTTTGGTACTTTCATAGGGCTTGGGCCTAGGTTCCAAAACGGCTGCCAATAACTAAGATGGCATTTACACTCGCCTCTACGATGTACCTCCTAATGCATGCACTACACACTCGGGCACGCTTCTGCGTGCACGCACCCTGCACACCTGCTCTCTTGAAGTGCGGTTTATTGTTTGTTTCTCATTTGGAATCGCCTCGGTGGGGTGGGAAGATCCTCTCTCCTTCATGGGTGATATGGGAGCAAAATATCTTGCTAGAAGGAGGATCCAGGGTTATCTTCGGAATGAAGGGGAAAGATGAAGCCCACCCAATACTCAGCTCAAACATAAAGTGTGGAAAAAGGTTCATGCATGGATTCGGGTGGATGGCTACTGGCATTTGGAGGCCCCAATCTGGCACAACAGAAGGATAAGTCTAGTGGAAAAGCAGGTCTGCTGGAAGAGATGGGTGGATGTAGGGATAACGCAAGTCAGAAACATTCTGACGAGAATGGTTGCATAACTTTTCAAGACCTCCGGCCTAAAAGGGAGTTGGGGGCAGAAGAGGAATGGAGGCATAGGCTGTTGATGCACTGTGTGCAGAAGGCCTTTAGGGAGCACCAGGGGAGATGCATAACTCACCAATCATGATCTTGCTGGAGAATTGGCGCTGGGGTAGGAGCCTGGTAGGCCGCTTTTACACAGAGATAATAGGTCGATTGTGCTCGAATGGCAGCAGGGAAGGAGTCATAGACAGATGGCAAAAAGCATCTAGGGGAGCAGTTCTCAGAGGACGTAAATCACAACATCTGTGAAAACTTTGCAAAAGGGGTTGCGGAGGCGAGGTTAATGTTCATGCACTACAAGATACTACAGGGCTGGTACTGTACACCAGACAAGCCTAGAGCTGCCCAGCTCACGCAGTATGACAGGGGCTGGAGGTGTGGGAAAGGCACAGGGGATCTAGGGCACATCTGTGGCACTGCCCAACGGTGCAGGGATATTGGCAGAGAACTTTAGGGTGGGGTACTCAAAAGGACCCAAGGTTATGCATTTTGCAGCACATGTTGCAAGAGCCGAGCATAGCCAGAGAGGACGAGAAATGGCTGGGTACAGCGCTGAAGGTGACAAAACAGATGATCTTACGGTTCTGGAGATCAGATCCAGTCACGTCAGTGAGCGCATGGGAGCAGGAAATTGTCAAAGTAGCCTTGTATGAGCGTCTGGTATGGAGGCAGACTTCCAGTTAACTTAGGAGAAACTTCTACAGGACATCTGAGCAATACGGTAGATGCATAAGACAAGGGAAGCAGACTGGGCCTTTGGCAGGCAGGAAGAGGCATTGATATTCATACATAAGGGGAGGCTGGGAAGAGGCAAGTACTATCCTACAGAGGGACCAATCTATGGAGCTGAGGTTACAGGTTTTGTTTTGTTTCTTTACATGTTGTTTATGAAAGTTGAGATGATACGGTCCCTACACTGTCATGGTAACCACCCTCGCAGCATGGTATAAACTGGCACTGTAACGATGATCGTGGTATAGGAGGGGTAGTGTCAAGTGAGATGGTACTCGCCTCGGATAGGTGTCGATGAAGTGAGCCCAACCATGGGAAGGAGGGAGGGGAGGTTTGGAAATGGAAAAGCGGCTTGGTCAGTACCGAAGGACGGCTTGGTCAGTACCGAAGGAAGTCGAGATGGTGGGTGAGAGAGGAGGCAGAAATGGCTGAAGGAATGGACTCTGGTACAGAGCATGGCAGAAGCACAGGAACAGAGGAGTAAGCCTGGCGGGCAGGTGAAAGGGAGTGAACCTGATTGGGGTGAGGATGAATTGGGTGAGAGATATGACATTGCCTTATACTGAAAGACACTAAATTACTGTTGATCAATTGATTCTGACTAACTTGAATTTGACCCAATCAATTCCCGTCAAGTTGATCTTCGGAGCTGTACCAATGAATTAGGATAATGAGCGCTGTAAAGGACTCAGACTCCCGAACCTGGGGGTGGAGGATGACCAAAAGACTGATCAGGGAGGGCGGGGAAAAAGCCAATGTACTGAGAGGCGATTGTATTGTTATGAATGTTAATGTCATGAACCATCTGTAATGAATTTTGCAATATTCTTATTAAGTATGAAATGTCATTAAAACCCTACTGACAAACCCTATGAAACAAGATGTGGGCTTGCATGGGCTCGGCCAGCGGGCGAGGAAGTAAACCATGCCAGCCACACCCCGTGCAAGCTCAGGGACAAGGTGACGGCGAGGAATTATTTTTTGGTATGTTCTTACTGCTGCAGGTAGAAGGTAGTAGAAGTTGGATTGATGCAGAGAAGAAGCCTCCTCGCGGTGTCTTGCTGCGCACCATAGAGACTGGGGGTGGCTTTGGGGGGTCACGGCCACCATTCTATGGAAAGTACCAAGTGTTAAAAGATGGCAGCCCAAATGCTGGCCCTCCACACTCTGTACAGCACTCTGCAGCTCTCGAGCTAGGTCCACGCTTTAAAGAACATGGTACAATTAACATAAATAAGCCCCCTATCTGAGGGAGGGGCTGTGGAAGTATCAGGGGGTGACGGAGCACCTGCAAGACAGGCACCAGAATGGCGGGTGTTGGTTTTGTGATCCGCGCATCTGCCGACACTAGGAAGTGCAGCCGGCACAATGACACACTCAGGGAAGGAGGTGAGCGGCAGAGTTTCTGTTGAAGGGATTTGCAGAGGGATTTAGCATAGCCTGGTGCAAGAAATGGGGGTCAGTAATCTCAAGTGCGCAAGGGAAAGCGCAGTGATGTTTTGGCAGTCGGTGGAGGGAGAGACCTAGCCGGGGAGGGCCACAAGTCCTCCTTTCACCAATTTTAAAGTGTCCTCTCTGAGGATGGTTCCAAGAAAGGAGGAAAGGTAATTCAGGCTAATCCACCACCTGTCATACCCAGGGGGTAAATCGGTCCACGACCATTTAAAGGAGGTTGCTGAGTGGCATTCACCTCTCTGGACCAGGCAGTTCAGATGGTCAGGACCATGGGTAAAGGGGCTATGCTGACTAAGGCAGACATCACACCTGTGCATCAAGGTATGCACATGGCTAGGGCCGTCCTTAAAGAGACAGCGCTGCTCTGATAAGCGCTTGCCAATGGGCAGTGCCATTTCATGAGCTGTATTTGAAAGTTCAGCTCCATCCTAGAAGGACACTATAGGAAAGGGGGCAGGTTGCACAGACTGCCGGGATACCTTGATTCAATGCTTCAGGCTGCTGACTGCAAGATTGGGGATCCTGCTAGCAATGGAGACAACCATGTGCCTGTCCTCTGTGGGACTACAGTTCGACACAGTCTTGAAAATTACTTATTTATAATTAATAAAAAAGGAATGTAATGCATTTTGGCACAAAAACACTTTCAGCATTTACCGGATAATGGAGCGGAGGACATGGGTTCTTTACAATGGGGTGAGAGAATGTGACTTGAAGACAAGATGTTGCCGGGGATGGTGGAAACATAAACCAGAGACGAGGACAGGACTGAAGGACATAGGAACGGGATGTGGCGAAAGTGCTGATTTAAGAATGATGGGTGATGGAAAAGTGCGTTATGGTTGCCCATGAAAGGTAGGGAGAGAGGAGAACAGGGTATGAAGTAGCGTAGAGTGCCAGGAAACAGGGAGGGAGAGAGGAGAGAGAGGGAGAGGGGAAGAAGGAGAGGGGGAGGGAGGGCGAGAGAGAGGGAGGAGGGAGAGAGAGGGAGAGAGAGGGATAGGGAGAGAGAGAGGGAAGAGAGAGAGGGAGAGAGAGAGAGAGAGAGAGAGAGAGAGAGAGGGGGGAAGGGGATGGGGAGAGAGGGTGGGAGAGGGTGAGGGGAGGGGAGAAAGGGAGAGAGGGGGGAGTGGGGAGGAGGGAGGGAGGGAGGGAAGAGAGAGAGAGAGAGAGAGAGAGAGAGAGAGAGAGAGAGAGAGAGAGAGAGAGAGAATGGAAATGTGAGGAAGTAAAGGAGGCTCAAGTGCAACAAGGAGGTGAGCCGAAGATGATCTTAACAAGAGAGTAGGACAGTAGCGATTGAGATGAGTAGATAGGTTGGGTGGGGGCGGGGCCATGGATGGTTTTGAAGATGATGAAAATAAGTTTATACTTAGCCCTTTGTTTCATAGATAGCCAGCCAATCTGGCGACGGGCAGAGGAGGTAGAGGTAAAGTGAGAAACATGAAAAGTGTGCAGACCGCAGAGGTGAAAAGGCCCTGTTGGGAAAGCCATAGAAGGGACTGGCACAGTAGTCAGATCTGAAAAGCAAGGACTAAGGAGAAGATTAGCTATTTAGCAGTATTGAAAGAAAGAAGATGACAGATGTTTCTGATATTGAAGAGGTTGAGTCTGGCTGCAGTAGCGGGATTGGAGATAAAGGGCGAGAAGTTGTGTGATGGGTCGAAGATGACACCAAGGTTATGAGCAGAAGCAGAGTCAGGAGAGAAGATGAGGAGAGGAAGAGATAACCTGTTTGGCTGGGAAGTGGAGAACTTCATTCTTAGTGGAGTTGATCATGAGCGAGTGAGACGACATCCAATATTCGATGGCGGAGAGACAGTTTTCAATTTTATATAACAGTTATTTGGATAAGGAGTGAAAGGAGAAGATATGAGTGTCGTCAGGAAAGAGTTGATACTAAATATCTTCCTTCTCGAGCTCTTCGCTCATCTGCCTCCAACTCCCTCAGGGTCAGCCGCTTCTCCAAGCAACAAGTTGGGGGTAGATCTCTCTCTGCAGCAGGGGCCTCCCTCTGGAACAGCCTTCCGGCCTCCCTGAAACTTGAGGAGAACCATCTCCGGTTTTGGAAGCACCTCAAAACCTTCCTCTTTGCATCCGCTTTCTCTCCCCCTCTCCCCTGCTAAAATTACTGAAACTGCACTGAATCTGCAACTGGGCCACTCACCGATCTCGGTCTTTGGCCCAGCCACTCTCCCCTGCATTGCCTCCCTGGCAACCCCTGCACTGCGGGACTGTCTCTGTATCCCTACAGCCCCCCATTCCCAGCACTTGTCTGCACTTACTTTGCACTTGCCACCAGCTGGCCCTTAGTATTTATCTTGTTGTTCTACTAACCCTGTACTGCACTTTCCCGTCTCCCTTCCCCCTTGCACTTTTCCCTTCCCCTCTACCCTTGCACTTGCGCAATCTGAATGACACCTGGCCTAGTAGGATCGTTGTCTGTCTTCCCCTTGTGTCTGGGGGCAAGGTATGACATAAACCAAGAGAGGACCTTATCTCTGTTACCAAGGAGAGATAATGTAGAGAGAAGGTCAGAATGTTCACCAGTATCGAAGGCAGCAGAAAGGTCGAGAAGAATGAGAATAGATGTAAGGTGTGCATGCCAAGCAGAAGAGATGAAGATGCTGACATTGAGGAGAGCTGTCTTGGTAGAATGCAGACCTCGGAAGCCAGATTGAAGAGTGTCCCGCATCTTGTGAGTATCGAGGAACTCACTGAGTCAATTGAATACTACTGTCTCAAGGATTTTGGAATAATGTGGTAGAAGAGAGACAGGGTTAAAGTTAGCAGGACAGTTAGGATCTAGACCCGGTTTCTTAAGGAGAGAGATGACAGTAGCTGTCCTATAGCATAAGGCCCAAGTGGCATTGTCAAGAGAGAAGTTGAAGAGGGGAGAAAGATGTGGAGCGACACTGGGAGCTATGTGCTTCACAATGTGTGAGGAGAGTGGGTCAGTGGGGGCACAGGAAGGGTTAGCCTTGCAGAGTAGGCCAATATCTCATCGGGTTTGGTGTGAACAAAGGAAGACAAAGTAGTGGGAGAGAAGGGTAGGAGGAGTGACGAAAAGTGAGCAGGAGGAGGAGTTAGAAGGTAATTAGTGGAGGTATTGTGAATAGTAGATATTTTACATGTAAAGTAGAGAGCAAGATCATTTGCAGAAAGAGTAGGAGAGATGGATGAAGGTGGGGTGAGGAAAAGAGAGAATTGAGTTGAGAGATTTAGGAGGTTTCTGGTTGAGAGGATTGAGTTGAAATGAGAGAGAGATAGAAGTCTTGTTTGCCAGAGTCACGAGTAGAGGAATCATTTTGAAGAGCAGTGAGACAGAGATGGAGATCAGAGGAGTGTCTTGACCTTTACCAAGTGCAAAGCTTTTTCTGCTTTGTTGTTTTCAGGGTGCGGACGGGAGGTGTAATCCAGGGGTGTGGAGGGGAGGATTTAGGAGTGAGTGTAGTAAGAGGGTAGTGAGAGGATAAGGGAGCAAAACGAGCAATGTTAAAGTTAGTGAAGGCTTCTTCACTGGATGGAAAGGTGGGTTTGGTGTAGGAGGAGAGAGAGTAGTGTAAGTCAGCGACGTAGTCAGGGAGTTTGCAAGAGAGAATCTTGGGCTTAGTAATAGCTGTAGTAGATTGAGAGAGTGAGGAAGAAGTAGGAGTGGAGATTGAAGCAATGACCATTGAGTGATCGGAGGGAGAAAGAGCGGTCGAGATATTAGAACGGAGAGTTATAGGGAGATGAGAATAAGGTCAAGGGAGTTTAAATCTGAATGGATGGGAAGAGAGCAGACAGCAGAGAGTGAGTGGTTAAGTAGAAACGAGTTCAGTGAATAGAGCAGCAGAGAGAGTATGGTTGAAGTCTCCAACAACAAGGCTGTGGTGATCGAGAGGGAGAGAGTCAATAAGTTGGGAGATGTGTTCAAAGTACTGACCTACCGGACTAGGTGGCCAGTAGAGAGAGACTATGTTTGTCATAGGGGTAGTGAGTGTGGAGATGATGCAGTCAAACAAGGGAGAATTAGCAGTAGATAGGGTAGAGGGAGAGATAGGAAGTTTGGAGGATGAAAACAGTCCTACACCAGCACCCCGGCAAGTGGGTCGGGGAGAGTGAGTGAAAGTGTAGGCAGAGTCATGAAGGGCAGCAAGGGTTGCAGAGTCAGAGGGAGAGATCCAGGTTTCAGTGAGGGTAATAAAGTCAATAGAAGGAAAATGAGAAAGGAAGAAGTCAGAGGTGTAGAGTAGGTTGTATTGCAGACATACTGTGCCTCGAAAGAGCAATAGAAAGAAGTAAGGTTTACGAGTATAGCAACTTGGAGTTTGAGAAATAGAGAGGTGCTGGGGTAGATGCAAGAAGATGTGTAATGAAAGCTGTGATTGGAGTAGGTTTTGTGAATAGAAAGTGTAGTGGAGCAAGAAGAGGGGTGGCGTTGAAAAGAGATGATAGGGATGGGGAGAGAGCTGAGATGGTCCTCAGCGGAGGAGAGTGAAGAGAGAAGTAGAAGGGAAAGGAAGAGATAGCCTGAGAAGTGCTTGGCAAGGGTGTAGCTGAGAAGAAGCAATTAAGGGTACTTACAAAAAAGTAGCAGGAGAGAGCAAAGCAAAGGTTCATAGGCTAAGAGGCTGTTCAAAAGCTTGCCTTCACCCTTCACTGTTTTGCCCTTAACTAGGACATCCCTAGGGAGTTCAGAAGGGATAACACACGCTCTTGTCACCTGATTGCCTAGTCCATCAGTGGTAGGTCTCTGATATTGTCTGTGGTGTTGCTGGGATGAGGTGATTTCTTCCTGATCGGTGTTCCCCGGTTAAACAAATGTCTCACCTGCCAGAGAGCAAATTTAAGGCTTTGCAATCAGTAGTGAGAAAAATCTAAATAAGTATGAAAGGGCCATGAGGCGGCTGAACTTTGCAAGTAGGCTGCTTTCAATGGGCCGCCCCTTCCCCGGGTGGCTGTCCAGAACTACAGCGTGACTGATGCTCAAAAACCACTTTTTCAGGTTGACACAGGGCACCTTTTTTCTGCATTTCAGTAAAATATCCATGTGTTGAGGTGACAAAGTGAGAAGCCCTGCTCTGGAACTGTACACAGATGCATGTGTTGAGGTGACAAAGTGAGAAGCCCTGCTCTGGAACTGTACACAGATGCATGTGTTGAGGTGACAAAGTGAGAAGCCCTGCTCTGGAACTGTACACAGATGCATGTGTTGAGGTGACAAAGTGAGAAGCCCTGCTCTGGAACTGTACACAGATGCATGTGTTGAGGTGACAAAGTGAGAAGCTCTGCTCTGGAACTGTACACAGATGCATGTGTTGAGGTGACAAAGTGAGAAGCCCTGCTCTGGAACTGTACACAGATGCATGTGTTGAGGTGACAAAGTGAGAAGCCCTGCTCTGGAACTGTACACAGATGCATGTGTTGAGGTGACAAAGTGAGAGCCCTGCTCTGGAACCGTACACGATGCATGTGTTTGAGGTGACAAGTGAGAAGCCCTGTCTGGAACCGTACACCGATGCATGTGTTGAGGTGACAAAGTGAGAAGCCCTGCTCTGGAACCGTACACAGATGCATGTGTTGAGGTGACAAAGTGAGAAGCCCTGCTCTGGAACCGTACACAGATGCATGTGTTGAGGTGACAAAGTGAGAAGCCCTGCTCTGGAACCGTACACAGATGCATGTGTTGAGGTGACAAAGTGAGAAGCCCTGCTCTGGAACCGTACACAGATGCATGTGTTGAGGTGACAAAGTGAGAAGCCCTGCTCTGGAACTGTACACAGATGCATGTGTTGAGGTGACAAAGTGAGAAGCGAACCGTACACAGATGCATGTGTTGAGGTGACAAAGTGAGAAGCCCTGCTCTGGAACTGTACAGAGATGCAGCATCGGTTTAGTTCAGTGGTGATTTTGATAAGATCACTATCTTCCAGGAGTGTTCTCAATCCTGATGGCAGTGATCATATGGAGGGAACAGCTGGCCAACAGAGAGATTGTTTTCTGTCCAACAGCTGGTCCTTTGTGCAGGTTCTGAATAAATCACAAGCACGCTGCCTGCACATGTCACATCTGTGGAGCGAAGTTGTGTTGCGCTGCTTAGAACAGACCTTCAGATCTTCTGCTAGGTTTGTGGAATGAATCAATAATGTAATTGCAGATGCCTTATCTCATTTCAAGTGGGAAACCTTCTGAAAGCTGGTGCCAGGTGCATAAAAAGAGATGTCGCCATGCTCGCAAAACCTCTGGAGCTTTGGTGTCCCTGACTGAGAGAACTGGTGATGCTGACAGTGTCCAAAGACACTAAAGGGAAGTGTGCTGCTGGCATTCATGATTACAGAGATGACACCAGCCTCTAAAGGAAGACATGGAAGGCGGGGAAAAGTGAACAGTGGGTAGTTCCTGGGGTTGTCTGCCATTTTGTTTATTGTGTGAGGAAGGAACAAACGGCTGTACTGCTTTTTGGTCATGGGAATGTTCACGGGCTGAGGCTGATTACAGAAGATGGTGAAGGACTCAAGGAAAGGGATTTCGGGAGAAGCATTGCAGGAACTCATGTGTTGCCTGGTGGGGGCATGTACAGAAGGCTTTGAATACCTCCTATTTCAGTAAACATTCTTACTGGTTTTCTATGGTGCCACCAGAATGAGTGAACTGGCATCAAAGAGGAGAAAAGGGCTGACGGATAAGGTGGTGCAGTGGAGAGATTGTTGGGTGGAGCAGGACAAAATGGACTTCCCAAGATCTAAGATGGGGAAGTTTGGCTGAGGGTCATAGGTGGCACTGGGAACAGCAGATGTTAAGCTCTGTGTTGTGACATTGAGAATAGCAGAGGTTAAATTGTGTGTCCAGTGCATGCCACTGGGAGGTGGTTTTGGAAACATCAGAGGTTGAGCTGTGTGTCCAGTGGATGCCACTGGGAGGTGGCTTTGGTAACATCAGAGGTTATGCTGTGTGTCCAGTACATGCCACTGGGAGGTGGCATTGGGAACATCAGAGTATAAGCTCTGTGTCCAGTGCATGCCACTGGGAGGTGGCTTTGGTAACATCAGAGGTTATGCTGTGTGTCCAGTACATGCCACTGGGAGGTGACATTGGGAACAGCAGAAGTTAAGCTGTGTTTCCAGTGCATGCAACTGGGAGGTGGCATTGGGAACAGCAGAAGTTAAGCTGTGTTTCCAGTGCATGCAACTGGGAGGTGGCATTGGGAACAGCAGAGGTTAAGCTGTGTTTCCAGTGCATGCAACTGGGAGGTGGCATTGGGAACAGCAGAAGTTAAGCTGTGTTTCCAGTGCATGCAACTGGCAGGTGGCATTAGGAACAGCAGAGGTTATGCTGTATGTCCAGTGTATAACGCTGGGAGGTGGCATTGAGAGCAGCAGAGGTTAAGCTGTGTGCCCAAAGCATGCCGCTTTGAGGTGGAATTGGAAACAGCTGCATGCTGTTGGGAGGTGGCATTGGGAACAACCGAGGTTAAACTGTGTGTCCTGTGCATGCCGCTGTGAGGTGGCATTGGGACAGCAGGGGTTAAGCTGTGTGTCCAGTGCATGCCGCTGGGAGGTGGCATTGGGAACAGCAGAGGTTATGCTGTGTGTCCAGTACATGCCACTGGGAGGTGACGTTGGGAACAGCAGAAGTTAAGCTGTGCTTCCAGTGCATGCAACTGGGAGGGGGCATTGGGAACAGCAGAGGTTAAGCTGTTTGCCCAGTGCAAGTCGCTGGGAGATGGCATTGGGAACAGCAGAGGTTATGCTGTATGTCCAGTGTATACCGCTGGGAGGTGGCATTGAGAACAGCAGAGGTTAAGCTGTGTGTCCAGGACATGCCGCTTTCAGGTGGCATTGGAAACAGCTGCATCCCACTGGGAGGGGGCATTGGGAACAACAGAGGTTAAACTTTGTGTCCAGTCCATGCCGCTGGGAGGCATTGGGAACAGCAGAGGTTCAGCTGTTTGTCCAGTGCATACCACTGGGAGATAGCATTGGGAACAGCAGGGGTTAAGCTGTTTGTCCAGTGCATGCCGCTGCAAGGGGGCATTGGGAACAGCAGAGGTTGAGCTGTGTGTCCAGTGCATGCCGCTGGGAGATGGCATTGGGAACAGCAGAGGTTCAGCTGTGTGTCCAGTACATACCACTGGGAGATGGCATTGGGAACAGCAGAGGTTCAGCTGTTTGTCCAGTGCAGGCCGCTGCAAGGTGGCATTGGGAACAGCAGAGGTTGAGCTGTGTGTCCAGTGCATACCACTGGGAGATGGCATTGGGAACAGCAGAGGTTCAGCTGTGTGTCCAGTGCATACCACTGGGAGATGGCATTGGGAACAGCATAGGTTAATCTGTGCGTCCAGTTCATGGCACAGGGAACTACCAGCAGGTTTTCAGTAGACACTATTGCTGATTTTTTTAATTGACACTTTTGCTGAATTACATGGAGTGGTCATAGCTAATGATATATTGGTTTAAAAGCGTCAAGAGGATCTGTGTGACTGAAGAGGGGGCTGGGTATGACACACAGTCTTAGGTTTGCCTCAATGTCAGAGGTGGTGGCAGGTCTGTCCGAGGAGGTGATTATGAAGTTGGGGCTTTGGAAATTGAAATGCTTCTGCAGCTAAGTGGCCTCAAGAGCTGAGATACCACTGGGAATCCCCCCGGCCGGGCACAGCCTTTCAATGCAGCCTTGGTTTCTGCTTGCAAGGTGCCCCCAGGACCAATAGAGGATCTATAGCTTCTGGACACTGGCATTTGTCATATTGATCATACATCTTCATACATCTGTCTGACATACATCAAGAGAGGACTTCTTGATGTAGGTCAGACAGGGTACCCTGCCTTCTCTTTCCAGTGCCAACAAGTCAGGTAAGCTATCAAGATAAAGGCTACCCCTTATAGTGCAAACATAAGTAAGTTCACATTAACATTGTCTGAGATCAAATTGCACATCAATAAAAACAGTATACAAATAAATTTAACAATGTTTTGCAGTTCTTTCTCTCTTAGCTAAATCTTACACATAAAGTCTGCTACACTAAATACAACCTCTGGAGGGTCAGGAGATCTGTGGAGAAGGTCAGCATCAAACAATGTCCCAACTCTATGGTTCTTCAAACAGGTCTTCAGATTCCTTTGTCTCAAGTTCGCGTAAGTGTGGAAAGTGAAGAGGAAATGAATACAAAAATGTTTCACTTTTGAAACTGCCCATAGACTCATTTCAGAAGGATTATCCCATAAAGTCTGTAGACCAATTAGGGTTGTGGATTCTTTTGACATGTGAACACCAACAGAATAAATTAACACCCCCAATCTTTACGACATCCAAAGGTTCATCAGTAAAGAAAATGTAATTCAATGTGTACAAGAAAAATTGGGTGCTACCAGGTGCACCCGATATTGTCTTTAAAATAGCATTTTCCACAGTTCCCAACCTATAACCCTTTAAACATCATATTTCAGCACCATATAAGGGGCATGCAAGAGTCTGCTTCTTGTACACATCTAGAGCCCTGCCGTCAATGTTACTGTGCTTGATCTTATTTGTTACTGTGCTTGATCTTAAAAGATAGCAATATTTTTATTCTGTCTCTTCCCACTGCCCACTTCCCCATCCATGTTTGCATCCCTCATCTCCCACCTCCCTGCCCGCCCACTGTATCTGATTGGTGCTCCATCTAGGTCTTAACTGACTTTCCCTGGGCAGCCCTCTGTCCGGCAGCCCCTGTGGCAAAGGGCCCCAAGGCAAAGGGCAGCTCCTAGAAGAGGCGGCTCCATATCGTGTCTGCAGGTGTCAGCAGGGGAAGCCAGTAGCCAGCCATCAACCAGCCAGGGTGGGAAGTTCAGCAACTACTCTACCTTGGAACCCCAGACACTTAACAAACCTTCATACACCTGTGATTACTATCCTGCGCCCCCTCTCTCCCACTATACCACTATATAGGACTCTGAAATCTAGCTGTGTTTAGCATTATACTCAAATCTAGCTGTGTTTAGCCTTGTACTCAAATCCAGCTGTGTTTATTCTTGTTCTCATTATGCATTGTCAGATATAGGCTTCTCTCCCACTATACAGGACTCTGAAATCTAGCTGTGTTTAGCAGTATACCCAGATCTAGTTGTTGAGTACAAGTTTCACCTTGTACTCAAATCCAGCTGTGTTTAATTCTGTTCTCGTTATGCATTATGAGATATAGGCCTCTCTCCCACTATATAGGACTCTGAAATCTAGCTGTGTTTAGCATTATACTCAAATCTAGCTTTGTTTAGCCTTGTACTCAAATCCAGCTGTGTTTATTCTTGTTCTCATTATGCATTGTCAGATATAGGCCTCTCTCCCACTATACAGGACTCTGAAATCTAGCTGTGTTTAGCAGTATACCCAGATCTAGCTGTTGAGTACAAGTTTCACCTTGTACTCAAATCTAGCGGTGTTAAGTCTTGTTCTCATTATACATTTTCAGGTCTAGACCTCTCTCCCACTATACAGGACTCTCAAATCTAGCTGCGTTTAGCATTGTACTCAAATCTAGCTGCGTTTAGCCTTGTACTCAAATCCAGCTGTGTTTAGTCGGTGTCCAGACATTTGGTCGACTGAAAACTGGTCGAAAGACATTTGGTCGACGCAATTTGGTCGAAAACCAAATGGTCGAATTTTTTTTTTAATTTATATATATATTTTTTGGGTTTTCGTTTTTAAAAAAAAGGGGTTTTTAGAAAAAAAAGGGGGTTGGGGGACCCCCCCCAAAAAAAAAAAAATGGGTGAAAATAAAAAGAAAAAAAATTCGACCATTTGGTTTTCGACCAAATTGGTTCGACCATTTGTCTGGTCGACCAATTTTTTTAGACCAAATGTCTGGTAACTGTTTAGCCTTGTTCTCATTCTGCATTGTTAGGTGTGGGCCTCTCTCCCACTATATGGGGCACTCTAATCTAGCTGTATTTAGCCATGCCCTCATTTTGCATTGTTAAGTACAGGCCTTTCTCCCACTATACAGGACTCTCGAATCCAGCTGTGTTTAGCCTGTACTCAAATCCAGCTGTGTTTAGTCTTGTTCTCATTCTGCATTGGTAGGTGCGGGCCTCTCTCCCACTATACGGGACTCTATATTCTAGCTGTATTTAGCCTTGCCCTCATTTTGCATTGTTAAGTACAGGCATTTCTCCCACTACACAGGACTCTCAAATCCGGCTGTGTTCAGTCAGCCTTGTACTCAAATCCTGCTGTCTTGCATCGCACCCGAGCGAGAAGTGTTAAGACTAACTTGATTCACATCTAGAGGGGTCCACACTGTGATAGTATTGTGACTAAAAGCCTGCTTCACACAGTGATAGTATAGTAATTCCTAGCCTGCTCTACGCTGTGACAGTGCTGTGGGTGCCAGCCTGAGCCACGCTACAGCGAATTTGCCGAAATTGCCTTGATTCACGTCTGGAAGGGTCCACCCTGTGAAAGCATCATAAGTACTAGCCCGCTCTACATGGTGATTGCATGGTGGCTGATGTCCTGCATCGCACAATAGCAAATTTGTCGAGATAAACCTGATTCACTTCTAGAAGAGTCAACACTGTGATAGTATTGCAACTAATAGCCTCTCCTACAGTGTGATAATGATATAATAGCTCAACACTGGTACGGTACTGTGGCTGCAGGCATGCTCTGCACTGTGAAAGTATTGTAATTGATAGCCTGCTCCAAATGTGATAGCATAGTAATTACTAGCCTGCTCTACAGCGTCATAGTATTGTAATTGCTAACCTGCGTCGCACGCTAGCGAATTTGTTGAGACTAATGACCCACATCTAGAAGGGACCACACTGTGATAGTATAGTATCTAGCCGTCTCCAATACCTCCGAGAACAACATCGATAGTTACCCAAACTGAGTCCTAAACCACCCGACAACCGAACCGCCAATACCCCTGGACAGTGCACCTGTAGGATACACACCCAGCCCACCGACAGAAGAACAGACAGGACTTGAAAGCACCCAAGATTACCAACACTAGAGGAAACACCAGTACTGCCCTAGCAAAAGACATTACAGCCGACCGCCTGACCTGATATCTCTGCACCGAGCACCAAAATGCCCCGAAGCAGGAGTGGGCACAGAGAAAGAGAACAAGATCATGCCACAATGGACATGGACACACAAATCCAACTTACCCCAGCAGTAACAGCCTCAAATGCAGGAAACACCCCACCAAGAACCAATATCATCAAAATAAACCACGAAAGAGAAAAATCCTTATGTCTTACACCATACCTCGCAACATCCCAGAACCTGGATATCCCAACAACAACCAGATCTCGAGACAAGCAAAGAATCACTCCAGACAGCTGGAAAAAAGACTGGAGCACCCAAGATGAGTGTGGGAAGACTTCAACCAACCCATACATCACAAGAACAGAAGGGCAACATCAACACCCACAACACACCAGACAAGACGACGAAGTACTAGTAACCAATAACCCATCCATCAACCTAACAGACCGATTCAATGAAGAAGAAGCCTTCGCTGATCTTCAAACAACCGGCATCAGTAGAGAAGCACTGCTATTGAACAGCCAAGCTATCAATCTAGCAGACCGCTTCAATGAAGTTGCAGCCTTCGCTGATCTTCATCCTGAAATAAAGTAGCCTTCCTGTCTTCTTGGTAAATTCTTCTTAGCTTTATTAACATCTTCTTAATTTCCAGTTTCATAGGACAAATAGAACAGACACTGTCTCCCATCACCAGGCAGGGCTCTCTCTAACTGCCTGGGCTAGGAACTCTCATCACCAACATT
This sequence comes from Ambystoma mexicanum, assembly GCA_002915635.3. Classification (NCBI taxonomy): domain Eukaryota; kingdom Metazoa; phylum Chordata; class Amphibia; order Caudata; family Ambystomatidae; genus Ambystoma; species Ambystoma mexicanum. Next base: position 1,030,168,116 of record CM030325.1, on the reverse strand, counting down.
CTCTCATCCACTTAATAAAATTCTGAATGACATCACAAGCTTATACCTACATTCACAAGCACATTACAACATACCTCCCTTTCTTCTGGAGACACCACATACACACATACATTTTTTTGACATTTTTAAGTTTCCCTCCTAGATAGATAGAGAGGGCATGCCTCAGGGAGGTCACGTCTCATGCCAGAATTGAGTGGTAGGGATGTAAGCTCCCACCAAACCAGACAGGAAGGTCATGCTGACCATGTCATCTGCATGTCCTGCGGTAAAGGTTGGGATTGGAGTTTCTCCATGGTTGTAGGGTGGTCATGCCTCCCTGAGTGGTAATGGGGAGGTCATGCCTGTCACCACTTATGAAAAGTTGGGATTAGTTTTTTCCCATAGAGGTCCCTGAAGTGGTAATGGGGAGGTGGTTGAGAGACACACACACGTCTTTATGATGATTCTTGGAAGTTCTTATGTCCCCTTCTCGGACCCTTACGGCACTCCACAAGGTCCTTTCCTTTGACCAATTGAATGCCGCGTTTGTTTCCAACAGCCTATGCAGGCGTTCTAAGCCTTCACCAACATGCTCACCGCATCCTGCTATGTCATCATTCCCCTCTAGACCGCAGGGGCAGCTGAGCTCCGTTCTTCCGAGGGACATTCCTCATCATGTTGGCATGCATTAGACCTCTAGGGAAACACGACCCCCTGCACTGCTCTCTGTCAATGTAATCACTTGTACACAGCTTCTCCTCCGTAACGCGTGCATTATGGGCCACTTTGAGATCATAGCTGAATACGCTCCTCCCTGAGTTATCACTTCAGTAACTTAACGCTGCTCTTCTTATGCAGTACTTGGACAGTTAATATCACACGTTACCAACAGGCTTACTTCATCTTCTCAATTCTTCATCCTGGGCACTTAAACTGGGCATAGTCAGTACCTTTTCTCCACCCCAGTAGGTTTGCGGAAGCTGGACTTTATACCAGACCTTTATAGTTTTCTCCTTCTTTTCCAGCCCAGGGACATGAACGTGAGCTTTGGGGTTTGCTTCTTGAGGTCCCCCTATTACTATTGGGGACACCTTCTGCTCCCACTTTACCCCTCTGGGCTCACCCCTTTAAACTTTGCCTCTTATACATGTTTGCCCTGAGGGATGGGACTTACTTGGTCGGGGCAGTGTGTTCCTTTTTCTTCTTGCTGCACCCCCCCGCAGCAGCCTGGTTACTGAATCTCCTTCTTTCGCTCTGCTATGTAGGTTATTTTGGTTCCAGAAGAACATCCTTGTCGCCAATGAAATAAAGTAGCCTTCCAGTCTTCTTGGTAAATTCTTCTTAGCTTTATTAGCATCTTCTTAAGTTACAGTTACATAGGACACATAGAACAGACACGGGCTCCCATCACCCAGGAAGGGCTCTCTCTAACTGCCTGGGCTAGGAACTCTCATCACCAACATTCTCTCATCCACACAATAACATTCTGAATGACATCACAAGCTTATACCTACATTCACAAGCACATTACAACATATCTCCCTTTCTTCTGGAGACACCACATGCACACATAAAGCACATTACAACACATCCGACCAACATCAATACAGAAGCGCTGCGACCGAACAACTGCAAACCAAAACAAGGAACAACTAATAGGCAAAACCACACCAAAAACATCCACTGCAATTTAATCAATGCAAGGTCAATGTCCAAACATGCCACCTAAATATACGATCTCCTATGCGATGGAGGTATCGACATCCTATTTGTAACTGAAACATGGCTAGACAACAAGTACAGGATCTCCCTCAACACTACCTGCCTGAAAACTTCAAATGCCTCCAAGCAAACAGAAAAAACAAAAGAGGGGGGGACTGGCAATATTCCACAAGAAACACCTGGCTATCAAATTGGAAGACCCACTAAACATCGACAAATGCGAATCGTTAATCCTACACCTATCAGAAAACCCCAAAATAAACCTAAAATTCATACTGATATACAGACCACCAACCTATGATGCAACCTTCGTAGATGCCTTCACAGAAGCAATCACCGTCCTAGCCATCAAACATAATCACCTGATAATCCTCAGAGATTTTAACATCTGGTTCGATGAAGAAACCACAACCACACAAAAATGTCTAAGCAGGCAACTGGCAGCAATGAATATATAACAACTAGTCAAAGGAGCAACCCACTCAGCAGGGCATACAATGGACGAAATCTTTGCCAGCAAAGAACTCATCACCACGGCACCCCCAATTCAAATACTCTGGAGCAACCACCTCATCATTCTCTTCATAATCACAATGAACACTCCAATAAACAAGCAACAAGATAAACCACTGACAAATCCATGAGAAGAAACTGGAGAACCATCAAAAACTCCAACCTAAGTGAACTTCTGGAGCTCAGCAAACCGCAAACATCATTTATGGAAGAAGCTGACCTGGACAAAAAAGTAGCCCTACTCCACACCTCGATTGTAACAACTATAGACGACATCTCCAAAGATAAACCTTTCACTCCTTCTCACAAAAGAGCAATGGCAAAATGGTTCACCCCACTACTCAGCACCATGAAAAGGAAAAACCGAATACTAGAATTAGTTTGGAGAATCAAAAAGGACACTGCAAATGAACTAAAATGTCTGCAACATATCCGCTCATGCAAAAAGGTAATACAAAAAGCTAAGAGAAAACACTACGTCGACCAAATCTTCAAACAACCAAACACCCAAAAAGAACTCTTCAAAATCATAAATGAAAAAAGAAATCCACCTGGCTGTGACAATAAGCCAATTCCTTCGATGAAACTATGCAATGACCTAGCAGACCACTTCAAAAACAAAATCATTACCATCCAACAAACCATACAAAGCAGACCAGTCAATCATATTACGGTCTGCACCTATCCTCACGAGGAACATCCAAACAAACTTCGAAGCTTCCCCAAAATATCAGTGGAGGCCTTCGTCAAACTGGTAAATCAAAGCAACAACTCAGGTTCCCCCGACGACCCTTGCCCCCCGGACATATACAAATCAATTCTCAGACAAGGAATTCCCATGGAATATCACAGGAATGTCCTCAACCATTCAGTCTCGACAGGGAAAGTGTCACATTCCTTCAAATCAGTGTACATCAGGCCACTACTCAAAGATACAGCAGGAACCGTAGACGACCTCTCCAACTACAGACCCATCTCCAACATCCCATAGCCAGCCAAACTGCTCGAAACATACATATTCAAAGCAACCCAAGAATTCATAGAAGAGCACTGCCTACTAGACCAGGCATAAGTTGGCTTCAGACCAATGAGAGGAACGGAATCAGCCCTACTGTCAATATGGGATGACCTTAAAACAAACACAGACTTGGACATAAGTACTGCCTTGATACTTCTAGACTTATCTGCAGCATTCAACACATACTCATAACCAGATTAGAAGGACTGGGAATAACAGATACCGCCCTACTGTGGATCAAATCCTTCCTAACAAACAGAACGGAAACCATTTGGATGAAACCTTTCAAATCCAACCCAAGAGACTCTACACGTGGAGTAGAACAAGGATCATTCTTCTCCTCACTATTATTCAACATCTACCTGTCTCTACTAATGAAAATCATCAAAAGACATGGCCTCCCTTGTTACAACTACGCCGACGACACACAAATAATCTTCAAAATACAAGACACTCAAGAAGAAAATTCAACACTAAAGAACTACCTTTGTGATTTATTCAACTGGATGAACACGAACTACCTCAAAATCAACCCAGGCAAAACAGAAATAATGATCATCACAAAAAACGGAGGAGACAACCACTACATACCTTGGCCAAGGGAACTCGGTACAACCCCAGCACCATCGTTGATTGTAAAAAACCTGGGGATCCTGTTGGAAAACAATCTGACTCTAGAGTAAATGCTCTACTCAATAAATGCTTCTTTCTCCTGTGAGCGGCAAAAAGGATCCTTTCATTCTGGTCATTCACCAACAAAACAAACACCATCATCACTCTCGTCATGGCCAGAGTAGATTACGACACTAGCCTATACCTGGGTAGGCCTGAATGACTTCTAAGAAAACTACAAGGCATACAAAATGCAGCAGCCAGATTTCTTCTCAAACTACCCCAAAGAGAACACATCATACCTGTGCTAAAAACACCACATTGGCTACCAATAAAACAAGAAATAAAATTCAAAACAATGTGCATCGGGCACAGAGCAATACACAACTAAGGCGCTGAGTTCCTGATTGACAAATTACGCCTACACCAACCAACAAGAACACTCAGATCAAGCAACAATATCAGCCTGGAACCGAAACCCTACATCAAAAGAAAACTCAGAGGATCTTCTTTCTCCCACCAGGCACCGAAAAACTTGGAACGACCTACCAAAGAACATAAGCAACAAAAGAAACCACCTACTATTCAGGAATCTGCTCAAATCCTGGCTCTTCACTTCATAACTAAAGGACTGCCCAAAAGACACACACATAATCAAAACAATGAAGAATGAAGACACAGATCCAGATCCTAAACAAGCAATCATGTAAAAACAGAACCTAAAGAAGACACTCCACGACACACTGAATGAATGACAGAGAGACACCCATGATGGGAGAACACAAAAACTGAATACATATGCAGACCAAGACAGAAAAAACTAGGATGATCCATCAATAGCACCCTGGCCCTGAGCCACACCTAAGCCCAACTGACCTATGTCACAATAGATGGCAAGGGAATAGGGAGCACCCAATCCTCAGCTCCTGGACCAGAAGGAGAGAAATAGACATACCCAAACACATCATGCAATGCTCATTAGAATACAACTGGGAGCACGCCGCACAACCACCCACAACAGTTAGACGACCTGTAGAGGAGGTCCCAGATACGGCCTGCACTCCAGCCACCCATTTTGAAATACCAGGAACATACTCGCCGAGATATGTGACGTATGAGGAGCAAATAAACCAACAGAGAGTCACACTGGGGCTCTGCCCAGTGCCAATCAGAAGAGCAATACCTGTTGAAGTGCCAATAACCAGACAACCATGGGCAGTACAGTATCCATTGAGGCAACCGTGCCAGCAGCTGACATGAAATGAAGACTACTTGCAAACTGTCCCAGAAGAGACCCAAAGGTCCGTAATCAAAGGCGAATGCTGACAACACAAGGGCCAGGACAGATTTACAGATGAACAAAATAACAACCAAAGGATGACAAACAAAGATGAAATGATATGAATAAAGAGGTAAAGGACTTAAAAGAAGAAACAATGCTGAACTTTAAAGAAACGTAACCATAAAGCAGGAGGCAAAATATGCAACTGGCTAAACGCCTGTAAATAGGCTTGGAACGCAAGAAGCTAAGGAAAAGGTACTGCTTGCTATGCTTAGTAGAGGAATAGAGCGGCAAGCGCCAACTACCTATCTACCTCAAAGAAGCACATTATACAAGTGCGAATCCATTTACAAAAGCAGAATTAAGCCCAGAATGGTAAGGGGTCAAACAAGCCAGGATTCATGTAACAGCACAAAGCCAGACAAAAGAGCGGACTCGAAACTTAGCAAGAAGCAGTTTATGCCTGTGAATTCGAGATCAACCTACGGAAGGGAGGAGAGCGGCAACTTCGAAGAAACGAAACTTCAGAGCATAGCAGCCAGCAAGTGAAGGTCGAGATAAAGAGGCCCAGGCAGGTGGCAAGGCTAAAGGAAGAATCAAATACACAAATAGAGGGAAAATTAAGCAGATTCACGGTGTACTGACACATGACCAGCCAAGCACGAAGAGGTACCAACGTCTGATGTCATCCAAAACCAGAGGATGCCATAACTTCTCCTGATAAGAAGCTACAGTTTCGAGGCCATCCTCTGCCAACTAATTGACACATAGCCCTATAGTACTGATTGATGGAAGGGAGGCAGGGTGAATCTTGGGGCACAAGGCACCTGGGTGTCCATTCTGCCTGCTGCTAATTAAAGTGGAGATTTATGCCTAGGGGTGTAACCCACCCAAACACAATGGACCAAATAATCAAGGGTCCTATAGCTAGTAGAACCAATGAGAGGTGGTACTTTTAGTGACGTCTGACATGAATGATTAGAGGGATGGGCGTAGACACCCACCCGATAAGAATTAGCCAAATCTCACACTTTGTTACCATATACAGATATAGTACCTATACTTAAGTTGCCTTTTTAACCAATAGAATTGCATGACAAACTTTGAGTTTTACACGTCAATGATGATAGGAAATTGCTATAACTATTGCTGTCTGAAAGAAGAATTCGGGAGTTGAAGCGCGATGGGTGATCGCATCACTGATGATTTCTATTGTTTCCTCGTTTTTTGTACTTGTCATTAAACGGACGTCCCTTTGCCAAACCATTGAGTTGTCCTTATTGTTTGGTGTTGGAGTAAGGGAATCCTGCACCCCATCCACCTCAAGGTGCAGCTATCTCATCTTAAAGTACGCGAGGGTGAGCTCTGATCCCATGGGCCCGTCAGAGGTCGCTCCTCCCTCCTGTACACCTGGTAGCGGAGAGGATGGTTTTTGACCATCGATTATTGATTATTGATTAAAATAAGACAACTATTGACCGTCGACATGAAGTAACTCTACCCGTGGACAATGATAGTTTAAATCTATCCAAAAACTGCAGTGGGTCTGAAGGGATCCGTTTTATAAACATAAACCCTTCCATTCCTCCGGGCAGCGGAACAGGCGAAAGACTAAAGGAGGCGGTAATGGAGGCGGTGATCCTGAGGATCCAGAGAGGAACCATGCGAGCGGTGAGTGAAACAAAAAATTGAATGCTTTGGCAAATTTCATAGGCATTAGAACAAGTAAGGGAAGAGGTAACGGAGGGAGGTGGAGAAAACAAAATAGTCAGAAGTAGAGAAGACTGTATATATATAAGGGGATAATGACTCGAGAATAATTGAATAAAGAGAGAGAATACCGGGGTAGACACCCGAGAAAAGAAAAAATACCGGGGTAGACACCCGAGAAAGGAGAGAATACCGGGGCAATACACCTGAGAAGAGAGAGGATACCAGGGCGGACACCTGAGATTAAGAGAGAGGATACGCCTTATTCCTGCGCTTTAATATAGCGGTCAGAAGAAACGTGAACTCAGAGCCCACATAATAGGGGACGACTAGGCTACTACCACGTTTAAAGACGTTGTAAAGGTGGTTCGTTTAAACTCCATGTCGGGGTACAAATTAGAGGCAGAGATATTTGTGTCCAGCTGTTGTCTGTCTAGTCTGTCAAATTTCTGTTGTATGTTTTCTGTGGTATGTCACATGTAAGGAAATTTGTCTCCTTGTTGGTTGAAATCAAGTAGGGTTTTTACGCGATTCTATAGTTGAGAGGGAATCGCACATGGATTGATGTTCTTGAGTAAATTGGTGATAAAACGTTTTGGCAGGAAAAAGATTGGATTGGAGCTTGGGTATTTGGTGCTAGCTCATATTGTTGGGAGTGTTGAAGTTGCATGAGGGTATTGTTAGAGAAAGATTTAAACATGGAAGACATTACTCCATTAGCACACCTATGTAAACTACTGCCGAAACATGCACCCAAGCTTAAGAAATATAGCACCGAGTGGGTTAAGGGCACCGCCCACAAGATGTTTGTGCCATGGCTACAAAATGGGTCTTTATCTATAGCCGTTTTACAGCATATGACGACTTACTTGCATGCCACATATACAGGGAAAAAACTAGAGAAACGCCTTGCTGTTCTAGAACTTTGGAAAATGTTCGAACAGTCACCTGCTGACTGGATATTAAACGTATGCACAGAGGGGGCTGAGATGCCTACCGCCCCACCTGCCCTGCCTGAAACAGAAACCGAGGGAAGTAAGCCTGAGGGACTCTACTCATTAAGAGAGCTTAAGGCAGCCACCGGGTATAGCAACCCCGCATATGTGTCACCTATGTACAATAGCGATGAAAATAAAGGGAAGGATCAGGATAAGAATCTTACCTCCATAGTCCCGAGGGACAAGAAGAGACGCAATGAAGAGAGGAAGGATCAGGCACAGATTAGTGCATCTCTCGATAAGGAGAGAGAGGGAAAGAAATGGAAATGAGGTGAAAGCAGAACTGATGAGATAGCATTCACAAAAGACAAATGGATGGGAGGACAGATATTGTTGAAACTCGATGGAAAAGGAAGTGATGATGTGAGACCTAAAGAGAAGTCAGATGAGGCACAGAGAAGGGAGAAGGAGAAGGAAAAGGAGTTGAGGGACGAAAGGATGAGAAGGAAGGATAGGCTGAGGTGAGAACAGCTATATCACAAGAAGCAAGAGAAGCAGCTCGATCACAAGCAGAAAGCAGCCTATGACCAATACAGACAGAAACAGCTAAGGTTGGAAGAAGAGCAAAGGGTACGTGAAAAAAGGATAAAGAGACGAAAAGATAAGGAAGTTCGAAGGGCAGATGAACGTAGAAATGAAAGGAGAAGGGAAGAAGATAAGGTCTGAGAAAAGGCGAGGAAGCGCAAAGAATTTGATGATGACATTGAACCTAAGCGTAGACAGAGGTCACGCGATCTCGAATATCTGGAGCGGGAAGTTAAAAAACCCGATCCTGTTGTAGAATGGGAAGACATTGAAGAATTCTTTCCTACGTACGACTCAGTACCAGGCATGATCAGGGCAAATATTGAAGATGACTTCGACACCAGAAGCATCGGGGAAACGATCGATAAGATATATGATGAAATAGGGCTAGAACAAATATCCCAAGGGGAAAGGGAAGACGAGCGCCTGGAGAGCACTCAGCTGTATGACAGTGAGGATGTCACCCGAAGTAGCGGGAGCAGGGGACCGTCCTTGAACAGTCTAGAAATCAGTAAAAATGATGATGACACAAGGAGTTGTGTGAATTGGAACAATCAGTGTCCGACTCCGGAGAAGGGAGATGGAGTGCGAGAAAAAAAAAAAAAAGGGAGACGGCGCGAAAAGCTGCTCCCAAGGGACAAAGGGGTAAGATGGTCAGACGCTGGCGAGTCCGCACCTAGGACATCAGAGTCTGCCCCACAATCCGACCAGCATGAAGGGACACCCCATGGTCAGAGGGGGGTGTCCGCACCCGCCTATGCAGACAGGTTGAGGACATTGCCAGGCAGACGGCGATGCAGGAATATTACCCCAGCAGTAGACAGGAGAGCTAAGGGGGAAGAGAAAGAAGGCTGTGCATTCCAATTTCCGCTATTAGAAAAGGGGGGAGCAAGACCGCAATATTTTCCATGGCCACAAATGGATCGAGAAAACCTGAAAAACAAGCTTCCAATGCTGACATCGGGAGCCGGGAAGTGGATACACGAGTTAGAAAAAATGACAGGAGGTGTCACATTAGCTATAGGGGACATTAAAGGCCTCTTGATCGCCATACTTGGTGAGAGAGCAGGCGATGTGTGGACACGGACAGGGTACCCTGGCCTAACCATAATCAACACTGCACACAACGGAGCACCATTTAATAATTGCAGAGCAGCTGTATGGAAAGTGCTAAGAGTGTGTTACGCTCATCTGGCTCCCACAGGGGCGTCGATCTGAACTGGACAGCTGTGGCCTCCACCAATGTGACGCGTAGTGCCGAGATGACGGACTGGACAGGCCCACCTAGCTTAGTTTGCTTGGCCCGTAGGAATATTCTTCTGCAAATGGAGAAAGGGAATTAACCACCCATGGAGTTGAGCGTTAACCCTCCCCCACTCCCGCTGTTCTCCCCACTGATCACCTTTGATGTCCCCTCTTATAGTCTCACCTGATGGTTTGGAAAGATGAGCTCTCCATCCTGCATTGAGCGCAGGGGCGCGTTGATAACCAGTTTCTTCACAGGCTCGAAGGAATTGTTGAGTTCCAGAACAATATTGACTCTGAGATTCCCAGCAATATGCCCTAAGTATGTAGTTCGTAAGAGTTCAAATGTCTGACTTTCACTCTTGTCCGATTCCTTGCAGGTTGCAGCTTGACCCTAGCGAAGAGTTCCTCGTGGCAACCGGTAATGTTCAGGTAAGGATTTGTATTATCCAACACAGTTCGATAAAATAATGTCAATATGTAACCTGTTGCTTTCTCCCTTATTCAGGCGCTGAGAGAAAATATGAAGGCTCAGGGAATAATGCCTCCGGCGGTAAAATCAGGTAAGTCTATTGTGGTGAGGAGGTTTCCCCTTGTTTGTCCCTTTGTTTCACCTTGCTGTCCTTTTGTTTCCCCTTAGGGGCCCGGGTTCGGCGAGGATGCAGTGGAAACTGCGCCGACCCGTGAAGAGGAATAGTACCCCAGGTGGTAAATCAGTTAAGTCTATGGGGGGTAACTAATATTGCCTCTGTGCATTCCCTTGGCTCACCTTGCTGTTCTTGTCTTCCCCTTAGGTGCCGGAGTGAGGCGGGAGAATGCAGAAGGATGCGTTGGAATGTGAAGATGCTGCGAAGGCCAGTGAGTTCAGCGCGGCGACGCGCATAAAATAACTTCTTTCTTCAAGCTCGAAGGCGCAATGGATCGGGAATTCAGGTAAGGATCAAAGGTATTGCTCTTGTTCAAACCTTTTCTCCTTCTCTCCCCTTTTTCTAGGAGCTCCGGACTCGAGGCGGGCGTGGCAGAAGACTGGATGCAGACTTGCAGGCACGGTGAGCGTTACGCTGCTGGATGCAGAATAACGCGAAGCGTGTGCTGCTCTTCGGTCATGGTTTGAATAGCCTCCAAAGTAGTTCCAGGTAAGTATTCCTCCCCAGCCCCACCCAAGTAAAAAATAGTCCCTTACGTAAAGTAGTCCCTTCCAAGCCTCCTTTGGCTTGGAGCGCTTGCAGCATGGTCTGCATCAGGTGAGTTTGCAGCATGGTCTGCATCAGGTAAGTTTTAATCTATGAGAATAGGCGCCAGGACTGACTCTCCATATGAGCCTGGCGCCATAGGCGCCAGGACTGCACCCAAATAGCCCCTAGCAGGGGTTGTTGGGTTTGCTTAGCATAACTTGATGCCTGCTTCCGGGGTTGCTGGACTTGGTCTGGGTCCCCCGGGGTAGGCATCATGACACAGTGCTTTACCCGGACACTTCCAATATGGGAGCTATAATGACCCGGAAAATGAAGGAGTAAGAAGATCCATTGATTTATATCCAGAATTTCCAAGAGGTGTGGGTGCTCGAAACGCATGAATCTTGGACAAAATCTATACCGATGTTTTACCACATTTCATGCCAATGGTTACCAGAACCAGTGCAGAGACAGCTCAAGAAATTGGTAGGGGTTGAGGCTTAACCTTGGGCTGAAATATAGTTAACTATCGCACATTACTGTAGATTGTTACAAGAAAAGAATCAGAAAAAGGAGGCAACTCGAAAGGGTGAGGAAGCGAAGCTGGTGCAAACGAAATTATCAAAGTATGCTCTTGAAGGAGCCATGCTAACAAACCCAGCTGAACAGAACATACAACAGGTGGCTAGCACACAGCAGAATAACCAGGGTAACGTAGGACAGTACCCAAGGCGAAGAGGATTTATAGGAAGAGGATGGCAGAGTAATCAAGGAGGTTTCCAAAGTATTCAAGGAGGCTTTCAAAATGTGCAAACGGGCAGCCTAGATATGTCAAACGGACAAATAATCCAAACCACCGCCAGTTATGTTGGCTGTGTGGAATGGACAGGCATTTAGCGCACACGTGGCAGAAGCCAAGGGGCGTGCAGAATGGCCAAGGAATGGGAGGCAGGCACGGCGAAATCCACCTGCGATCTCACAACAGGGCATATGCACAAAAACACTCAGTGAGCAGCAACCACAAGCGTACAGCAGGGTGCGCAGCAAGGGGTTCCACCCCCAAACATGGGGAATTTGCCACAAGGGCAATTCAACAGGCACCACGCAAACGTCGCTCAAGGCAAAACTCCAGAAGGGAGGCAAGCCCAGGGATGGAGAGAATCCACGAGTGGTACAGATGTGACGAACCTATATATGAACTAGGACAGCTCACTGGGAACCTGATGTGCTCTATCCTATCAGTGACACCAGACCCTAATAGGGAACCAAGGGTGAATGTCTTCATAGGGGGTAAAGAATATTCCTTCTTAGTTGTCACGGGTGGAACACGCTCGTGCATACGAGAAGGCAATTTTTCCTTGTCCGGTGAGGCCATAGATACTCAGACTTTTACAGAAGCTCACAGTTGAGTTCCTTTTACAGACACTCTCCCAGTCTGCATAGGGGAGTGCCAAATGAATGTACCTTTATTATATTCATGTCAGACCCCAGTAAACATTTTGGGTCGTGATTTAATGACAAAATTGGACATGACGATCTCGTTCACGGAGGAGGGAATAGTATGCTCCACTCCAGAAATGCATTATTCAAATGTGTGCGAAATGATCAGGGCATACTGTTAAGACGGATTTCTGAACTCTGTCCTGGTGGCGCAGAAGTTCAGAAGGCCAACCTAATTACTTGGAACAGGGTAACCTCTGGATGAGCCAGACCAATCAAGGTAGCGATCGCGGCGGTCAAGACTAGGTCTCAAGAGGGGTGAGGGTGACTGAAAGCACGCAATGAGCACACAAAGCAAGAACACTTACAAACTACTCCCACACAGTTGTTATATAAAAAAATATAAACACATTTATTCCAAAGGCCTTTAAAACAATGGACCGTAGCGAGAAAATCACAATATAACGATAGTAAAACCAACACATACCATATCAACACAATATATATACAAATACGACAGTCTCAAGCGTTAGATGCATGAAATGGGTAGTCCACCTAAAAGGGAAGGAAGACAGCGCAGTGCGAAATAATGCTTAGACCCAGTTCGCCCTCAGAAGCACCTAACTAGATGGAAGTCCGAGCCCTGCGAAGAGTGGGGCCTTGTGCTCAAAAGTACCTGCACGCCAGGTGCCAACGGGGCAAAAGGAGAAGCTCTTCGAGGGAAATCAGGCAGTTCAGTTTAGTGCACAAAGAAGGAGAACAAGTTCCGCGACTTCAAGCGCAGGCCTCCACAGTGGGCAGAAGCAGAGCGCGAGTACGAAAAGGGTGCTGTTGACACAGCGGGGAAAAGCAATGGGCTCCTGCAGGAGGGCGACCAGATCCTAGCTATGCTACTCAACCGGTCCCTGATGCAAGCAGACCCAGGCTTCTTCGCGTCCGTTTCAGCTTAGCTGGCAGGTTCAGAAAAAGCAGGGAACGCCTCGTCGTCGTGTTGAGTAAAAGAACGTCCCAATCGAAGACACCCGCACAGTTTGTTACCACAGCAGGGCAACGGAGCGCCTTGTGTATCTGAGCAAATGTACACTACTCACTTCAGACTGGGAACGCCAAGTGTACGAGCATGTGAGAGTGACAAGGACTCGAAATACTACACAACCTGGCGGGCGGTTACAGAGCAAAGACTCCCGTGTAAGCTGGTCAGTCAGCTGGATGGCCCAGAGACGCTTCCGAAAGCTTAACTGGCAGGAGAATGGTGAAGATGCGGAATAGCTGTTCCCACTATTCCAAGGGTCGAAGTACCAGTACAAGCCTTCTGGTTCGATCAAAGGTGAAAAGGGTTTCACAAGGCGACAGCAGTGGCAGAGGAGAAGTCCTTCAGCGGGTCACCAGTGATTCCTCGGTCAGCCTCGTGGTTGCAGGATACTTGGCTCCTGTATTCCTTCGTTCGTGAGAATCAGAAGATCGACATGGTAGTGGTGTTTCCAGCCCCCTCTTAGCCACGGTCCCTTCGCGCCCAAAACGGAGGGGACCCAATGGGAGATCCGCTCATCAATACTCACACCATTCGTGGACCAATCACGGACACGGTGGTCCCAGGCATTCACACCATCCTAGACTTCTCTGGCACCCAGGATGTGTATTGGGACAGACATCCCAGCCCACATCCTGGAGGCACACACAAGACATGTAGAAGCCCGCGAAAAGCATCCGTGTTTGCGGAAAAGTACATGCCAAATAAGGAAGGCCCCGGGTCGGCTCGACCTGGGGAAGGTGAAGGAGCAAGACGGTCAGACGACAGAGACAAAGGACCTCGTGGTCTGGCCATTTTGGGAAGCCCAGGCCACCATTCTGGGTTAAGCGCGAGAAACGCGCTTACAACGCCAAAAGGAGCCTCAAAAACACAAAGAAACGATCGCTGCCACCATTCCCGTCCGTGAAATCACTTGCACCGATCAGTTACAATCCTAAACGAGTATCTAGGCCTGTAGAAGGCTAGAGACCAAGAAGCTGTAACTTAGCTTACAGTGGCCCTCTTGTGTCATGTTGCACGAAAGCCGCAACATGATAAAAGAAACTACGGGAAACAGCGTTCCCCGGTACTGACTGTTTTAAGGGCATGTCAGTTTCCCCGTAAGAAAGGAGCGAAAGCCCAGAGGAGTGCGGCAGAAGGCTGCACTTCTCTGGCAAAGTCGAGAACAAGGTGAAAAACAACAGCAAAAAGTTTAGGGGTTGCCACATGGAAGGAAAATTACCTACAATTACGAAATCTTTCCTAACACATACTCAGGACATATAGCCATGAGAGCTATACCATTAGAGCCAGAAGTATTCACATATGACATGTGTCTGCTTATGGCAGGATTACCAGGCCTTGCAGATAGAACTATGAGAACCCCTGATGAATTTCTATTCAGACCAAGAATACCTATGCATGAAGAGGAGGGACACGTATTTTCCTTGATGATACATACCACAGCATTGCGAGGGAAAGTAGTATTGGTTGAAGGCTACGATGGTGAAGGCAGACAATGGTGCGCAATTATCACCATTGAAGAAGAGTATCGAGTGACTAACGTCACCGATGACGATCTGTTTGAAGAACATCCAGACTCAGAAGAGACAAGGGTGGAAGTAAGTCTCATATTTTGGGTCAAATGATCAAAGAGAAGGTGCCTCAGAGAATGATGTTGGCACTGATACGTCCGGAATACTTTGATGACGACATGGCCCAGGTGCCTGTCTCAGTATGGACTACAGGACCATATGACGTAGGCCTCCTGAAGGGGGAGGAGAAGTGAAAATTAAACTGAAACCAGGAGCAATTTACTGAGAGCGCGACAATATCCCATGTCCAGAGAGGCAGATGAAGGATTGCAAAGACAATTTCGCCATGATGGATCAGGGCATCCTAGTGACGTCAGAGTCACCCTGTCAATACAGTGATTTATCCATCAAGAAATCAAAGGGAGGGTCTTGGCATTTAATCAAGATTTAAGAGCATTAAACACATTGTTGAAGCGAGTTCCCTCTAGTCCCTAATCCATCTACAATTCTATGTAACATATCCATCGAGGCAAAATATTTCACTGTGATTGATTTGAAAAATGCCTTTTTCTCAATCCCGTTGCACGTGACTCTCAAGATCTGACGTCATTCACTTCAGACAAATGCATCTGAAAAGCACGAGGTTGCCACGGGGTACTGTGAGTCCCCGTCCATTTTCAAAGAGTCCTACAGATGGACCTAAGCAATATTGCCTTAGAAAGTGTTGTCTTGCAGTATGTGGATGACATCTGATCTGCAGCTCCACTGAAGAACAATGCAGCGCGATTCTATTCAGCTACTGACTATACTGGCTGAGAAAGGTTATAAGGTTGACAAGGAAAAGTTGCAATATTGTCAACAGGAGGTGCTATGCATAGGCCCGCCAATCTCACCTGAAGATTAAAAAGTGACCCCAGAAAGGGCAGAAGCCATCATGAACATGGCTAAGCCACTCACAATAAAGCAAATGCAGAGCTTTTTAGGCCTGTGCAATTAGGTTAGAGCATGGGTCTTCGATTACAGCTCATATACCAAGCCCTTGCTCCAGGCCCTGAAGAAACCTAGGCGACAAAGGAAAAGATTGAATGGACTGAAGCAATGGAAAAGGGGTTTGCAGAACTCAAGAGAACAATTTGTACGGCTCCAGTTCTCGGGATTCCTAATTATGCAGAGGAATTCTACCTGTTCTCGCACACTGATGGCAGCATTATGACGGCAGTGGTCGTACAAAAAACCTTGTTGGGGTACAAGCCCCTGGCATACTACAGTGGGAACCTGGACCCAGTAATGAAAGGGCAATTCCCATGCTAACAAAGTTTAGCTGCCGCAGCGTTCGCCATAGAGAAGGCGACATCCATTGTGATGGGATGTTCCATGACATTATCCGTCGAGCACTCATTATTTCCCATTTTAGAGGAACCAAAGGGCACATTGGCATCTCAAAGAGCTTCTGCCTATGAAGTGATTATATCTAATCCATCGATCAAAATAGTTCGATGTAAAACAGTGAACCCAGCTACGTTCATAGCTGAGCCAGTCACTGAAGGAGAGCCAATACATGACTATGCAAACTATGAAGAATTCTACGATGAAATCCCCAGGGTGAAGGAAAATGCCCTGGCGGGAGGGGAGATCGTTTTTATTGACGGTTCTTCAAGAATCGACCAAGAAGACGGACAAAGATGCACAGGCGTTGCTGTGATGAAACACATAGCAAACAGAATTTCGAGTACTCGTCAGTGCACGAATACCATCTCATTATTCAGCGTAGGCTGCAGAATTATTGGCGTTGATACTCGCCATAGAGATTCACGCAGACCAGGAAGTAACGGTGTACAGTGACTCCACCTATGTGACGCCCACAGTGCATGCAGGGCTAGCACGCTGGAAAATGAGGGGCTACCTCCGAGCAGACAGCACGCCAGTGCGGCATGTCTGATGCTGGAAATGCATCGGAGGGACAGGGCCTCCGTATCCTTGTCCTTTACTGCTTTTTATCATGTGTTCTGTCGTGTTTTCCAGGCAGGGGTTCATGTGGGACTCCTGGCGGTGCAGCTCTCTTTCTTTGGTTTGGTGAACGGACCCGTGGGATACCCTTATGGCACCCATGAGTGGGGGTACAACCCTGTGCCCCTAGTGTATGTTTTTGGCACTGTGGGTGGCCCCAGAGCAGGGTATGGGCTGGTGGCAGCTCCATGCTGAATTTGACAGGTGTCGCTGGGTATCAGCCATTTTGGGATACCCCGCCCTGCCATTGGATCAGTTGATTCCTGATAGAAAACAAGATGGCCCCGGTGGCCTCTGCTTTCTATTACGCCATTACCTTGTTTTCCCAAAGTCCTGGGAAGCCCCTGACTCTGTCCCTTCCCCCTGACTGGCTGTTGGGTGGAAATGCCATATATGGTGTTCTTGTGAAGGCCAGCCAGACTAGCTGGAGCCTTCCCGCTGACTGTATGTTGCTGGGTACCTCCTGTGGTGGGAACCTGGGTGAATAGGGAGTGTGACGAATATGCACTCTGTTTTGTGGATGTCTAGTATCTGGTGGTTGAGACATGACTGAGACAGACCTGCCCGAAACCGGTGTGAATGCAGCTGTGGAGTTGAATGGCTCGAGTACTTGTCCTCAATACACATAACTTGTTGTGAGTGTCTGGAGAGAAGTAGAATGGCCTGAATACCTTGCGTGCCTGATTGGCTACCTGCCTGCATGAATGCCCTTAGTCATGATTGGATGCTTGAGTGTGTGACCAGCGGAATGATGGGGAGATCAACATGTATATCTGGGGACCTCTCACTGCTAGGAATCTGTGTTCAGAAGCTGAAGTCCACTACGACGAGTAACTGGAGTAACTGACGATTGACCTTGAAACGCCGCTGGACGAGAAGGAGTGCTGGGACCTCCCTCGACAATCTGAAAGCTGCTGTGTCTCCAAGGGACTGACCAGAGAGGACCTGGTAAAGCCGCCCTCTTCCCGAGCTACGAGGGACCATCGTGCACAGCTGATCTTGCCAACGCTCCCTGGTAGACAGACCTTCGACAGGCTGCCAACCCGAATACGGGGACTGCTGAGAAACTCCAAAGAGAAGCACTCGGACTGTTGTCTGCCACTGTCGCCGACCGCCGTCGCCGACGGAGCCGCCGTGCTCCGTTTGCTAAGAACTTCAATTTGATCATCGAACGCTCTCGTCTGCATCGTCCCCGCTTGTCTCTCCGCTGGAGAAAGGCCGACCGTCAACGCGCCGAGGAGCATCCACTGGTGGGTTTCCCCCACCCAAAGACCACAGAGCGCCGACGACTCGACGCCCTTGCTGGGCCACAGTTCTTCATCATCTCTTTAGCGGTCCAGAACTATCGTCACCGAGGTGCCCCGCACGCCTCTCCTTGCAGGACGCCAACGCTCTGTCGTCGACGAGCACCGCTCGAACGAAGCTGCCACTTCCTGCCGTAGTTCTACCTGTTCACCGTCGGACGTTCGCGACCCGTGACTCCGCCTTAAAGGGAGGGCACTTCAAGAAGGGCCGTCGATTCCCCGACACCGAACGCCAAGTTCCCCGACGCCTCTCGACGATCCGTGCCTCCTGCCTTAAAGGGAGGCACATCAAGAAGGATCGGTCGACGCATCGTCGGAAGAACTCTACTCCACCAGGTACATTGGGGGGTAAAACCTTAATAGGAAGAAGTAAGACTATTGAACAATATATGGACTGGGCTTGTGCTATATATCTCTTTATTTTACAGGTTGCCCAGGTGGGGGGATCTCCACACAGAACTGTGTCCAGTGGTAGGGGCCAGTATTCTGCCTATTGTTTCAACCATCTTGCGTACCTCTCCTCTCCCTATTGCTGGTTTACTCGTTATTGATCTGTGTGGACATTTTAACAGTACAGTTGATTGCACTTTAATGAGTCGTAACTATTAGTGGTACCACTTTAGAATTGTATATATTTATCATTATTGATTCCTGAGCACAAAGTGCGTTATTGTGATAAGTGTACATACCTTTGAATATTAATTATATAAAGACTGTGTTTTCAGTAATACAGTGTGTGGACATTCCTTTGTGGGGGTTGGGGATACACTGTACTTAAGAACCAGCCTGCATCACCTCCTGAGAAGCTAGGCCTTGATTGCTCGACCATGTACCAATAATAGAGAATCTTGGCTGGGGTCCTCTGTGCCTCCCCTCTACCATATAGAGAGCAGAAGTACAGACACCCCCTACCAGTCTTTACACTGGTGGCAGCGGTGGGATGCTTCTGGTTTTAAGAATCAGTGTATAACCGTGCCACTTACAAAATATCTGCGCTTTATTAGATTAAGGTTTGGTTGTGTACAAAATAACTGCATTACAAGCAATGGAGTCTATTGCAAATGGTAAATTGACTTGGATGAGCTTGGAGGCTCTCCAGAGTGCTTGTGAAGCCAGGGAGTTAGACTTTGTGAGCTGATAGCTGCCCTGGTGGACTACCAGACCGATGGTGAAACTCTTGATGAGGGGGGGAATGCAACCAATGAGGACTCTTCCCATGGGGTTTCTACTGAATCTGTTTCTGGGAATGCCGCCATTCCTGCAGCCACTGTTCCGAACCCCAGCAATTCCTTGGAACTTGAGTTATTAAGGATGAAATTGGCCTTTGAATATCACAAGTTGGAAATAGATGCTGAGCTTAAGAATGAGGAGTTGGCTCAACAAGTGGAGCTCAAGAATAGGTATCTTGAACTCAAGAATAGGGATCTTGAACTCAAAGACAAGGACACTGAATGTCAGAGAATCCAGCTAGAGAAAGCTTGAGTGGAGACTTCAGCGAAACCCAGTGAGAGTGTCAGGTTTCCAGCAACTAAATTTATGAAGGATTTGGTTGGTGTTTTTGCGGAGGGCTCTGATATCCTCCAATGGATTGAAGCGTTTGAAATGGCTTGTGCAATTCATTATGTTGACAAAAGAGATTGGGCTAAATGTTTGCTAAGCAGAGTGCCTCAAACTGGATATGACTGTATTCTGAAGCCGAGTGTGGAAGAAAGAGGTCAGTATGAGTGTATGAAATCTGCTTTGATTGCCAAGTTTGGCAAGACACCTACCCAATACCTTAAAATGTTCAGGGATTTTAAGAAAAGAGAGAATGTGTCTTGGGTTGACTGGGTGAGTGCTGCGCACATGAATTTGATGGGGTGGATTGATGGTTACAAGGTGAAAACTTTTGTTGAATTGTCCCACCTGTTGTTTTTTGAGCATTTTTCTGAAGCCTGTTCACCGGAGCTGCGTCTGTATGTTGCTGACCAGAACATTTTGGATCTCTTTAAGCTGGCTAGGTTGGCTGACAAGTGGGTCTCCCACCGGGTGTCCCCTAAGGACTCCAGTGGGAAGGACAAGGACAAAGAAAAGGGGGCCTCTCAGAAAGCTGTGGAGTCCCAAAAGCAGTCACAGTCGAATAAACCTAAACCCTCCTCTCCTAAGACCCAAAAATCTAGTGGGGATAAGTCATCCGTGGGTGGGAATAAGAGTAGTGGTCCACCTGCTGCAAAGCAGGCTCCCGGTGGTTCCAGTACCGTACCCCGCACTCCCGGAACTTGTTGGGACTGTGGGGCTCTGGATCACAAAAGGGGTGACTCCAAGTGTAAAGGTAAGGCACTCGGAGTACAGGCTGTCAGCCTGACCTACCCTTACCCCATGTCTGAGGTGGAGGCCACTGTCCTCCCCCCCTCCTCTACAGGAATCACCTTTGGTGCTCCTGTAGAGATTTCCTTAGTGTCCCTTGGGGCTTGGGACCAGTACGCGGAAGTCCTGGCGACTATCCCACAGAACACCCGTAGATTTTTGAGAAGTGTCCTCCTGAATGGCCAACCTTCTACTGGTTTGAGAGACACTGAGGCAAGCATGACAGTGGTGGACAGGACCCTGCTCAAGCCAGAGGACTATGTAGATGCTCCCTGAGAACCACCAGGTTAGCTGGTGGGCCTCCCAAATTATCGCCTGTAGCCCGAGTCACACTCGTAATTGGAGACAAGACAGCAAAGCTTCCTGTCCTGGTTCAGGACAATGTCCCTGCTAACATTTTGTTAGGTAACGATCTAGTAGAGTTGGGATTGATTGTGGATGGTCTTCCCATGACTGCTGCTGCGGTCACTAGATCACAGGTGACACTGGGTCTGGCTGTGAGTCAGGTGCCCGAGCCGAAGGCGCGGCTTAAGGCAAGACGAAGGAAGAGCAAGAAGGCCACCTCTCTGGAGGGAGCTCCTTCTCTTCCTGCTGTTCCTACAGCACCGATTGGGATCCATGCTCTGGACGGGCTGGGTCCAGTGGTAAACCCTCTCTCAACTCCTGTGGGAGAAGAGCCAGAAGACTCTCCTGTGGGAGAGATTCTCAACCCGGAGGATTATCCCGATCTTCAATGCTTGTTAGCTGAAGGGGGACCCTCCCGGGCAGACTTCTGTAAAGGACAGAGAGAGTGCCACTCTCTCGAGGGTCTGAGGAAACAGGCCCTGTCCCTGGCACAAGGAGAAGTGCCTAGGACATTCTGAATTCATTGGGAGGGTGAGCTCCTTGTTAGTGAGCCCACTAAGCCTGAACCTGGTGCCCTCAAGAGGTTGGTGGTACCTCAGGTTTACAGGCCCTTCCTACTGCAGTTGGCACATGAGGTGCCCTTGACTGGTCATCTTGGTACCAAGAAGACTAAGCAGAGGCTCTCTGCCCATTTCTACTGGCCTCGGATGGGAGTAGAAGTGGAGTCCCACTGCAGGACCTGCCCAACTTGTCAGTTGTCTGGCAAGACTGGAGGCAGTGTCATTGCCCCACTGCAGCCGTTGCCAGTGGTTGGCACACCGTTTGAGAGGGTGGGCATCGACATTGTCGGTCCCCTTGACCCTCCACGTCAGTTGGACATCGGTTCATCCTGGTTTTGGTAGATCATGCCACCAGGTACCCTGAGGCTATACCCCTTCAGACTGTAACTGCCAAGGTGGTTGCCAGGGCTCTCCTGGGCATTTTCACCCGTGTTGGATTCCCCAAGGAGGTTGTCTCTGACAGAGGATCCAACTTCAAGTCTAGTTACATGAAAACCATGTGGAAAGAGTGCGGGGTAACCTACAAGTTCTCCACCTCTTACCAACTCCAGACCAATGGTCTGGTGGAGAGATTTAATAAAACTCTCAAGGGCATGCTAGGCGCTTTGGAAGAGCCCCTAAGGAGGAAATGGGATCTCCTCCTGCCATGCCTGCTGTTTGCTTACAGAGAGGTACCTCAAGAGGGTGTTGGTTTCAGCCCCTTTGAGTTACTCTTTTGACATCCAGTGAGGGGGCCCCTCGCCTTGATCAGAGAATGTTTGGAAGCCACCCCTCCCGGTCCCGCCAAGCAAGTGGGGGACTATGTGTTAGGCCTCAGGCGGAGGATGACACAGATGATGGGTCAAGCAACAGCGAATTTCAAGTCCAGCCAGGAATTGAACAAATACTGGCATGACCTTAAAGCATCGCAAGTGGATTGGACTCCGGGACAGGAGGTCCTCGTGATGGAGCCTACCAAGCCTCGGACATTGGCAGATAAATGGACAGGACCCTTCAGGATAATCTCCAAGATGGGCGAGGTCAACTATCTGGTTGACATGGGAATCCCAGGGGTAGCCCCTCAGGTATTCCATGTCAAAAGGCTCAAGCCTTTCCACAGGCGAGCCGAAGTCTCATGTCTCTTGCTGGCTTCAGAGCAAGAAGAGGATGAGAGTGAGCCCCTTCCTGATTTGCTGCATAGCAACCCTCAGGATGGCTCAGTGGAGGGAGTGCAGCTTTCTCCAGATTTGACAACAGAGCAGCAGAGGGACTGCAGGACTTTGCTCCAGCAGTACGCCTCTCTGTTTTCACTGAAGCCAGGCCTTACACCGTGGTGTAAGCACGAGATTGATACTGGTGACAGTGTGCCTGTCAAAAGCAGGAGCTACCGGATGTCAGATACTGTTAAGCACCACATCCAGGCTGAGGTTGCCAAGCTGTTGGATCTGGGTGTTATTGAACCCTCAACCAGTCCCTGGTCCAGTCCCGTGGTCCTTGTCCCCAAGGCAAGTTCCCAGGCAGGTACCAAGGATTGGAGGTTCTGTGTGGACTACCGAGGAGTCAATGCCGTCACCAAAACTGCCGCGCACCCATTGCCCAGGGCTGATGAGCTCGTGGACACCATAGGTGCTGCCAAATTTGTGAGCACCTTTGACCTCACCTCAGGCTTTTGGCAAATAGCTCTGACAGATCATGCCAAGGAAAAGACAGCGTTCTCAACACCAGAGGGACTCTACCACTTTAGGGTCATGCCTTTGGGTTGAAGAATGCTCCTGCCACCTTCCAGAGATTGGTCAATCATGCTCTCAGTGGGCTGGAAGCCTTTTGTGTGGCTTATGTAGATGACATTGCCGTCTACAGTTCCACTGGGAAGAGCACTTGACACATCTGGGTACAGTGTTGCAGGCCTTAAAGAGGGCTAACCTCACTATCAAGGCCACCAAGTGCCAGATAGCTCAGGGGAAAGTCACGTATCTTGGTCAGGAGGTAGGAGGGGATCAAATCCAACCTCTCCCCAGTAAGGTACAGGATGTACATGACTGGGAGACTCCCACTACTCAAACTCAGGTGAGAGCCTTTTTGGGCCTCACTGGGTACTATCGCAATTTCATGGCAGACTATGGAACCATAGCTGGACCCCTGACAGCGCTGACTTCACCCAAACAACCTAGGAAGGTTAATTGGACTGAAGACTGTCAGAGGGCCTTTGATGGCTTGAAAGAAAGTCTGTGTCAGACACCCGTGTTGTGTGCGCCTGACTACAGCCGACCCTTTATCGTTCAGACGGATGCCAGCGACACCGGAATTGGAGCTGTCTTGTCCCAGTTAGATGACAAAGGGAGAGAACATCCTATCATATTCATCAGTAGACAACTCAAGGGTAGAGAACTTAGGTGGGCTACTGTTGAAAAGGAATGTTTTATTATAGTTTGGAGCCTTAGGCGTTTTCAGCCCTACCTTCAAGGTCCAAACAGATCATAAGCCCCTGAAGTGGCTTATGCAGATGAAGGGTGAGAACCCGAAACTGCTCAGGTGGTCCATTAGCCTGCAAGGGCTAGACTTCACCATAGAGCACAGACCAAGGAAGAGTCACAATAATGCAGATGGCCTTTCCAGAAGGTATGTTGACCGTCTGGATGAGGGTGTCTATCCTGTGGAAGAATAAGCACCCTCCACCTCAGTCTGGGGGGGGCGACTGTGATGCTGGAAATGCATCGGAGGGACAGGGCCTCCGTATCCTTGTCCTTTACTGCTTTTTATCATGTGTTCTGTCGTGTTTTCCGCACAGGAGTTCATGTGGGACTCCTGGCGGTGCAGCTCTCTTCCTTTTGGTTTGGTGAACGGACCCATGGCATACCCTCATGGCACCCATGGGTGGGGGTACAACCCTGTGCCCCTAGTGTATGTTTTTGGGCACCTGTGGGTGGCCCGCAGAGCAGGGTATGGGCTGGTGGCAGCTCCATGCTGCATTTGACAGGTGCGCGGAGTATCCTCCATTTTGGGATACCCCGGCCCTGCCATTGGGATCCGTTGATTCCTGATGGAAAACAAGATGGCCCTTGTGGCCTCCTGCTTTCTATTACCCATTACCTTGTTTTCCCAAAGTCCTGGGAAGCCTGACTCTGTCCTTCCCCCTGACTGGCTGTTGGGTGGAAATGCCATATATGGTGTTGTTGTGAAAGCCCGGCCAGACTAGCTGGAGCCTTCCTGGTGATGTATGTTGTGGGTACCTCCTGTGGGTGGGACCTGGGTGAATAGAGTGTGTGACGAATATGCATTCTGTGTTGTGGATGTCTAATATCTGGTGGTTGACACAATGACTGAGACAGACCTGCCCGAAACCGGTATGAATGCAGCTTGGAGTGTTGAATGGCTCGGTACTTGTCCCAATACACATAACTTGTTGTGAGTGTCTGGAGAGAAGTGAATGGCCTGAATACATACCTCTCAACCTTTTTTGATACCAAGGCGGGTGAAAACCCAGAAAGGCCATAAACATAAAAGTAGGACTGCCGTAAAAACATGAAACGGCAGTCCTACTTCTATGTCGCTGACCTTTTACGGGAGGGGGTGGGGAGGAATGCTCCCAGGCACAATCCTCTCATTGGAGGAGAGCGCCAGGGAGGGAAGGGGAGGAAATGGGGGCGTGAAAAGCATGACACTTGCTTTTCACGCCTCCATTCGCGCAGGAAGAGTCGCGCCGGGACCCGATTTCGGGATCTCGAAATCGGTCCCGGCAAAAATATGAATCGTAGCTCCCACCTTTGCCAAGGCGGGTGAAACAGATGTGCTGGCGGGTGGGCGGGTGTGTAGATGCTTTGGCGGGTGACACCCGCCAAAAGCGGGTGAGTTGAGAGCTATGTGAATACCTCGTGTGCCTGATTGGCTGCCTGCCTGCATGAATGCCCTTAGTCGTGATTGGATGCTTGAGTGTGACCCAGCGGAATGAATGGGAGATCAACAGTATATCTGGGGACCTCTCACTGCTAGGAATCGTGTTCAGAAGCTGAAGTCTACTACGACGAGTAACTGGAGTAACTGACGCTTGACCTTGAAACCCCGCTGGACGAGAAGGAGTGCTGTGGCTCTCCCTCGCAATCTGAAAGCTGCTGTGTTTCCAAGGACTGACCCAGAGAGGACCTGGTAAGGCGCCCTCTTCCCGAGCTATGAGGGACCATCGTGCACAGCTGATCTTTGCCAACGCTCCCTGGTAGACAGACCTTCGACAGGCTGCTGACCCGATACGGGGACTGCTGCGGAACTCCAAGGAGAAGCACTCGGACTGTTGTCCGCCACTGTCGACGACCGCCGTCGCCGACTGGAGCCACCGTGCGCCCGTTTGCCTAAGAACTTCAATTGATCATCGGACGCTCTCGTCTGCATCGTCACCCGCTTGTCTCCCACTCGAGAAGGCCCCACCGTCGACGCGCTGACGAGCATCCACCGGTGGGTTTCCCGCCACCCAAGGACCACAGAGACGCCGACGACTCGACGCCCTTGCTGGACCACAGTTCTTCATCATCTCTTTGCGGTCCAGAACTATCGTCACCGAGGTGCCCCACACGC
Organism: Ambystoma mexicanum; assembly: GCA_002915635.3. Classification (NCBI taxonomy): domain Eukaryota; kingdom Metazoa; phylum Chordata; class Amphibia; order Caudata; family Ambystomatidae; genus Ambystoma; species Ambystoma mexicanum. Next base: position 1,030,142,246 of record CM030325.1, on the reverse strand, counting down.
CTCTTCCTTGCAGGACGCCAACACTCTGTCATCGATGAGCACCGCTAGGAACGAAGCTGCCACTTCCCTGCCGTAGTTCAAGCTGTTCACCGTCGGACGTTCGACGACCCGTGACTCCTGCCTTAAAGGGAGGGCACTCAAGAAGGGCCGTCGATTCCCCGACACTGAACGCCAAGTTCCCCGACGCCTCTCGACGATCCGTGGCTCCTGCTTTAAAGGGAGGCACTCAAGAAGGATCAGTCGACGCATCGTCAGAGAACTCTACTCCACCAGGTACATTGGGGGGGTAAAACCTTAATAGGAGGAAGTAAGACTATCGAACATTATATGGACTGGGCTTGTGCTATATATCTTTATTTACAGGTTGTCCAGGTGGGGGGATCTCCACACAGAACTGTTCCTAATGATAGGGGTCAGTATTCTGCCTATTGTTTCAACCATCTTGCGTTCCTTCCTATCTCTATTGCTGGTTTACTCGTTATTGATCTGTGTGACATTTTACCCATACAGTTGATGCACTTAAATGAGATTCGATAACATTGGTGGTACCACTTTTGTATATATTTATCATTATTGACTTCCGAGTACAAAGTGCGTTATTGTGATCGTGTACATACCTTTGAATATTAATTATATAAAGATTGTGTTTTCAGTAATACAGTGTGTGGACATTCCTTTGTGGGGGTTCGGGACTACACTGTACTTAAGAACCAGCCTGCATCACCTCCTGAGAAGCTAGGCCTTGATTGCTCGACCACGTACCAATAATAGAGAATCTTGGCTGGGGTCCTCTGTGCCTCCCTCTACCATATAGAGTGCGGAAGTACAGACACCCCTACCAGTCTTTACACTAAGGAGAGCCAATACATGACTGTGCAAACTATGAAGAATTCTATGATGAAATCCCCAGG
>CM030325.1:1030116621-1030141315 GCA_002915635.3 Ambystoma mexicanum | reverse complement strand
AAGCTTTTGTCTTTCAGATGCCGGAATGCAGTGTGAAGACCTCCGGAGCGCACGAAGGGTAGGTAAGCCTTTGTCTTTCAGATGCGGAATGCAGCGCGAGGCGTTGGTGACAGCCGATGGACCAGGTAAGTGAAGAGCTGTCACTGAAGACCGTAATGCTAACCTGTTCTTTTCTTGTCTTTATAGGTGTTGCTGAAGACTGGATTCAGGATGGTAAGCCTTTTTCCTTAGGCCCAGGATCAGATGCAGAAGACACGATGAGCGTTCTGCTGCAGAGGATGCAGGATAACGCAAAGCAAGATTCATCCATCGGGTGTGGTTTAAATAGCCTCCTGTAGTGCTTAGGTGTCTCCTTCCACAGCCACGCCTAGGTAAGAAAAAGAGTTCCTGCTTTCCAGAAGAGTTCCAGTGTTCTGAATCTAGGGAGTGGCTCCTGCCCCACCCAACAGGAAAAGTAGTTCCAAACAGAAGAGGATCAGAGGCTCAACTGGCAGGCAAGTAAGCAGCATGGTCTGCTGCAGGTAAGTCCACCCAAGCATTATGAGCCCGGCGCTTCCAGCGCTGGGACTGGGCATATTTATGAGCCTGGTGCCACTGGCGCCAGGACTGGGTCCAAAAGGTCCCAATTGGGACTGGTTGGCACTCGGAACCTGGGTTATGGATCTGCTTCCAAGGGAGTTGGGAAAACCCTGACCTTTTGGAAGCAGAGATCATGACAAAAACATGCGCGCCGTCATAAAACGAATGCCGAAAAAGCATTATTGTATGACCAAGATAAACATTCTGAATCGACTAGGAATATGAATAGGGCTTTCTCACTGGGAATTCAGAAAATCTATCATTCTAAAGACCTTCATTTTTCCGACAAATTCATAGACAAATTGTTAAATGAACGAAGGCCTGGTGCCTCTGCACCACCTCCGTATGTTCCTCTTCCTCCTGCTGTACCTCTTCCTGCTGTTATTCCTGCTCTTCCTGCTCAACCTTTTGTTCCTATTCCTCCGGTTTTTGTTCCTCCACCTGCTCCTCCGCCTCTTCCTATTGCACCAGTAATAGTACCTCCATTGAATTTGCCTGCCCCTCCTCTCCCAAGTAGTCCTGTACCGCTTGTAGTTGATCAGGGTGCGGGGTCAAGGGTTGTTACTCGTAATACTGTACCTCTAGAAAAGAAACAGGATTTGTTTGCATAGGCTAAGCAGTGTATGGAGAGGGATGATCGAGCTAATGTTCTTGCCACACTATCTAATATGGACAATTTTCCTGAGAAAAATGTTTTTATTGAAGGTTTAGGGATTCATTTATGTGTAATGTGGGGTAAATTAAATAATGCAGATCTCCCACAAGGGTTGAGGGATCTGAACACTTTAGCGTTTTCAAGAGACACTGTGGAGAAAGTACATGAGCATGTTGAAAGGATATTTGAGTTAGAAAGGAGTTGTAAAGGTTACAGAATGAGGATGATGAGGGGGAAAGTATGTATGTGCAGAAACAGTTCCTTCCTTGTCGAAAATCGATATCTGAGGAAGCACAAATTTGTATGAAGGACGCGCTTATATAGATTTCAGATATGTCAATAACTCCAGTTGAGGTATATGACACATATAGTCAGTATACGCCAGAAATGCAGAGGAAACTGATACAGGTAATGATAGAGTATCTACAGGATGATTGTGTAAAAAGAAAGATTAATTGTCCCACAGAGTTATTTAGTATTTATAAGAGAGCTTTTTCACTTGACACTTCTTCGACTGCTTTAGTGCTCGACTTAGCTCTGTTTCTTAGTAAGCGTTCGGAGTCACTTACTTCTCAGTTGCCTATGAGAGAGGTTCCTCCGACATTTGTCCCGAAGGTTTGAGGTTGCGGCCGATGTTGCACAGGGTATAGTTGCTGTGAACATCCCTGCACATTATGTATCACAGTTTGTCCATGTCCAGTTCTCAAGACAGGAAGTGAATTCTATTAGACAATCTATTCCTGATATTAGGAAAAATCCAAAAGGATTCTATAAAGAAATAGAGTCCGTCTTGCAATCCTCAGTGTTCACCTTAGGCAATATTGATTTGTTATTTCCTGTACTCCTGCCCGTAGATTTGTGGAAACAAGTTAGGACTATAGACGATGTGCCAGGGTTGGGAGATACATGGGCAATTATAACTAGATTCGATGGAGAAAGGCCAGCTGGTGAAAGACCACCCCAGGTGATACTAACCTTGCCTGATAGAATCATTGCAAAATTAAAAACCATAATCCCAGAGAAAAGAATTATTTGGGACAAATTTACAGCATGTGTCCAAGGGAAGACTGAGGGTGCTACCAAGTTCTTTCATCGGTTCGAAAAGGTATTCTCGGATTTCAGCAGACAAGACTTAGGCACAGAGTCTGGGAAAAGGTTATTTGTGGACAAATTTGTGCGTGGGTTGCTGCCTGACATCCAGTCACAGATTATGTCCTCTGAGAGTGCTTTGCAGGCGAAGTCCCAATCAGAAGTACTGCACATGGCTCAGTACTACGAGAATCGTGTCAATAATGAAAAAGATAGAGTTGAAAAACAAAAGGTGATTTAAAGACTAAAGTACTATTACAGCAAATTGTTAGAGGCCACAGAAGGGGTAGTTCGCAGATTAGAGGTCAGTATGTCCCGCAAGGGAATGTGCCCTTGGGTCCTGTGAACATTAACCAGTGTGCCTATTGTCGCCAAGAGGGTCATTGGCGTGCACAATGCCACGTCCTTCGACAGACGTCGAATAACACATTTGGGAATATGGGTAGATGATCCAGAGGTCGCCCGGGTGTAGAGGGGCCCTGGTAGAGGTCCGTTTACACAGGATCCTCAGCAACTTTTTTCACAGGATAATCAGACTCCGAGTGTGGATACCAGAAACATATTTGATCATCCTTCTTCTGCATATTTATCTGAAGAGCTTCCTTTTGATGATGTTCTGTTTCGATAGGATTGCCCGAAGCAGGTTTTGGAACCTACACCTATTCTCATCAATCAGAAACGTCCCTACGTTGAAATGGTGGTGGGAAATAGGAAACATCAGATTTTGATAGATACTGGAGCACAGAAGTGTTCCATTTATCATTCACGGGTTCCAAACATTCCACTACAGGGCAAACCAATGTTTCTGTAGGGTTTTCTGGCACACCAGTTGTTTGTCCAGTTTCTTCACCGGTACCTATTTGTTTGGGTCCCTTTACAGACCACTGTCCATTTCTATTGACTTCGAATTGTGGAGAGAATTTGCTGGGGTTGAACCTGTTAAAGGAATTGAACGCAGTAATTTATTGTTCTTCTGATGGAGTGCGCTTGACGATTTCACCACAGCAATTTTCTGTCTCGCAATTCTTGACTAGACATTTGCCGCCAGAATTCATTGATGTACCAGAGAGTTTATGGGCTGTTGACGACAACGATGTCGGTGTTTTACAGATTGAGCCTGTTAAGATAGTTTTGAAACATGGAATTGAGCTGCCACACATTCCCCAGTATAAGATTTCAGTTGAGGGCGAGCAAGCTTTGAAATGCATTGTTTATGATTTTGTGCATCGCGGGGTGATTGAAGAAATTTCAGGAAGTTTGTGCAATAGTCCGATTTTACCCGTGTACAAGAAAGGCGATAATGCAATTCCATCCGTTTCATAATTGATCTATGTGCCATTAATAAAGTCGTTGCTCCACAATTTCCAATTGTGCCTGATGTGACAACAATCTTAACCATGATTCCAGCTACAGCTACTTTCTTTAGTGTTGTGGATCTAAAGAATGCTTTCTTTAGTATTCCTATACACAAGGGTAGTAGATACTTATTCGTGTTCACCTTAGGGGGACGATCTTTCACATTTACTTGTGCACCTCAAGAGTACACAGATAGTACTAGCATCTATAGTAGGGCTTTGAAAGAACAACTTGATACCCTTGAATTGCTCTCTACTTGCATATTGCTTCAATATGTTGATGACTTGCTTTTAGCTGCTGACTCTGAGAGCGCCTGTAAGGAGAGCACTGTGTTGTTGCTTATTCATCTAGCTAAGCATGGTCACAAAGCTTTGCTTAAAAAGTTTCAATATTGTTGCCAGGAGGTAGCCAATTTAGGTTATCTCCTGTCAAAGGAGGGAAGAGGATTGACACCTGAATGTATAAAACACATTTCTGGCATGTCCGTATCATTAAAGAAATGAGAAACCCACCAGGCTGTGACAACACCCCAACCCCCTCGGAGAAACTATGCAACAACCTTGCAGACCACTTCAAAAAGAAAATCAATGACATCTGACAAACCATCCAACAGAGACCAACCAGCAGCGACTTACAACCAAACGAACCTAAATCAGAACCGCAGCACAAACTCAATAACTACCCTCAAATATCAGCAGAGGCATTCGCAATGCTGATAAAACACAGCAAGAAAGCGGGCTCACCTATGGATCCCTGCCCCCCAGACATCTACAAATCAATCCTCAGACAAGGAACACCAGCAGAATACTTCAGAAACCTTCTAAATCTATCACTGGCAACAGGAACAGTACCAAGGATCTTCAAATCGGCTTACATCAAACCACTTCTGAAAAACACAAGCGGGGACGTAGATGATATCTCCAACTACAGACCAATCTCCAACATCCCCTACCCAGCCAAACTCCTCGAAATCTACGTATACAAACTAACCCAAGAATACGTTGAAGAACACCACCTGCTAGACCAAGCTCAAGTCGGCTTCAGACCCACAAGAGGTACAGAAACAGCACTACTATCCATCTGGGATGACCTAAAAACAAACGCAGACTCCAACACAACATCTGCCCTTATCCTGCTCGACCTCTCTGCAGCCTTCGACACAGTTAGCCATGACACCCTAACCAAAAGACTAGAAGACATAGGCATAACAGACAGCGCTACGCTGGACTAAATCATTCCTAGCAGACAGAACTGAAACCGTCTGGATCAAACCCTTCAAATCCACCCCACGAGTCAACGACTGTGGAGTACCACAAGGATCCTCACTATCTCCACTGTACTCCAACATCTACCAAACCGCAGTAATCAGAATCTTCAAGAAACACAACATCAAATGCTACAACTATGCAGACAACACTCAAATCATCTACAAGATCGAAGACACCCAAGCCGATCATTCAAACTTAACCGACTGTCCAAAAGAAGTCTTCAACTGGATGAATGCCAACAACCTGAAAATCAACCCAGGAAAAACCGAAATCATGATCATATCCAAAGACCCAAGAGAAGGAAACCGCCATCCCGTGGCCAACGGAAATGGATCTACACCATCACCATCTAAGGTAGTAAAAAATCTGGGAGTCCTTATGGACAACACCCTAAACCTTAGAACCGCAAATAAACGCAACAGTCAAGAAATGCTTCTTCCTCCTCCACACGGCAAGAAAAATACTACCTTTCCTCTCCTTCAGACACAAAACACTCACCATCGTCGGCCTCATCATGTCAAGTATCGACTATGCAAACAGCCTCTACCTCGGTATACCGGAATACCTACTGAAGAAGCTACAACGGATCCAAAACACTGCAGCCAGACTACTCCTCAAACTATCCAGAAGAGACCACATCACCCCGGCCCTAAAAACGCTACACTGGCTCCCAGTAAAACAGCGTATCATCTTCAAAACAATGTGCATAACGCACAGGGCAATCAGCGGACAAGGAGCAGAATTCCTACAAAAATAAATAACAATCTACAAGCCAACGAGACTGCTCAGGTCAACCAACGAAATCCGACTGGAACAAAAACCTTACATCAAGAAGAAACTCGGAGGCACCGCTTTCTACCACTTAGCCGCGAAAACCTGGAACAACATCCCAAAAGTAATAAGGAACACCAAAGACCACCTTAAATTTAGAAAATTACTAAAAACCTGCCTCTTCAACACCGGAGACTAAAACCGAAACAACAATAAGACAAACGACTCATCAACAAAGGACATTGACAAACCCCTAGAACCGACAGAAGTACCCTGGGCACCAGTAGGGCTGACGCTGGACACAGGGGTCCACCCGCGAGACCCAGTGAAACGGATACAACTACTCCAGCCAACCCTTACCATCCCCCACCGCCCGTACAGCCACAACTAGGTTCCATGAGGCTGTGGAACGGACAAGATACCACCAATCACCACACAACCGGGTGTATGGACACTAGCAGCGGCGCTAGTCATGTGGAGGGGGTGAGGAGCATGCAAGGTTATTAAGGGAGCGGGCGGAGGGGACAGCTAGATCCTCAAACGGCCTCGAATGGAAAAATGGGGACGTACCTCCTGAGGCTCAGGGTGTACAAGCATCCCGTCGGGTAAGATTACACGAGCCCAACTGGTTCAGTCCAGGATAGAGATGACTAACGAATACCATTAACAATTTCCTTCTCTGCATACACCTCTCAAACTCCAAACCAAACACAACCACAAACCCCTAGCGCAGCAAACCGCACGAACTTCACTACACTGCAACAACAAAACAAAAAAACACATAGACTCGCACATCAGCACAAGACGACTACCGGCCGCATACACTCCAGGCCCAGCCGACGGAACCACCGGCAGTAAACATATATACTGATAGTCAGTATGCCTTTGGGGTGGTTCACAACTTTGGGAGACTTTGGTCAGAGAGAGGGTTCTTAACTTCGCATGGTACCAAAATTCAATATGGCTCCCTAATAGTACAACTGCTCACAGCGCTTGCGCTCCCTTCTCAGTTAGCCGTCATGAAATGCGCAGCACATCGAAAGATTACAGATGGCATAGGAAGAGGGAATGCATTTGCTGATCAGATAGCTAGACAAACTGCTGCCGATCCCCTTACAGAGATGTTTGTTTCGAGGGAGACTATAAATGCTTATGCAATGGATGAGGGTGTTGGGTCTGAAGGGGATATCCAAGCTGATGCCACGTTAGAAGAGTCCAAGAGGTGCGCTGAGGGCTTGGGGAAACTTGATGATGACGGGTGTTGGGTGAACATAGTTGAAGGGAAATGGCTACTCCCTGATGCCTATATAATGATGATGGTCATCATGGCCCATGGTCCTATGCATGTATGTGCCCAGAAAGTAACAAAAATGTTAGAGAAGGTTTGGGTAAATTACAAAATTTCGAAAATTACCCAGTGCTATGTCCAGGATTGCATGATTTGCCTACAACTCAATGTGGGAAAGGGGACAGCAACTCCAAGGGGAAGTTTTGGGCCACCCCCTGTCCCCTTTGAAGTTACGCACTTTGATTTTATTGAAATGGAACGATGCAACAATAAGAAGTACGTGCTGGTGGTCATCTGTGCTTTTAGCAAATGGGTTGAGGCCTTCCCTGTCAAAGATGCTACAGCCATGACTACTGCGAAAACCATGTTAAAGGAGTACTTCCCACGGTTCGGGCTACCAAGAGTTATCTGGTCGGACAATGGTCCACATTTTGTCGCTGCTGTAATTCTGCAGATATGTGCGGCATTACAGATCGACAAACGGTTCCATTCGGCCAGACATGCTCAAAGCGCTGGGCTAGTAGAAAGACACAACGGTATCATCAAGAACAAGCTCGCTAAGACGTGCGCTGGCACTAAATTAAAATGGCCGTACGCCTTACCGATTGTGTTATTATCCATGTGTACAACCCCTCAAACTAAGACTGGGCTCTCTCCATTTCAAGTGGTAATGGGGAGACCTGCCAATATCTGCAACCTTCCTAAATGTAGCTCTTAAGAAACGTTGAAAATGTATTACTTTCAAATTATTGCAGCCAGATGACTAAAAACCAATATTTGATTTATCACCAGGTATGAGAGGCTTTACCTGTGCGAAACGAGGGCCCGGGCCACAGCATACGGCCTGGAAGCTGGGTGCTCATCAAGGCATTTGAGCGCTCTTCCTGCCTTGCACCTCGCTGGCGGGGCCTGTTCCAAGTCCTGTTGGTCACCCAAACAGCGGTGCGGGTTTCTGGAAGAAAGAATTGGATCCATGCATCGCACGTCAAGAAACTTCCTCACCCAGTGCCACACGATACAGAAGAAACAGAACCCCTCGCTAACGCTGCAACCAACAATCCCAAAGCAGTAAATAGCGCTGAGAGTGTGTCAGAGAATCTTTCTGAGCCCGTGAGGCTTGGAGAAGGAGCCATTTTGTCTCCACACTCTCCAAAAATTTTGCATCCGGAAACTGCTGTTTCAAATTCGCCATCTTCACTTGTCTCTGATACGTTGCTTCCAACGGGAAGTGACGATACATTGTTTCCGGATCAATCAGTACCGGAAAAAGCAAGGTACGATCTGCGTCCAAGAAAATAGACTTACGGCACGGTTTTGCTGTGCATCTGATAGACTTACGGCACGGTTTTGCTGTGCATCTGATAGACTTACGGCACGGTTTGGCTGTGCATTCGGAGAAGGAAAGGATCATCGAGGGCTTGTTGTTGCCCAAATTCGAGAAAGGGGATTCTGTTGGCTAGGGTTGTGGAAGGACTAAGAAGTCGCGCGGCCAGGAGGTCACCAGCAACGAACATTGGGGGTTTGCATTCGAAGACTACAATGCCTGCCACCGCTACCGCTCGTATGGGACTTGTAAATGATGGTGTGACCAACCGGGACAATGGACAATGCCCCCGGGCCCCGAAAATGTATTGCTGTGTTTTTATAATGATATTTGGTTTTATAATAGTCACTGTTTTAGGATTGTGGTACCTCGAGGAAACGCATCCTTTAGAATCCTTGTTGCCTACTGAAAATGTACCTACTGTTCCTACTCCCTTTGTACATTTACATACTCTGTTCCCTAGGGATTCTCAGCATAGACAAAGGTACCACAATAATACTCTGCTACTTATCATGAATGCTACGCATGCCATTTTTAATAAGTCCAGAGGTCGAAGTGGGTGGGAGCGGTCAGGAGCGGTGCTCCCATACTTTTTATTTTTAAGTTTCTCTGTTCCTATACTTTTATTTTAAAAAGAAACCGTTCTGGAATGGTTTCGTTTTAAAATAAAAGTATAGGAAGAAGTTGAAGCTTGCACTTCAGTGCACTGCACTGCACATTCTGACAAAACGTAGAACACTTGTTTAACTACATTGTATTAATGTTTGAGAAGACCTGCATGGGAAATCCCAGAATACACAGTTGCCGTGTAGGCTTGTTGATATATGTATTAAAAGCAAACCAGTTACATGTGGATATGCGAACTCGGCATGAACCCTAGATCAGTAATGTATTAGAGGAATATTAACCCGAAGTAGGGTTGGACATCGTGTTTGCAAATAGTATAAAAGAGCAACGAATTCTAATGTACAGCGTCTCTCACTGAATACACCGAACCACGCTGGAGTTCGCTGTGTTGCACTGAGGGCCGATAGCTATCTGATTTTGTTCTGTTCTTTGTAACTGAATTCAGTATAAATTAAAGTACTTTGTATGTTCCTTTGTAACCCGTGTTCGGTGTATTTCCTTTTGGGGTACTCAGCCTCGATATTTTGATTTTGTTTTCACACACCCTCTCCAGCTAAAACCACAACAGAACTGTAATCACCCTCCTGACCCTCATAGCCCTACCTAGGTATCAGGTAATAATGTCCCCATACATAAAGTCGCCGGGAAAAGCCATTGGCGACATTATATATCTTGACAATATGTATGGGGCCAGCTTGCGAGGATGTCCCCCGGTCCCCTTGTAGAAATAAAAAAAATTGGGAGTTTGCGGGGGTGTCGCCCGCATGTCCAATGTAATAATATCTCAGCAAAAAACAGCGACTTCTTTGTCAGGAGACATTTTTGTGAGGACATTATTACATGGAACCCCTACCTCACTACCTAGCTCTCCCGTCCAAACTCCTTCTCCCCACTTCCTCTTCTGGTGATTCCTGTCTCCTCAGCCATTTCCCAAATAACACTACATATGTTATGTTATGTTATGTTAATGGCATTTATATTGCACACCATCACCAACGTAGTTGGTCCCCAGGCACTCTGGCGGATCTGTAAAACAAGAGGCGAGTGGGTAGGTCAGTAGGGAGAAGGGGGAGTAGGAGAGTGGGAGAAGTGGTGTGCTGTTGGCGGCTTCAGTTTGGTATACACTGTGTGCTGAGCTTTGGTGTGAGTATCGGACCAGGCAAGACCTTGTGTGCTGGTGGTGCTGTTGATGTGTTGTTTGTTTGTTGTTGATGAAGTGTGGTAAAGTCCGTGCGGTTTGCTGGGAAAGAGGAGGTTGTTTGAGGTTTTGAGTTTTGGGTTAGGTTTTCAGATATTTGGAAGTTGGGTTAGTGGGGTTTGTATCCTGGTTCTAGTACATCTTTTTCCATTTAAATTGTATATGTATGGGTGGGGTTATTGCTTCTGTCCTTTATTGGTCTGTACAGGAGAGAGGAGAGGCCTCTGACGGGCCCATGGGATCAGAGCTCACCCTCGAGTACTTTAAGACGAGATAGCTGCACCTTGAGGTGGATGGGGTGCGGGATTCTCTTACTCCAACACCAATCAATAAGGACAACTCAATGGTTTGGCAAAAGAAAGTCTGTTTAATGACAAGTACAAAAACCGGGGAATCAATAGGAAATCATCAGTGATGCGATCGCCCGTCTCGCTTAAACTCCCGAATTTTTCATTCAGACAGCAATAGTTATAGCAATTTCTCGTCATCATTGATGTGTAAAACTCAAAGTTTGTCATGCAATTCTACTGGTTAAAAAGACAACTTAAGTATAGGTACTATATCTGTATATGGTAACAGAGTGTGAGGATTGGCTAATTCTTATCGGGTGGGCATATACGCCCCTCCCTCTACGTCATTCGTGTCAGACGTCACTAAAAGTACAACGTCTTATTGGTTCTACTAGCTGTAGGACCCTTGATAATTTGGTCCATTGTGATTGGGTGGGTTACACCTCTAGGCATAAATCTCCACTTTAATTAGCAGCATGCAGAATGATCACCCAGATGTGGTGTGCCCCAAGAGTCACCCTGCCTCCCTTCCATCAATCAGTACTTTAGGGCTATGTGTCAATTAGTTGGCTGAAGTTGGCCTCAAACTGTAGCTTCTTGTCTGGAGAATTTATGGCATCCTCTGGTTTTGGATGACATCAGACGTTGGTACCTCTTCGTGCTTGGCTGGTCACGTGTCAGTACACCGTGAATCTGCTTCATTTTCCCTCTATTTGTGTATTTGATTCTTCCTTTAGCCTTGCCACCTGCCTGGGCCTCTTTATCTCGACCTTCACTTGCTGGCTGCTATGCTCTGAAGTTTTGTTTCTTCGAAGTTGCCGCTCTCCTCCCTTCCGTAGGTTGACCTTGAATTCCCAGACATGAGCTGCTTCTTGCTAAGTTTCGAGTCCGCTCTTTTGTCTGGCTTTGTGCTGTTACATGAATCCTGGCTTGTTTGACCCCTTACCATTCTGGGATTAATTCTGCTTTTGTAAATGGATTTGCACTTGTATAATGTGCTTCTTTGAGGTAGATATGTAGTTGGCGCTTGCCGCTCTATTCCTCTACTAAGCATAGCAAGCAGTACCTTTTCCTTAGCTTCTTGCGTTCCAAGCCTATTTACAGGCGTTTAGCCAGTTGCATATTTTGCCTCCTGGTTTATGGTTACGTTTCTTTAAAGTTCAGCATTGTTTCTTCTTTTAAGTCCTTTACCTCTTTATTCATATCATTTCATCTTTGTTTGTCATCCTTTGGTTGTTATTTCGTTCATCTGTAAATCTGTCCTGGCTCTTGTGTTGTCAGCATTTGCCTTTGATTACGGCTCTTTGTGTCTCTTCTGGGACAGTTTTCAAGTAGTCTTCATTTCGTGTCAGCTGCTGGTACGGTTGTCTCAATGGATACCATACTGCCCATGGTTGTCTGGTTATTGGCACTTCAACAGGTATTGCTGTTCTGATGGGCACTGGGCAGAGCCCCAGTGTGGCTCTCTGTTGGTTTATTTGCTCCTCATACATCACATTTCTCGGCGAGTATGTTCCTGGTATTTCAAAATGGGTGGCTGGAGCGCAGGCCATATCTGGGACCTCCTCTACACTCCCCCCTCTGGTCGGTTCATCGACTACTTCTTTCTCCTTTGGATTAGTCTTACTTGGTTCTTCTGTATCCACTTCTTCGTCTTCTGGGTTTGTACATGATGGTGTGAACGTGTGTTTCTTTGGAGTCCATATTTGTATCACTCCTTTCAAATTTCCTGCTGTTTTTACATGTTTGTCTTTCTTCAAGGTCATTAGCTGGCACTGTCCATTTGAGCTGCAATAGATCCATTTTCCTTCATAATTTCTACGTTTCCTGGAGTACAGGATGTTTGTTCCTTCTGGCGCATATTTGCTGGCCTTCACAAAGGCCCTCATTACGACCCTGGCGGAAAGGGGTTTACGCCGGCGTAAACCATGGCGCCCCTTTCCGCCTGACTACGAGTTCCCGTAGCGCCATGGTGATTTTTACGCCTGCTTTTTGCAGGCGGAAAAATCCATGGCGCTACGGGACTTGTTGTTAATTACGCCACCGTAATTTACGGTGGCGTAATTAACGCCTTCCCCACTCCCATTATACCCTATGGGGCAAAAATGGGAATGGGGAAGGGTAAATGGGGATTGGGGACTTACCGCCCCGCCAAGGTCGGAATGGGGCGGTAAGTCCGCCAACCACCATGGCGGAGTTGGCAGCTTAGCGCCATGGACCATGGTGCAAATTGCACCATGGTTCTCCGCCAGGGTCGTAATGAGGCCCAAAGTCTCTTATTTCTTCATCAGTCAGGTCTCTGGGCTTCCATCCTGGTTTGACATCGATCATGATCTTCATCCCTATGGCTTTCTTCACAGTTTTCTTGCATTGTGAGATGATTATCTTGAAAACACAAAATCCTAATGGTATAATCAAGAGCAGGGCTCCCAGAAACTTGAATATGTTTGCCATCAATTGTGGGACCCATGAGAACAGTGTTCCAAACCAGCTGTCATCATCAACTTCGTCAGTTTCATCAATCATCTGGTTCTGTAGGTTTGTCAGCATACTTCTGGCTTCTGTTAAGGTTCCATTTTCTTTGTCATGTGATGGTATAAATGTGCAACATGATTCTCCAATTTTTGCACAAACTCCTCCATCCATCACTGTGATCACGTCAAGTACATATCTGTTTTGTAGAGTCATCAATCGAATTGCTCTTAATTCTTCCTTAATCAGATTGAATCCTTTTATGGCAGTGTTAATGGTCTGCAATAACTCCCATCTGGTTATCTGTAACCATTTGGTATTTACTCCAACTTGGATTCTTGGCATGAGGATCGTTGTGAACACTGATGAGGTGAGGCTGAAAAGCCTGTGTTCATACAGGATTGCATGGAATGCCTCCTCTGATTTGACAGAGAAGTAATTTTGTCTCTTTATCCGGGATACCAGTTCCACAGATCTCCTTTTCCTCAGGTGAGCATCTGCTTTCGGGAAACTGTCAATATTCAGGTCGCCTTGTGGGATCACTAGTGCAGGAACATGGACGTTCACTATTGTGCATATGCCTCCCCAGTTTTTTGGCAATCTTATGTATGCTTTGGATCCACATGCCCAATAATGATCCATAATAACTGCGGTTCTGTGAGTCATTCCTGGAGATTCAAAAATTCATCCACAGTTCTGATTCTCTCCCATCTTCCTTGTGCCATTGTTCCAAAAGCACAATTTCGGGTTCTCCAGTGGCACTTTCTGCAAGGGTCCTCCTCTGTCTTCGACCCATGTCAGTAATTTTGTGAGTTTCGGCCATAAAGGTTTACACAATCTCTGTGAGTTTTCTATTGCTTCTTTGCAGGCTCCAAGGACCATCCATGCTCGGCAGATCACCACTCCCTCTTCCCCTCCATTTGGTGAAAGCACTGTTCCCCAAATCTGCATCTGGCCTCTGTTCTTCCAAATTTGAGCTTCTTCTGGAGTTTTTCCTTGGACATTCAGTCTTGGGTTAATTTCCCATCGTATTTCTGCTCCTTTAACTCCTGGCTTTTCATACCTGATCACGTGATTCCTAGTATGAGCTCTATTTCTTGTCTTAATGTCCTGGACGTAGTCATCATCATCAGGGTAATTAATTTCAGTTGCCCATATCAATGAGGCATCCCTTCCCATAAACTATCCTCTGGTATTGCACATTGCTACGTGTGACGAACAGTGTGCTGTCGGGACATCGATTTCTACAGCCACAAAGATCTTGGATTTCCCCATGCTGTACGGTAGAAGTGCGCAAACGAAGCATTCTCCTTCTGATTATCTTCTTCCGACTTATTTCATGTGTTGATACCAGATGTTTCCTAGATGTGTTGTGCTATCCAGGTAATCGTTCATTTCATTGTTATCTTCGTGTGGGCTTCTCTTGTCTTCCTGTAGTTATTTATAATTACTTCTCTAAACGCGTCTGTGTGACTTTTCCTTGCTGGGGGACTCTCGGGTTTTCTGGTCCATGGCACAGGTTTCTTGAGTCACATAGATGAGGTAGGTGGAGATTTTGCAGTTCTCTCCTTCTCTTCTTGCATCCTTTTTCTGCTCTCTATAAGTGCCTTTATCAACCACCAGCCTGTCGTCGGCCCAGTGTATGGCTGCATCGTGGGCCTGGTACTTGTTCCTTGTGTCGGAACTTGTGTGCTGGGCAATGCAGTCTCTGCGCTTTTATTTTTCAGTTCCTCATGCCGCTTCTTCGCTTTGGTTATAAATGGGAATAAATGATCTATTAACATTTGTGTCCTTGCAGTGAATTCTCCTACAGCCGCTTCTGTCTTCTTAAGGGCTTTTGTTAAGTCTTCTTGTGTTGGCCTTTCTCTCGATTCTTTTCGGTCTCTCTCATTATTTTCTGGGACTGATTGTTCGGTAGGCAGTCTCATGCTCTCGGTTGCCTTCGCTTGAGGTTCTGTGGCCATTGACACATGCACTGGTTCGTGTGCATTCAGTGTGTGGGTGCGTGTAGTTGTCAGTGCTAAGTTTTCGTTCATTCCGTGCTGACCCTCTCTCCAGCTTTTCTCTTCATTCTTTGCCTCAAGTGTGTATGTATCACTGCTAATTACATTCATTTTCAGTTCATTTGCCTTACCATCAGATTTTCTTGGGACTGGGATAACTATATAGGGTCTGGGTGCTTTTATGGGACTCATGCATACATCATCAGGTGGGTGCACTGAAATTGGACCGCTTTGTGCACCAAGGAAAAATGCAGTTTTGTTCGTTAATGATAGCAAAATATTGATAAAAACAATGCATAGATACATGATAGTGCGGTAGGTTAAACGGCAGCATTTCCTTTCAGAGAAGCGAGTGTGCCCCTCTGCTTGTGGGAGGACCAGGTTACTGTTCTAGGCCCCCATCTTGATTATTTATTCAATGACAATGTTACTGTTTTCCTCAATTCGATTTAGTTCTCGAACAGTTTGTGTCATAAAGTGTCTGGTGCTTCACAAGTGTCCCCCCTCTTGCGGGTGACGATTGTCTCTTGATACCGGATGCAGTATCCTTGCTGGACTATGGAACAATAGATTAGACTAACACTTCGATGAGCCACTTTTACTGCACATGTTCAAAGTAGGTGAGTTCCCAGTCCACCCCCCAAATCTGCTTCAGTCCTGAGGACATACTGGACACTGGTCACTGTGAAGAAATGGAAAAAATGGCAATAAAACAAATAAAGGCGAAGTTCTTGCCTCTGCTCCCTAGATCTATCCCTGAGCAGAAAGATGAAGTGCTTGCCTCTGCTTCCTTGATCTGTCCCTCGGCGGAAGGTTTCACTGGAATCTCCTCATTTAATCTCTCTGAAAGTTGGACAGCTCCACTTGCAGCATGATACCACAGAGGAGCGTTCCCATCTGTGCAACGTTAGCTGGATCTCTGATGGAGGTGAGGACGTCAACCTCGATAGGTCTCCCCACCATTTCTGGAAAGTCAGTGACTAGGTGGAAGAAGACGGTGTGTGCCAGTCGGCTGTCCTTAGGTGACAGGGACATTTGCCTGACCTTGCTGGGATCAGGATTACAGGCCCTTCCCTTGACATGAACAATCCTTGCACTTTCCTGAAGCGTGGATTGCAACTAAGTAACTGAGTTTGATCCTCAGCTAGCTCAAATGTTCAGAGTTTTCTTGATCTCAAATAAACGTGAGAGTGGCTGTGGTTCTCCCAACAATATCTGGGCAATCATCTATGATGTGAAAGAAAAGTGTATTGATGAGTTCATCTAGAATCGCCTGCGGTGGAATCATTTGTGTCTTTATCACTGTATTCAGGTAGTTCTATGAAGGCTTCCGCGATGATGGTAAGTAGTTGCCAGATTACTTTCTTGTTGGCAGGATCTTGGATAAAGTCTGTGACACTGGTGACCCTCCCTAACAGCGATGGATATGTTGCCAATACAAAATGGAAGTAGTTGACCACGTCCCTTGTGGTGTTTCTGCTGGGGACACCATAAGTGCTGCCAAACAAAGTCTTGATATTTGATGATTCAGGATACTGTGTTTAGCTCTTAAGTTAAAAGTCGTTGATCACTGTCTGCTAGAGTTTTGCTTCTCAACAACGCTTAAGTGTGGTTTCATTTACAAGTTTGTGTCAACAAACGTGTTGTGGCTTAAATGCGCAATTTTCTTCTTCACCCTTTAAACTAGGAAGCACAGACTGTCCGTTTATGTCCTTATCCCCTTTTGCTTAAAGGAAATGTCCAGTTTAAGCCACAACTTGCACAAGGGTTCTTTCTGTCGTGGCTTTGCTGCTCATGCGTCCATCTTCCTCATCATGGATCTTGTCTGCACATGCTGTGGTTCTTCCCCGTTGTCTGTGGTTTCTTTGCGGTGGGGTGCAGCTAGAGAGCTTTCTCCGATATAGGGCTTAATGTCATTGAGAAAAATCCATGCTCTCCTTCCCTGGAGTTTCACAGCTGAAGGAGTGCAGTCCTCCACGATGAAAGGACCATTGAATCTCAGCTCGTCCCACTTTTTCCTCGTATGGTTCTTTACAAGTACAGCATCTCCCGGGAAAATGAGTGGAACACGTAAACCTTGAACTGCATCTGTTTCAGTGTCTCCTGCTGTGTTTTGTGCTGTGCTGCACCCTTTTCGTCGCCGCTGCAGTTGGTCTGAAATTACAGTAAGGCTGGATGTCATGCAGTTCAGATATTTGCTCATTTCGGTTCCTAGGACCTCGTGGGTTGACAGGGCATCACATCTAGCTCTGTCGCGAGGGGTTAGGGGAGCATTCAATTAACTTCCTGTGACTATCTCGTGTGGCGTAAGATGATGGTCGGAGCCTGGTTGGTTCCGAAGAGCATACAATGCCAGTGGAAGGCAGTGCAACCATCCCCCCTTTATGGGAAGCTTCAATTTGGCTATCCTTTCCTTTAACAAGCCGTTGAGCCTCTCACAAATACGATGACCTTTCCGGATGATACGCCAACGAGAACTTGTGCTTTATACCAAGCAACAAGCTAATCTGCTCAAAGACTACATTTACAAAATGAGCCCCATTATCTGATCTCATCACTTCACACACCCCCCATCTAGGGAACACTTCCCTCACTAGGAAGTTGGCCGCACATGTAGAGTTTGGGTGTGTACATGGACCTGCTTCTATCCATCTAGAGAATGGAGACACACCACTACAATTAAGTATCTGTACCCGTTACCCACTTGAATCATGTCGACATAGTTGATATGTAGGTGTTGAAAAGGCCCATTTGGCCGGGGGATGACTCCTCTCACTACTTTTAATGTGTGCCCAGCAGTGAATTGCTGGAAGATTATGCAGTTCGCCATAAAGAATGCAACGTGCTCTGCTAAATTCGGTATAAACCAGTCTTCCATGAGCGATGCAGCTAGATTCTCTTTTGACATGTGTAATGGGTAATGCAATTGGTCCAATGCTATTTTCAGTAGGGGTAGAGGCATTACTGGTTTACCAGTGCTGTTTTGTCACCACAATCTGTCAGAGGGGTTTAAAGAACACCCTCGACATTTCCACAGGTTCTTCTCGCCTTGTGGTGCCTTCCCTTGAAGCTCCATTAATTGTGCCTGTCCCAGATTACTATAGGTTTAGGGTGTGGTACGTGCCAACATAATTCTCTCATGGGTGCACGCCACTTCCACTTCCATAATCGTCTCACTTTTGGAGGCCATACGCTTGGCTTCTGTTTCTGCTGCATAGGTTCCTCGTGACACGAAATCTGTCCCTTTAGTGTGGGCGGCGCATTTCATGACCGCTATGCCCGCTGGGAGCTGTAGTGCCTTAATCAGCATGTCCAATAAGGCTGCATGCCGCACTGGCGTGCCGTCTGCTCGGAGGTAGCCCCTCCTTTTCCAGTGTGCTAGCCCTGCATGCACTGTGGGCGTCACATAGGTGGAGTCACTGTATACCGTTACTTCCTGGTCTCCGTGAATCTCTATGGCGAGTATCAACGCCAATAATTCCGCAGCCTGCGCTGAATAATGAGATGGTATTCTTGTACTGACGAGTACTCGAAATTCTCTGTTTGCTATGTGTTTCATCACAGCAACGCCTGTGTATCTTTGTCGGTCTTCTTGGTCGATTCTTGAAGAACCATCAATAAAAACAATCTCCCCTCCCGCCAGGGCATTTTCTTTCACCCTGGGGATTTCATCATAGAATTCTTCATAGTTTGCACAGTCATGTATTGGCTCTCCTTAGTGTAAAGACTGGTAGGGGGTGTCTGTACTTCCGCACTCTATATGGTAGAGGGGAGGCACAGAGGACCCCAGCCAAGATTCTCTATTATTGGTACGTGGTCGAGCAATCAAGGCCTAGCTTCTCAGGAGGTGATGCAGGCTGGTTCTTAAGTACAGTGTAGTCCCCGAACCCCCACAAAGGAATGTCCACACACTGTATTACTGAAAACACAATCTTTATATAATTAATATTCAAAGGTATGTACACGATCACAATAACGCACTTTGTACTCGGAAGTCAATAATGATAAATATATACAAAAGTGGTACCACCAATGTTATCGAATCTCATTTAAGTGCATCAACTGTATGGGTAAAATGTCACACAGATCAATAACGAGTAAACCAGCAATAGAGATAGGAAGGAACGCAAGATGGTTGAAACAATAGGCAGAATACTGACCCCTATCATTAGGAACAGTTCTGTGTGGAGATCCCCCACCTGGACAACCTGTAAATAAAGATATATAGCACAAGCCCAGTCCATATAATGTTCGATAGTCTTACTTCCTCCTATTAAGGTTTTACCCCCCAATGTACCTGGTGGAGTAGAGTTCTCCGACGATGCGTCGACCGATCCTTCTTGAGTGCCTCCCTTTAAAGCAGGAGCCACGGATCGTCGAGAGGCGTCGGGGAACTTGGCGTTCAGTGTCGGGGAATCGACGGCCCTTCTTGAGTGCCCTCCCTTTAAGGCAGGAGTCACGGGTCGTCGAACGTCCGACGGTGAACAGCTTGAACTACGGCAGGGAAGTGGCAGCTTCGTTCCTAGCGGTGCTCATCGATGACAGAGTGTTGGCGTCCTGCAAGGAAGAGGCGTGTGGGGCACCTCGGTGACGATAGTTCTGGACCGCAAAGAGATGATGAAGAACTGTGGTCCAGCAAGGGCGTCGAGTCGTCGGCGTCTCTGTGGTCCTTGGGTGGCGGGAACCCACCGGTGGATGCTCGTCAGCGCGTCGACGGTGGGGCCTTCTCGAGTGGGAGACAAGCGGGTGACGATGCAGACGAGAGCGTCCGATGATCAATTGAAGTTCTTAGGCAAACGGGCGCACGGTGGCTCCAGTCGGCGACGGCGGTCGTCGACCAGTGGCGGACAACAGTCCGAGTGCTTCTCCTTGGAGTTCCGCAGCAGTCCCCGTATCGGGTCAGCAGCCTGTCGAAGGTCTGTCTACCAGGGAGCGTTGGCAAAGATCAGCTGTGCACGATGGTCCCTCATAGCTCGGGAAGAGGGCGCCTTACCAGGTCCTCTCTGGGTCAGTCCTTGGAAACACAGCAGCTTTCAGATTGCGAGGGAGAGCCACAGCACTCCTTCTCGTCCAGCGGGGTTTCAAGGTCAAGCGTCAGTTACTCCAGTTACTCGTCGTAGTAGACTTCAGCTTCTGAACACGATTCCTAGCAGTGAGAGGTCCCCAGATATACTGTTGATCTCCCATTCATTCCGCTGGGTCACACTCAAGCATCCAATCACGACTAAGGGCATTCATGCAGGCAGGCAGCCAATCAGGCACACGAGGTATTCACATAGCTCTCAACTCACCCGCTTTTGGCGGGTGTCACCCGCCAAAGCATCTACACACCCGCCCACCCGCCAGCACATCTGTTTCACCCGCCTTGGCAAAGGTGGGAGCTACGATTCATATTTTTGCCGGGACCCGATTTCGAGATCCCGAAATCGGGTCCCGGCGCGACTCTTCCTGCGCGAATGGAGGCGTGAAAAGCAAGTGTCATGCTTTTCACGCCCCCATTTCCTCCCCTTCCCCTCCCTGGCGCTCTCCTCCAATGAGAGGATTGTGCCTGGGAGCATTCCTCCCCACCCCCTCCCGTAAAAGGTCAGCGACATAGAAGTAGGACTGCCGTTTCATGTTTTTACGGCAGTCCTACTTTTATGTTTATGGCCTTTCTGGGTTTTCACCCGCCTTGGTATCAAAAAAGGTTGAGAGGTATGTATTCAGGCCATTCACTTCTCTCCAGACACTCACAACAAGTTATGTGTATTGGGACAAGTACCGAGCCATTCAACACTCCAAGCTGCATTCATACCGGTTTCGGGCAGGTCTGTCTCAGTCATTGTGTCAACCACCAGATATTAGACATCCACAACACAGAATGCATATTCGTCACACACTCTATTCACCCAGGTCCCACCCACAGGAGGTACCCACAACATACATCACCAGGAAGGCTCCAGCTAGTCTGGCCGGGCTTTCACAACAACACCATATATGGCATTTCCACCCAACAGCCAGTCAGGGGGAAGGGACAGAGTCAGGGCTTCCCAGGACTTTGGGAAAACAAGGTAATGGGTAATAGAAAGCAGGAGGCCACAAGGGCCATCTTGTTTTCCATCAGGAATCAACGGATCCCAATGGCAGGGCCGGGGTATCCCAAAATGGAGGATACTCCGCGCACCTGTCAAATGCAGCATGGAGCTGCCACCAGCCCATACCCTGCTCTGCGGGCCACCCACAGGTGCCCAAAAACATACACTAGGGGCACAGGGTTGTACCCCCACCCATGGGTGCCATGAGGGTATGCCATGGGTCCGTTCACCAAACCAAAAGGAAGAGAGCTGCACCGCCAGGAGTCCCACATGAACTCCTGTGCGGAAAACACGACAGAACACATGATAAAAAGCAGTAAAGGACAAGGATACGGAGGCCCTGTCCCTCCGATGCATTTCCAGCATCACAGTCGCCCCCCCAGACTGAGGTGGAGGGTGCTTATTCTTCCACAGGATAGACACCCTCATCCAGACGGTCAACATACCTTCTGGAAAGGCCATCTGCATTATTGTGACTCTTCCTTGGTCTGTGCTCTATGGTGAAGTCTAGCCCTTGCAGGCTAATGGACCACCTGAGCAGTTTCGGGTTCTCACCCTTCATCTGCATAAGCCACTTCAGGGGCTTATGATCTGTTTGGACCTTGAAGGTAGGGCTGAAAACGCCTAAGGCTCCAAACTATAATAAAACATTCCTTTTCAACAGTAGCCCACCTAAGTTCTCTACCCTTGAGTTGTCTACTGATGAATATGATAGGATGTTCTCTCCCTTTGTCATCTAACTGGGACAAGACAGCTCCAATTCCGGTGTCGCTGGCATCCGTCTGAACGATAAAGGGTCGGCTGTAGTCAGGCGCACACAACACGGGTGTCTGACACAGACTTTCTTTCAAGCCATCAAAGGCCCTCTGACAGTCTTCAGTCCAATTAACCTTCCTAGGTTGTTTGGGTGAAGTCAGCGCTGTCAGGGGTCCAGCTATGGTTCCATAGTCTGCCATGAAATTGCGATAGTACCCAGTGAGGCCCAAAAGGCTCTCACCTGAGTTTGAGTAGTGGGAGTCTCCCAGTCATGTACATCCTGTACCTTACTGGGGGAGAGGTTGGATTTGATCCCCTCCTACCTCCTGACCAAGATACGTGACTTTCCCCTGAGCTATCTGGCACTTGGTGGCCTTGATAGTGAGGTTAGCCCTCTTTAAGGCCTGCAACACTGTACCCAGATGTGTCAAGTGCTCTTCCCAGTGGAACTGTAGACGGCAATGTCATCTACATAAGCCACACAAAAGGCTTCCAGCCCACTGAGAGCATGATTGACCAATCTCTGGAAGGTGGCAGGAGCATTCTTCAACCCAAAGGCATGACCCTAAAGTGGTAGAGTCCCTCTGGTGTTGAGAACGCTGTCTTTTCCTTGGCATGATCTGTCAGAGCTATTTGCCAAAAGCCTGAGGTGAGGTCAAAGGTGCTCACAAATTTGGCAGCACCTATGGTGTCCACGAGCTCATCAGCCCTGGGCAATGGTGCGCGGCAGTTTTGGTGACGGCATTGACTCCTCGGTAGTCCACACAGAACCTCCAATCCTTGGTACCTGCCTGGGAACTTGCCTTGGGGACAAGGACCACGGGACTGGACCAGGGACTGGTTGAGGGTTCAATAACACCCAGATCCAACAGCTTGGCAACCTCAGCCTGGATGTGGTGCTTAACAGTATCTGACATCCGGTAGCTCCTGCTTTTGACAGGCACACTGTCACCAGTATCAATCTCGTGCTTACACCACGGTGTAAGGCCTGGCTTCAGTGAAAACAGAGAGGCGTACTGCTGGAGCAAAGTCCTGCAGTCCCTCTGCTGCTCTGTTGTCAAATCTGGAGAAAGCTGCACTCCCTCCACTGAGCCATCCTGAGGGTTGCTATGCAGCAAATCAGGAAGGGGCTCACTCTCATCCTCTTCTTGCTCTGAAGCCAGCAAGAGACATGAGACTTCGGCTCGCCTGTGGAAAGGCTTGAGCCTTTTGACATGGAATACCTGAGGGGCTACCCCTGGGATTCCCATGTCAACCAGATAGTTGACCTCGCCCATCTTGGAGATTATCCTGAAGGGTCCAGTCCATTTATCTGCCAATGTCCGAGGCTTGGTAGGCTCCATCACGAGGACCTCCTGTCCCGGAGTCCAATCCACTTGCGATGCTTTAAGGTCATGCCAGTATTTGTTCAATTCCTGGCTGGCCTTGAGATTCGCTGTTGCTTGACCCATCATCTGTGTCATCCTCCGCCTGAGGCCTAACACATAGTCCCCCACTTGCTTGGCGGGACCGGGAGGGGTGGCTTCCAAACATTCTCTGATCAAGGCGAGGGGCCCCCTCACGGGATGTCCAAAGAGTAACTCAAAGGGGCTGAAACCAACACCCTCTTGAGGTACCTCTCTGTAAGCAAACAGCAGGCATGGCAGGAGGAGATCCCATTTCCTCCTTAGGGGCTCTTCCAAAGCACCTAGCATGCCCTTGAGAGTTTTATTAAATCTCTCCACCAGACCATTGGTCTGGAGTTGGTAAGAGGTGGAGAACTTGTAGGTTACCCCGCACTCTTTCCACATGGTTTTCATGTAACTAGACATGAAGTTGGATCCTCTGTCAGAGACAACCTCCTTGGGGAATCCAACACGGGTGAAAATGCCCAGGAGAGCCCTGGCAACCACCTTGGCAGTTACAGTCTGAAGGGGTATAGCCTCAGGGTACCTGGTGGCATGATCTACCAAAACCAGGATGAACCGATGTCCAACTGACGTGGGAGGGTCAAGGGGACCGACAATGTCGATGTCCACCCTCTCAAACGGTGTGCCAACCACTGGCAGCGGCTGCAGTGGGGCAATGACACTGCCTCCAGTCTTGCCAGACAACTGACAAGTTGGGCAGGTCCTGCAGTGGGACTCCACTTCTACTCCCATCCGAGGCCAGTAGAAATGGGCAGAGAGCCTCTGCTTAGTCTTCTTGGTACCAAGATGACCAGTCAAGGGCACCTCATGTGCCAACTGCAGTAGGAAGGGCCTGTAAACCTGAGGTACCACCAACCTCTTGAGGGCACCAGGTTCAGGCTTAGTGGGCTCACTAACAAGGAGCTCACCCTCCCAATGAATTCAGAATGTCCTAGGCACTTCTCCTTGTGCCTGGGACAGGGCCTGTTTCCTCAGACCCTCGAGAGAGTGGCACTCTCTCTGTCCCTTACAGAAGTCTGCCCGGGAGGGTCCCCCTTCAGCTAACAAGCATTGAAGATCGGGATAATCCTCCGGGTTGAGAACCTCTCCCACAGGAGAGTCTTCTGGCTCTTCTCCCACAGGAGTTGAGACAGGGTTTACCACTGGACCCAGCCCGTCCAGAGCATGGATCCCAATCGGTGCTGTAGGAACAGCAGGAAGAGAAGGAGCTCCCTCCAGAGAGGTGGCCTTCTTGCTCTTCCTTCGTCTTGCCTTAAGCCGCGCCTTCGGCTCGGGCACCTGACTCACAGCCAGACCCAGTGTCACCTGTGATCTAGTGACCGCAGCAGCAGTCATGGGAAGACCATCCACAATCAATCCCAACTCTACTAGATCGTTACCTAACAAAATGTTAGCAGGGACATTGTCCTGAACCAGGACAGGAAGCTTTGCTGTCTTGTCTCCAATTACGAGTGTGACTCGGGCTACAGGCGATAATTTGGGAGGCCCACCAGCTAACCTGGTGGTTCTCAGGGAGCATCTACATAGTCCTCTGG